>WAAE01008300.1:0-23931 GCA_013400495.1 Nicator chloris
AAAAAGTTTTCTTTCTACAAGAACTATGAAGGCTGTACATATCTGCCCTTGAGAAACTGCTGTGTGATCTTAAATAACTCAAGGGGAGCAAGAGTTTTCTGTGAGAAGGACCACATTTCTGATATAGTGTTGCTTTTGCCTATCACTCTTGAAACAGTTCTGCTCTCCTGATGATATTTCTTTTTTCCCTAATCACATGCAGCAACGCTTCCCTTTTAGATTTCCTGAAAGTCTCCCATCTCTGGGAAAAACCCAAACCCCAGAATCATATGAATATACACAATGATTTTTTTAAAGATAAGGGTGTTTCTTTCTTGTCTTTTCTTACCCTCCTTCAAATCTTATACATATTTTTGCTGCTTCGCTTCAGGTAGCAATTTCTGAAGGGGGAACTTTCATTGTGTTGATAGGTCCTTGTTGCCTAGGAACACTTTTCAATTTGCCACTCTGTTGGTATTTAGGTCACCAGTGAATTAATCTTTTTAAAATTATAGCTATGTAGTCAATCACCAATTCTGAACTATCCCATTGAGAATTGGCAGTAGAGTACTTACATTCTTATGGATAGAAAAGTTAAATTGAATGTTCTGTTGGGAAAGAAATTCTATGAAAGAGAAAAGAAAATGGTTTTCCTTCATAGTAAGAAAATATCTACACTTTGGAGTAATAAACTCTGTTATTTTCTAACCTAGATTTAATTTAACAGTGTTGTCTAAAGGACAGATGCTGCCCCATTAGGGTTTTCACAAAATTCCCTTCACTTCAGAGAAGCAGGATCAGATGTTATCAGAGCAAAGGAAATTCAATCATCTTTCTTTGAAGCCACCTTCTCAAGATGAATGTAACTTTTCCATATTTCATGCTGCCATATATGGCAGTAATGACCATTCTTCTGTAAAAAGTGTAAGTAGTCATCAAACATGAGAAGAAATGAAAAAAAGAAAACTTTTCTTAATTATCAAGAAAGTTATTGCTTATGACAGTATTGCATTTTGGGTATCTAGAATGCAGATCTTCCAATGAATTAGGGAAATTTTGTGTGTTCTGCTGATTGCTACCGCATTTTTATCATGTTACTGGAAAAGATGATTTGTAATTGAGACCCATCACTTACCACCTCCTCAGTAATTGAATCTGCTCATTCCTGGAATACTATAAAGGAAGAGAAACAACGGGATAAACCATCAATTTTAACATGCCTCAAGTCACCTATTTTCCCCACCAAGGATGACTTCTGCCTATTGCCCTCAATACCTCATTGCTGACCCTCAGAGCTCTCCAGGGATGCCCAGAACTGAATGTGGTATTCCAGGCATGATTGTACATGATGTAAAATACATACAAAGGGGCATTAACTACCTGGCTCTGCAGTGAATCTCCACACACATGCTGCTCAAACTGGTAAAGGGATTTGAATGATCTGCAGATTACTTCAAAATGATCCAGGAGATAATAAATTGAGTGCAATAGGCACAGAACATTGTTCCACTTTCACTGAGCTGTTCTGTCTTATTATTAAAGAAATAATGTGATACTGAATTTAGGAAAAGTTGTGGACTGGCTCCTCTGCTGCTGGTGCTTACCTCATTGGTACCATATGTGGTCATACCTTCAGGGATCCTTCCCCAGTTCACTGTTACAATGATAACTGTGCATGGCACTAAGGGGAGAGATCCAAAAATGCCTCAGGCAAAGGGTTAGAGACAAGACTCAGAGGATACCTTATTGCTCTCTACAACTATTTCAAAGGAGTTTGTGGTGAGGAAACTAGAAGCAGGACAAGAGGAAACAGACTGAAGTTGCACCAGGGGAGGTTCAGAATAGATATCAGAAAAAAATTCTTCATTGACAGAGTGATTACTCACTGGAACAGACTTCCCAGGGAAATGGCAGAATCACCATCCCCAGAATTCTACAAAAAACAAGTGGAGTTGGCAGTTTACGATATGGTTTAGTGGGCATGGAAGTATTTGGTCAAAGGCTGGACTTGATGATCTAGGAAGTCCTTTCCAATTTCATTCAGAAACGGTTCACCCTAGAGAAAGACTTCAAGTGAATGAGTAGTAGTAGTTCTAAGCCACACTCTAGTCATTGCACCATCTATGAAGCATATTTCCTGGAGTTTCAATGAGAAATACTTTTAGGTTGATTGGGACATTTGTATGTAAAGTTATGTTATATTATGATTTATTATGTTATTTTATGATTTATTTCTTTTTTATGCCTTTTCTTCATTTCATTTTTGATGAAGGTGAGTACCTAACTAGATAATATCAGACCCTTGATCCAAAAAATGGACACCAAACAGGTGAAAAACACAAGTAGCCCAAAGGGGAACTAACTTAACAGCTTGGTAGATTGCATAATAAATCTTTAGGGAAATAAATTTAGAATTTCTATACTTAAAAGTATTCTGGTAGAAGATGCTGTGATTGAATGAGGAAAGGAGGAGCGTGTGTTATCATAAGCGAGAGTAAGACTTTGTGAAAACTCTTTATAGTGATAGCTGATGAACTGATGCTTGAGTTCCAGGTGGAAAAAAAATCCATTTTATTTGAAGTAAAGTTCTCTGATCATATTGACTGATTCTTCCATTTTGACATCCTCTGAGACCTACTGAAAAGTGCCATTCACTTTTCCCCCACGTTTTTATACCTGACGTTATATTACTCCGAGGGATAAAACTGCACTGATCTCCTTTGCTCAGGTCAGTTGGATAGAATTAATCTCCTGCTATGTCAGGATAGCAGAGCAGAGATTGAAGGAGGCACTGCCTCTTCCATTACGTGGGAACTTCTCATGTCTCCTTTTGTGCCCTCCAGGAGGTGCACAGTCCTTTCCAGGATATTCAGGAAGCTTGTCAAGTCCTGTTTGAATTCAGTAAGAGTAATTGGATGCTGACTTTTGAAATGTTATATTTAATTTCTGTAAGAGACAAAGAATAACAAGATAGCATTACAGGGAGGTTGTCAATTGCTCTCCAGGGGCACTTGTGCTCCAGCACTTGACAAGAAATCTTTGCAGACTCTGTGTCATTTGTTAAGTTCCTTGGGAAGCTTTGGTATGAGAAGGGTTATATACTCAGTGCTTGTTTATTTTTTGCTAAAATAAACATGAAAACATTGAAAGGAGCGGAAGAGCAGAAGGGATTTCTTTATAAACACAATTTTCACTTGCGTTTGCTTAGAATTATTCCAAACTGTCCTGAAGATGCAGAAGAGTGCTGCATGTTCAAAGGCTTTCAGCACTTTTGTGTCAATGCAGACACCATGGGGGAAGATTTCCATAGCAACAGAATTAAAGAAAGGAAAATATGAAAAGTTAGTGTTGGATTAGTATATGAGGAGATACATATATTGGTGGTGGGAGGGGAGTGCAGACTGTGAGGTGCTATAGAGCAAGCAACTGAGCTCTGTTTGCCCATTTTTTCAAAGAGAACAGAATCACCAAGAACCCCCCGTTGTCTATTTAATCAGAGTTGCATAAAAGATCCAATTGATCATCCCGCTCTGTGATTATTAATTCTATAAAAATTAAGATCTTATCCTAAAGGATAATATTTCTTTCAGTACTATAGTCTTCCTATATGATTGAGCAGTGACATAAAGTGATATATGTTGCTTCCCAAATACCTCAGAGAAAGCACGAACATGCAGTGATCATCTTGCTAAGTACCAGACACACTGCTAACATTCATCAAACACTCATTCAGATATTTTATTGAGTTGTATTTCTCATTTATAAATGTCTGTTGCCTGAAAAATAAATAATTTAAAATATATTTGTATTTTAATAAAAATATAAATAAAAATACAATACAATTATATGTTAATATGTCTTGACTAAAAGATTACAGAGGATTATAATAATGGCTGTAGATTATTATTAAGGACCATAGTCAAGACAGCATAAACACAGGTCTCAGTAGGAAGAAGAGTGAATGCCCAGCAGGTTTGCCCAGCTGCAGTTCACTTTCTAAACTTATACTTTTCATTGATATTTCAGTGTGAGAGAAGGCTCGAGAGAGACCTTAGTGCAGCCTTTCACAAGTGAGCCTGTATAAAATATGGGCACCAACGTTTAAGTGAGGCTTGTTGACATAGGACAAGACATAAAGGTTTCAACCTAAAAGAAGGCAGATTTAGACTAGCTATAAGGAACAAAAATTGTATAAAAGTTGCGAAACACTGGCATAGGTTTCCCACAGACGTGTTAGATGCCCCATTCCTAGAAATATTTGGGGTCAGTTTGAATGGAGTTCTGAGCAACCTGATCTAGTTGAAAATGTCCCTGTCCATGGCAAGGGAATTGGACTGGATAGCCTTTAAAGTTCTCTTCCAATCCTGCTATGATTCATTGATAGAATTAAAGTTTGGTTAGGCTGGACTTGATCATTAGGTTGTTTTCCAACCTTAGTACTTCTATGATTCTATGATGCTGTGAAGAGAAATTAGATGTTTGAACTCTAAGTTGCTTTGTGGGTAAAAAATTGAAACAAATGTGGTGGAGTAAAAGCAGATGTATGGCTACAGGGGAAGGAGGGTCTGGAAGGGCAATGGACAGCTCTGACACTTAGGAAGAAAGGAATACAATGTATGGCATACTTATGACTTCCAACAGAGACAGGCATCCTAGAGACCTCCTGGCAGGTTAGTAGGAATTAAAGGGAGTTGTGGAGGACTCCAGAAACAGGTGATTAAAGATAAGCCCATACCTATGGGAGGATGGAATATTTTGAGAAGATCCTGCAATGTGCAACGATACGTGCAGAAGGAAGAAAAGAAGGAGGGATGAAAATAAACCAGTCAAAAAAATCACTGTTTCTGCACACCACAAGCATTTGTATTTAAACTTGCCTCTGAGCAAACGGGCATTGTTCGGAATAGATGAGTTACATTCAGCTCATACTTTCCTGGGCAATCTTCCTAAATAGTTATCTAGTTGTGTGTTCTCTCAGAATCACAAACATTGCTTTAAAATCTGCATCTGATATAGATGATCTGCAGTAGACAAGAGCTAGACATGTCTACAAGAGCGATGATAAATGGCTACTCCCACCACAAAATCTGCCTCTCCTCCTAAATCACGAATGTAGCCACAAATCCATGCTGATTTTTTTCAGGCAGACTGGCAAGCAGCAACATGGCACAATACCAACTTAGTGCCCCTCCAGCAGCCAGTGGTGTGCAATTTCTTTGTCTTGAAGCCAAAATGGCTCTGTGTTCCTTCATGTGTGGGGTACATTCTACTGCAGTGTGTTGACTTTGTGACACCTACATAAGCATTCCTAGGTCTGTCTTGTGCAAATTTGCAGACAGACACACACGTATGTCGCACTTGCCACGCTAAAAGCACTGCATGACCTCTGACCAGGGTTCTACTAAGAGAACTCCTTTATTACATCACGGACTCCATTATATAGTATATCAAGCAAACCAAGTGATTGGTAAGCAAAGTCAACACCTCTCCAATCACATTGGTCAAGACAGATGTCCGTCAAGAGAACTCCTCCCCCAAGAAAGAATGTAAACACTCTATTGTTTACAGAAACATGCGTGAGAAATGGAATTTTCAAAGACAAACATCAGAAGGCTGAGAAAACCCAGGCGACACACGTACAAGAAATATGAAGGAGGCCCTTTAACAGGGGCATGTAGCAATAGAACAAGGGGGTATGATTTTAAACTAAAAGAGCAGATATTTAGATTACAGTCTTTACTCTGGGATAGTGAGGCACAAGTTGCCCAGAGGAGTTGTGGCTGCCCCATCCCTGGCAGTATTCAAGGCTAGGTTGGATGAGGCTTGGAGCAACCTGTCCAGTGGAAGGTGTCCCTGCCCATGGCAGGGGGGTTGGAACTAGATGACCTGTAAGGTTCCTTCCTACCCAAACCACTCTGCAATGCCATTCTATGCATGCTTCAAGCAGTATGAAAAGTTGTGTATTTGGTATGTTCTTGCCATGCCTGCACCTGTTTGAACTTGCAAGTGAATTTTCTGAAATATTTTCTGCTGTGTCTGCTGCGCTCCATGTAAGTTGAAATGTACAATTTTACAGCCAGTTAGGCGCACTACACATTGATTGCCTCTTTCCCCCATGGAACTTATCCTTAATTTCCAAACAGCTTTAATTTCTCTTGGCATATGTTGTAAGAGTAAGAGTAGAACAGAGGATAGCAAATAATATTCTTCCTGGTAGCCAAATTATATTCTGCTAGTTCTTCCTCAGAAAACAGAAGCCTGCGGATTTTGACATCAGCAACAATACTGTACTTTTAAGAGAATGATGAATTCTCATCTGATCTTTGCTTCCACCTCCACTTAGATGACCTACCTTTTTTTCATCTTTTGCAAATTTTTTATTACCTTTCCCACTTCTGGATCCAGATGTCGTCCCTTTCCTTCCACCATACCTCAGTGTGCATCTCTGACCTCCTCACTGCTCACTCCTATCTACTCGTGCTGTTGGACTGGGACGGTGTGGCAAGATTTTGGTCAAGGAGGAGCTATAGAGGTGGCGTTTGTGAGAAACTGCTTAAAGCTTCCCCCATGTGCTGTGGAGCCAATGCCAGCTGGCTCCAAGACAGAACTGCTGCTGGCCAAGGCTGAGCCCGTCAGCAATGGTAGCAGTGCAGAAGGGAAATGTGGTTAGAACATGCGACAGGAAGAGCCCTGCAGACACCATGGTCAGTGCAGAAGGATGGAGTGCAGCTGCTCCAGGTGCCAGGGCAGAGATTCCCCTGCAGCCTGTGGTGCAGACCATGCTGGACAGGTGGATGCCCAAAGGAGGTTGTGAGCCAGTGGGAAGCCAGCACTGGAGCAGGCACTTGGCAAGACTTGTGGCCTCATGGGGAGAGGAGCCACGTTGGAGCAGATTTGTTGGCAGGACTTTTGACTCTGTGGGGGATCCACACTGGAGCAGCCTGTTCCTGAAGGACTGCACTCCAGGGAAGGNAAGAGAAAATAAAAAGTAGGGAAAATGGGGAGTCAGTTTGGATTTTCCTATGACATTAATTGATGAGTGATCTCTCCCTGTCCTTATGTTGACCTACGAGTCTATATTTGTATTTTCTCTCCCCTGTCTAGTTGAGGAAGGGAGTGATAGAAGTACCTTTGGTGAGCACCTGGTGTCCAGCCAGGGTCTGCCCACCAAAATTCCTGAAGATGGCTGATGTCTCTCCATCCTACCTTGTTTCCTTCCTGGTTTCTGACCCCACTGATTTCCTTCTTCATCTCATTTCATCCACCCACACTAATTTTTACTCACTTTTGCATGAAGGACTATTTTCAAACAGTCTTTCATGTAACTCTTTCTGTATCTGATCTTTACATTGAGACTGATTCTCACTACTGGGAACAAGGAGGACCTTCTTTTAATTTTCCTGAATCTGGCCAAAATCTCTTTAAGTTCTGGTCAAGAATTCAGGGATGTACTTATTTTTATTTCCTGAACAGATTTAACTTTCTTGTACCTTTAAAGAACATAAATATAAAAATTCATTATGTTTCCCTGATGTTTCTGAATGAATTCTGAAAACAGAAGAAACTTATTAAAGGAATCATGGATAACAAATGCAATTCATGAGGTAATTACACAGTTTCTTGACTAATTGCAAAAAATACTTAAGACCAGGTAAAATTGTAGGTTCTAATGTCTTATACTGTTTTCAAAATTGTGCTAAACTTTCAATTTTTCCAGTAAAATTCAGATCATATTATCTATCAAGAGACAGCAATATGCTCAATTAACTTGCACAATGTAACTTGTAAAAAAATGCATCTAGAAAGATTCATTTCAGCAAAGTAGCTAGGATGAATCAGTAAAGCCTTTCCTAAAAAGTCATTGAAGAAACCAGTGAAGGTGAAGTATCTGATGAGACTTTTTTAATCAAAATGATGTTGGCTTCTTCAAAATAATTCCCTCAATGTGATACTGTGGTTAAAGACATCAGTAGCTGATTTTAATTTCTATTGTCCTCTGGGGAGCAACTGTTTGTGTGTTGAGGTTGATTTGCCATGCTGGCTGTATGTATGCTAATAAGGCATTTGAGAAAAACTTAAGGCACAGTGTTGATAAACAGATTTCAAAGCTGATGGCACAGTGGGATTATTTAGATGCCTGGTGACATCTGTATTTACATTCACAAGTGTGGTCTGGTATTTTCTGCTTGTTTCTGTAGTTCAGTCTGCAAAACTTGGGGAAACATTAGCAGTTTTGGCATGAAGGCACGTGCCGTATGCAACATCCCACCTTGCAATGAAACAACCCAACTGGCCCTTCCTAAGCAGCCTTGTGAAAACCGAAGGCTGAGTTTGCAGAGGAACAAAATTAGACAGAGTTGAACCAAGACCTGTCCCTTGCTTTCCTACCTTTTCACTCTGGTGCTGTGTTTAGTGGGAGACTGAAGATAGGAAGCCTTCACCAGACCCACAGAGGAATAACTACCAGTGGATGGTGTCATTCATGATTAAGGCTGGTGTAAGTGAAGCAAGAATCAGACTGCTATGTTTACCTTGTACATTCACCTCGGTTAACCTTGGTATTCTTGGCTATACAATGTACCAGCTATCTCAGTGATTAGCTCTTAAAAACGGCAACATTTCACCATGTAAGATTTCTGTAAGATTTCTTTTGCACTTCAGGTGGAAGGGGGATCTTATATAGGATTTCTTATATAGCATGTGCTGCTCTGTGATTTGCATAATATTGCAGCCCTACAACTCCTACTTTGCTCAAGCTGTTTTCAAATGAAAATGTAATCCTCCTTCTTCTGCTTTAAAGAGCATTCAGATTTAAAACAAAGAAAGACAGCCAAACAGCCTTTATCTAACTCTTCCGAAATGATCCTTTAACTTAGTGACTGAATAGCAGTTTCCTTTCAAAAACAAAAGAAACACACTTAGTAATTTTGGCTGAAGAGAACATAGAAAGTAAAATGGCAGTAATACAGCAGTGTAATTCAGATTAAATTTACCTTCCAAATGTATACAGGGAAGTCTAGAGCAAGAAGACATCCTTTCTAGTTCTCTAGTTCTGAGTGATTGCTACTGGAAAAGACCTCAAAATGTCAAGTCCTCTATTAAACGTTCAATAGGTATATTGTCAGTCAAAACTCCCATTGGATACACTATGGGCTAATCCAGATTCTTTGCAATGCTTGCTTCTTCACAAGTTCCTTGCTGTCTGGATATTATCCCCAGATTTTGTAAGAAATATTTATTTACATAACAACTGGTACATTTAAAGGCAATTTGTGCTCAAAAATTACTCACGTGAGTCTCAGAGCTAATACAGCTCCAGTCAGGTTGGATCAACCATATCAGCATTCCTATTTCACATTTTTATTCTGAGATTTTTGTGGCTGTAACCTTTTTATTTCTAGATAATTTTGATTTTCTCTTTTCATTTGGTTTGTTAATGGAATCACAGAATGAAATTGGGGTAGGAAGCCTACCCTTGCATGCAAAGCCAGGGTCCTGTGGATTACATAACTCAGAGCTGTAACTAGTCAGGTTGTGAATATCTCCAAGGGTAGAAACTTCACAGTCTCTCAGGGCAATCTCTTTCATTGCCTGACAATCCTCATAGGAAAAAAAGAAGTCTTTTAAACTTAAATAAAATCTGCTGTATTTTAATTTGTGCCCATTTGCTCTGGTCCTGTCACAGGGTACCACTAAAAAGAGTTCAGCTCTATTCTCTCTACACAACTCACCAGGAATTTCTACACAATTAATAAGATGCCCTCTAACCCAATTCTTCTTCAGTCTGAGCAGTCCCAGCTCTTTCATTCTTCCCTTGTATGACAGATGCTGCAAGATCTGAATTTTTTCCCTGGCCCTTTGCCACTCTAGTGTGCCTGAGTCTCTCTTGTAGTGGGAAGCCAAACACTGGACACAGAGCTCCAGATGTGCCTCACCAGTGCTGAGTAGAAAAGAAGGATCACCTTCCCCTTGCAGGAATTAAAACCTAAACATTTTTACCTCATAGAAAAATATAAAATCTCTCAGGTCTATATCTCATGAAGTCTTAACTGACCTTACAGTTTTGTGGCCCAGGTTGTGATTACTGAACTGCTTTACCAGAGTATTTCTATGGACAGCCATGAGGCATTCTACGACGCCCTTATTTGTTTTCTGTTTGTGTCCACCTCTTATTGGCAAGCAGAAAAGTTTGCCAATATAGTCAAAAGGAAGGAGGCCTCTTTCTTTCCAGGGAAAGATTCAAAGTACATAACAATTGAGACTATAAGAACTAAAGCTACACAGCCTTCTTCTGTATTCCTCCATGTTGAATTAAAGTTGCATTCATTTAAAATAGAATTTAAACCAGCAGATAATCTAACAGAAGCAAGAGCAGAGCAAATTTGTTTGAGAAACAGCATTTGTTTCTCTCAATTTTACTTTTGTTTCTCCTTCTCCTTTTTCTTTCCCTTTATTTCTCTGTTTACATTTTCGGTTCTGCTTATGTTCTTCCAACTGACCATTCCTTGTACTGAGTAAGTTTGAATGTTGGTTTGACAGAGCTGAAATGCATCAGGGGAACCTATTGACTTCTCAACATTGCTCTGAATAAGTTATTAAAAGTGTTTCAAAAGTCTGTGGCACATTTGCAGATAAGATGGTGAATGTCCACAGATGCAGTGAACTTATATAAGAAGCAAGCAAGCCCAGCTGGACAGAGAATTTCAATTTTTGGGAGTGCACATGTACAGTGTTGCTGTCCACACATAGACTTTCCTCACCTCTGAAGATGTATAATCTTCTTCACCTGCCTCCACCCAGGAGGACTTCTAAATCTTCACTAGACATAGATTCTGATGAAAAGTCAGAGACATTTAGACTGATATTCCTAATATTTGTTCCACCCTAACATACAGCAGCCTAGTTGGAGAAAGGGGCCTGGTGAATGACCTGGTGTAATTAACTGCATTTTAACCCCAGCACTTCTTCAGGTTTAATGCTAGGCCACAGGATGGTGTTTATTGCATAACTTCAGAGAGAGAGAGAAAGAGGCAGGGAATGTTTTAATCTTTTGAGTGGTGCTTTTTTAATATCACCCTCTCTAGCAGTGCTGGCTTTCGCAAACGGTTCCTGAAATTGTTCACTTATTGCTGCCTTGTGTAGGGTAGGGAACAGATGTGTGGAGAAGGCAATTTATTAAATAAATAAATAAGTAAAAAACAACTAAGTAAATACCCTACTTTCCTGCCATTCAGCAGCTGGTGACCCTCCAGGCTACTTGACCAGAGGATGGGTGCAAGTAGCTCTCCATGTCCCCTGATGTGTGCCAGTGGCACCAGACATCTGCACAGGGAGCACGGTGGCCAAAGCCCAAGGGATGACGGAGCAGGGCTGGTGGATGAAAAGCACTGCTCACCTGGCTTCCTGCCAGCCTTGTTCAGTGCTACTATTTGCATGCAGAGACAAAAGCCCAACACTGCACATCGCCTCTACGCATTGTCTTTTTATGTCTCTGAAACACATAAGAAATTAACCTGCACAGTGATGTATTTATCATAAAATAGAATGAAGTACATGAATCTGGAATAATGGTTTTCGCAGACATATTTCTAGAGTAATGTTTTTACATTCTGCTCATAAAAATTATTCACAATAAACCCTATTTTTTAAAAACCAGGTATTTCTAGAATCAGTTAAACAGTCACAGATCTAGAACCATATGAAGCAATTTCTATTTTTAGACCCTGTCATGATAGCAATATGCAATTATTGTGTATTAAGATATTATGGATTAAATATTTGAGGTATTTACAGTGTTTTAACATGATGTATGTCCTAGCACTTGTTGGATTTTCTTCAGAACTTTATTTATTTATTTATCTTGAGATAAAAGTGGGAAAAAATCTGCCTGGACATTGAGTCAAGATAAACTGGTAGATATTTTTATATTTCAGGATCTCTGCCACTGGTGATCTGTTAGGGAATATAGTAGTTTAAGTTACAGGATTTGGGAAGAAGAGCCTGCTCTGAATTACACAAAAAAACCTCTTATTAGCTTTTGTAGAAGTTACACAAGCAGGACAAAGGAAAAAATCCTCAACAGAGTTAGCAATATTGAAATTGGAAATGGATTTTTTTTACTGCTTCAAGGGGGACTGGTAATATAGGCTTGCCTCTCTGTAGTGAATTGTCTCAAATGGCAGGACATCTATTATTTTTCATCTTTACAGCAAACCTCCACGTATCTGCAAAACACAGAAAATTGTGCTTGCTGAGAGATTTTATAATAAATTACTGGATATAAAAGGTGGCAAGAGTTATTCTTGGTAAATGATTGTGCAACAGAGAAAATTAAGATCATTATTTATTTTACCTTTGGTAATGGCTTGAAAATTGATGAGAAACAAAAAAGATAAAATGATTATTAATTATCTTAATCAGGAAATATTAATGATATAAGGTGGAGTTTCCAAGCACCTTGGCTAGAAGGTATTTTTTTTTTTTTTTTACTTTTGGGATTTCCTGTTGTTTTGGGGGCCCTGAGGGCATGTTCCTTTGTTGAGGTTTGGCTGCACAGGCTTAGGGACAGCTTTGGTAATGGGCTGTTAGCCCTTGCACTGATGAGCAGTGAGGAACCTCAGTGGAGAACGTCCCAGTTCTTCTGGTAGCACTTTTAAATTTAGTTTTCCTTGTCAGTCTCTGTTTGAGGCATTTTGCAGGTGGCTCCTTTACACTGACTCTCATCAGACCTGTTGACTTGTCATCCTGGTTTGACCACACACCTCCCTCACCACAGTCCCTTTATCCCCATCTCACACAATTCTTCTGTCACTGGTTTGGGTGTATTGTTGCAACCCTAGCTTCTGATCCTGTCCTCCCCTTCCATTTGATAATCCTGGATAGTCTGGCTTTAATCACTCCAGAAGAAGACACACCACTAACCATAAATTTTAAAAGACAGGACAGTGAGACCTAGTATAAAACAGAGAGGGAGGGTTCTTCTGTGAATGGCAGAGATTTGATGCAAATTGCCTTTTGTTTCAGAGAAAACAATGGCAGAGTGTTTGTTAGGGAGAATATCCTCATTTATTCATCTTAGGCTTAGATAACACTTCCATGGGCAATCAAATCTCCTGAAGTTTCAGGACAGCTGGTAGCTGACCAGCTGGCAAAGGGATTCTCTTGCACAGATCCTCACAGTGACATCTCCAACTGGGCTGGAGAGGTTTGCATTTAATATCTTAATTTTTAATGTATTTAATGGCTTAATCACATAGCAAATACTCTCCTACATGAAGGTTAACACCATCGCAGATGGAGCCAACGCACCTTTTGTACGAGGACTGTTAATACTGGCTCTTTAGAGATGCCTTATGTGTGCCAAACGTTCTCTCCAGAAGCAAGGGCCATAGAAGGCTGTGGCTGGAGGGAAGGGACCGACTGTGCACCCAGGATAACACCTCCTTCAGGCGTCCAGTGCGGGCTGGACACAGCAGGAGCTGCCCACTAGAAGTGTCTGAAATTGCCACCTGTAGCAGCACTCAGTTGTGACAGTTCAGGCAATCAGCAGGCATCAGGCTGGTTCTTTGTCTCAAACCATTCCATCAGCTCATCCTTTTAGATGACCAGCCCCTGGACAACCCAGGGAATTCATGACTTTAGTGCAAGGCTATGCAGGGATGATAACAACATCACAGTTATAAGTCAAAAACTAACTTCAGTTTCCTACTTATCACTCATTTATAACTTGAATGTCATGGCTTGTGCCATTTAGACTTTAAGGAGCATTCACCTTTGGAGAGACATGGGAGTACTGCAGTGGGGTCACCAGCTGATTCCTAGAAGCTGACTCTGGGACTGAAAATGTAATTTGTGAACAGTTTATAGATATTTTATATTGCATATACGTTATGCATTGTTGAGGACTGGTGAAGCTGTGCTCCACATGAGCCTGGGATTAGTTTTAAATTCTTTCTGTCTTGCAGCTTTTTGTATCCATCAGTACAGCAGTGCAGGACCCTGAGGTGAATGCATGGTGCTTTAGACCTGATATTTTTTTCTTCTGCTCTGTGTTCACATCATGTGGAACAAGACAGCATTTGCATGTGAGACACATAGGCACTCCTGTTTTGGCTTCCGTCATGTAAATCCCGTTCTGGCAAGGCCATAGGCTCTATACAGCATGTCACAAGTACTTATTTAGATGTCAGGAGTGCCGGCTGATCAGCAGAGCAAGCAAACCATGCTGATGTCTGTGTGTCTTTGTGTGTCTGCGTGGGACATGAGACAAAGGGAGATGCAACTCGCATTAAGAAATATTGTAGATTCACTTTAGCACCATGCAAACATGATTGAATTGGCCCATCTACTCAGCATATGGTTGAAAATCTGTGTGGCTGCATAAATCCCCACAAATAATCTGAAGACACTGTCATGGTCTACAGAGCTGGAACAAGCTATGCAGATTCAAAGAAGTGAGTGGGATGTGGGAAAGGGTTTGACTCCTTGTGCTAAAAAATATTTCAATACCAGTAAGAGACACATAAACACATACACATTTTCCCTGAAGAGATCTTGAACGTTGTAAAACAAAGAACAAAATCTTGTCCAGAAGAAATTTTAGGTTCCTGAATGCCAAGTGAGTGGTTTCTTTTCCAGGGGTTGTTTTAAGGAATTGAGGAACTATTTTACTAAGTGTCTTGGTAAAAGTAGGCCAGAGTTATTTACATAAATTATGAACTGCAAATAGGGGTTCACTGTATGGAAGGAGAAAAGATGTTTTTTAATAGTAGTTTTGATTCTAATGCTGTGACTGGCAAGATTTTTTATACACAGGAAACAATCCAGTTACACTTTAATGTGTTGACCCTGGATGCCAGACATCCACCAAGCCCTCTCTATCACTCCTCTCCACAGCTGGACAGGAGAGAGAAAATTTAGTGAAAAGTTCATGAGTTAAGTACAGAGAGAGATCACTCACCAAATACTGTCATGGGCAAAACATACTCAAATCAGAGATATGAACTGAATTTATTACTAACAAAATCAGAGTAGGATAACAGGAAGTTAGAGCTTATAAGAGGTGAAAAAAGATTTCCCCCCACCCCTCCCTGCTTCCCAGCTCTAGCTCTTCCCCCTCAGCAGCATAGGGAGATGGGGAAAGGGGGTTATGGTCATTATGTTTCTGCTCACGGAAAGGAGTCCTTCCCCGGCTCCAGCATGGGGTCCCTCCCACAGGCAACCCTTCCATGTGGTGCACTTCTCCAAGGACAGGCTGCTCCAACGCAGGTCCCCCATGATGTCACAAGCCCTACCAGGAAACCTGCTCCAGCATGGGCTCCTCTCTCCATGGGTATGCAGGTCCTTGCCAGGACCCTGCTCCATCATAGGTCTTCCATGGGTTCACAGACTCCTCTCAGGCATCTCTCTGCTCCAGCATGGATCTCCTCCATGGGCTGCAGGTGGATCCCTGCATTCCCACTGACCCCCACGGGCTGCAGGGGCACAGCTGCCTCACCCATGAGCTGCAGGGGAATCTCAGCTCTGGCACCTGGAGCACCTCCTCCCCTCCTTCAGCACTGACCTGGGGGTCTGCAGGGCTGTTCCTCTCACATATTCTCAACCTGTTCTTCTCTGGCCCAAATTACATCTGCACAATAACTTTTTTTATTATTTAAATATGTTATCATAGATGTGTTACCATCTTTTCTAATTGGTCCAGTCTGGCCAGTGGCATGCCCATCTTGGAGCTTCCTGGGATTGATGCTGCCAGACATGGAGGAAGCTTCCAGCAACTTCTCACAGAAGCCCTCCCTGCAGCTGCCCTGCTGCCAAAACCTGACCATGCATACCCAATACAATTTCTCTTAGAAGCTGACCCTTTGTTCTGAGAAAAGATGTTCAAGAACTACTCCTTTTCCTTCTTAAGAGTTTTCCAAATTATCTAAGATTTTCACTTTCCCTAAAGCCTCTAAGAAATAAATGAAAAATACTGAAACTTTTTTATGACACTAAAATTTATCACAGATTGTATTTGGTAAAAAGCAAATGTGGAAGACGATTTTCAAAACATTTTCAACAATAAGGGTAAATTCATATTTAAGCAAAAAAAAAAAAAAGAAGAAAAGAAAGAATAATATGTCTCTTAAGCCTGTGAATTCTTAATGAAGGTGATGTTTTATATTTTGGCTGGCTCTGCAGACTGTGGGCTGGATGAAATAGAGTTTGGCAGTTCTTCTTTAAGCTTCTGATATGGAAGACGACCATGCAGATAGCTTAACATTTCTGGTTTTTCTCTTTCACATCACTCTAAATATCTATAAGACACTCTGTAAAAGAGAATAAAGAGTCTTCCTCATGGATATGTCCACTATTTCTTTAATCTCTTGCCTTTTTACCAAACTTGGAAATAGAATGGTATTTTTTGAGTAAAATATTTTTTGTTACAATCTTACTTCCACCTCTGATTTGTGTCAACAAACTGGAGCCTGTTTGGCCAAGCATGGCATAGTCCATAGTTACTATCAAGGGAACACTAAATGATTTTTTTCTTTGTTTTAAAACCCATGCCAGAGTTTATCCAAATCAATCTTTAGTAATTTCTCTGTTGAGTGCACACAAGCTTTATAACCTCCATTAAAATCTTATTACTGCATAGAGTTTAGACTTTGGGTATGTTTTTTTTTATATCATGGTGAGATTTATTCCACAAGAAGCATCTCCTATAAAACACAGAATTCTTGCATATGGTAAATTATGCTGAGAGAAGGAAGAACACAATCTATTTAACACTGTTGGGCATCTGTTAATAAATAAATGGGAAAAGCTGGTCATGAGTCAGTGTGTAGGCTGCTTTATTTCTTTGTAAGAATTTATTAAAACCATAAGGCAAATAACCATTTAAGGTGACATTTTAGCACCTTTCATCTGTGAAAGAGAAAACAATAAAGGTTATGTTTTGAGAAAATATGTCTCTAATTCTCATTGAAACGTTTACACTTACCGTTTGCTGCAGTCAGAAATCTGATACATTTCATGGAGGTTGTGGTTGTCATTAATAGTGCAACACTGCTTAAAGACAAGACAGTGCCACCATTAATGTGTCAGCTTCTCAGATAAACTTTTTATAAGCTTGTCGTATTGAGCAGAAAATTTCGCTTAAATGCTCTTTATTTGAAAGACATAAACATGATGCCATGGCAAAATACAGACCTTTAGAGTTCACTGTAGGAATCAGATCATCTGCATTATTTTCCTCTGGAGGAAAATAGATACCAAAATATTCCCCAAAACAGAATAAGGCTTCCAATCCACATTTTGTACAAGAGAAATTTTTCTTTTAAATCAGATACTAAGATGAGAGGGTTTCTACTCACCTTGATATTCTGTCCTAATCTTTCCTGCTTTTCACATATTAGAAAAGTCCTGTTGAATTTGCTAGGAATATTTCTTGCTAAAGGGTTTACCAGACTTGTGTCAAGACATCTTGGGAAGATAGAGACAATGACTAATTGAAAATTTATACATTTAATATGATTTAGAATGTAATGATTTAAATGTCTTCCTTTTGACAACTTTTGATTTAAATATCAGACATACTCAAACTGCCAGTGACATAAACTGGGATGTTTTTATTTATAAACTGCTTAGAGCTGAAAGCCAAAAATTTAATATAAGCTAAATTTATTACTTGAGCATCTTAATACCAATGTTACCTCCTGTACTTCCTTCTCAGGAGAATATTAACTAACTTAGTAACACCTGCAAACTGACTTGAAGTGGAAAAGTGCTATGCAAGTGCTAGCTGCTTGTATTACTAGATTACTTTAGATCAAGATTCTTTTTTTGGGGAGGGGGGAACATGAACTGGAGGAAAGTTTTTGTGTTAAAAGTAAGGGAAATAGTGTAATTCTGATATATTGATTCTATCTCTTATTTTGTTTTCCATTATGATCCTGCAGATTATGTTTTTAATGTCCATCTGGTTTCACATCACTGCCAATTAAATAAATTGCTACTAGTCTTGTATCATTGTGGTGCTGTGTCTTAATGCTGTACAGGATCCCAGTGTCAGCCACTGCAGGCAAAGGTAGCTTTCTGTGGCCCAAGGGACTTACATGTGAATAGTTGAATAGCCCCAAAATAACAGACATCAGAAAGATGCAGATGTACTTGGTTTATTAAAGTAACTACTCATTTCATCTAATCTTGGGGCTTTGCTGCGTGGAGGGCTGCACATGACATAGTTACCTTGATTCATTTTTAGATCATTGGGAGAAAAAAAGACCCCTTGGCAGGCAACAAAACTGGCCTCTTTTCAACAGCTGATTTAAAACAGGAGGAGATCCTGCCCTTTAAATGTTTTCTCTCCATTGTCTCTAAGGGAGTCCAGCTCTATAGACATTCACTGTCTAAATATCTGGCAAACTAAAGGACAGTTTGGAGGAAGACTGAAAGAAGGATAATACAGCAGTCTTGAGCTTGAGGCTGTTTAGATGTTCTGGAATGAATCTTGATTTGTACTAATGCACACTGCATCAGACTGGGGCTGATTATACACAGGAACTATAAAACTGAACAGTGACTGTGCAGCACAGACGTAGGGCTCTGACTGTGTGGCGCACAAAGACGTTTTAATTACTAGAATTAGCTTTGCTAGAAACAATTAATCAAAGACACACAGGTAGTGCATTAAATTTATTTGATAAGAACTAGTAAGTTGCCCTCAAAACAGCTAAAACAACTGATGTTTATAGATTTGTTTTCTCTTGGTTTGTTTCCTCTCAGGTTTTCTTAAGGATTTTCTAGCAAAGAGGAAGTATCCCAAAGTATAACCTTAGGTCATTAGTTGTTATAAGTTCATTAGATAGATATCTTACCAGAATATGTTTCTACCTCCTTTCACATTCTAGTTCCAGTTCTAATTTCAGATTGTGCTGGCCTTACTCCACCAAATAAGAGGAGAAATTTGCTTCCAAGGCAAATCCAGCTGCTGTGATCTACTTCACAATCATTAGCTTGCTTTTCTGTGTGTCAATGTTTCCTGTTTTGTTGGCCCTTGGAATGAAAATTAACAGTGATGCATGACAGATGAGTGATGCCACCAATGGCCAGAAGGATGAGAAAGAGAATGACAATATTCTTGTTGCTGACAGCCTTTTGGTATTTTTTTGTTTACTAGAAGATCTTGGGCTGCTGTTTCAGGATCTAAGGGTTTCCTGATACAAATCTCAGGAGTTTTCAGAAAGAGTTTCATTTGAGTGAAATACCTTTGATTCTCCTGCAGAAAGCACTGATTTGCCAGAAGAGACTTGAACAGCTGCAAGGGTTGTGCTGTCTGTTGTCTAAGCAGTCACATCAGAATGTACCCTGACTGACAGCACTAAACCACAGGAAGAAATACCTGGAGAAAATAACAGGTACTCTTTTATCAGACTTTGATCACAGATGAAGTTAAAGCATTCAAACTGTACTGAATGTCACAGAATTTGCTTTGATGATGGTTCGAGGAAGGGTCTGTGCATTGCCTTCTCTCTTGAATCAAGAGCAATGTCCTCGTGGTTTGGTGGCAGATTGTTAATGCAGTCTGACTCCTCAGTTGCTCTTGATCTTCTGACTTTTTGATTGTTGGCATCAGCTTTAGAATACATTGAAGCAGATGACAGGAAGGACTTGACAAGTAGCTAGAATTTCAAAATTCTTTGTATCTATCCATAAAGCATATAATCATGCACTGATTTGGGTTGGAAGAGACCTTAAAGAACATGGAGTTCCAACCTCCTACCACGGGCAGAGACACCTTCCACTAGACAGGTTGCTTAAAGCCCCATCGAACCTGGCCTTGAGCACTTCCACGTATGAAGCAGCCAAAACTTCTCTAGGCAACCTATGCCAGTGCTTCACCATCCCCACAGTAAAGAATTTCTTCCCAATATCTAGTCTAAACATGCTATCTTTCATATTAAAGCCAATACCCCATATCTTACCACTACAGGCCCTTGCAAATACCAGTCTTTCATACTTGAAAAGTCAATAAATTTATTCCGAGCATGCAAAGGTAGAATTACTTTTTTCCCAACTAACTTCAGAGTGTTCCTGTCATGCAGGACAGTAAGTCTGAAAATCTGCTTTAGAACATTTAACTTTATTGTTTCCAGAGAAGGGACAATTTTCTCATGTCACTGTATGACTTGTTTTTTGAGATTTACAGTTCTTATAGGCTTAAGCATCCTCAACAACTCCAAAAAGTTGCTGACTGAAACTTTTCTACTGTACCCAGTATGACAAGGTTACATCTCAAGTACAATTTCATTGCAGTAAACAGACAATCAGCTGTAAAAATGATAATTTAAAGGAAGTATGCTGAATAAAAGAACTTGAACTCTTATATTAGAATTCTTCCAAAGAAATATAATCAGGCTGTCATGGACGGTATCCTGTGGAGCATAACAACCAAGATAAAACTAACACATGCCAATTTCTAGAGCTGTTCAAAACCAGATTTCTGCTGTAATCTTGAAACAACTGTGGCTCATTGTGTGTATTTCCCTAGCCACTTTCTTGCTCTCAGTAGAACACACAAAAATTACAGCCATGTCTTTGGGTCTTGTATCTTATTCAAATCAACATGGCCCAAATGTTAACCTAATTAATGGGAATGTGTAGGCATATATCTCAATGACCACAGCAGTCTGGGAACCTGTAAACCAGGCAGTGGACTCTTATTCTGCTGGCTATCACATATGAAATGAGTGCCTACACTGGAGGACTGAGAAGTTCACAAGCTTTCTCCCCATTTTTCTAATTCCTTTTCTGGTCACCTTCCTGGATATTTATCTGCTGTTGACATCACAAAGTTACACAGAGAAGAAGTCTGTACTTCAGAAACCAATGTTTTTGTGTGCAATGCCTGGTATACCACTTTCCTTCCCAGCCCAGGGTGTGCAGCCAAGGAACTACACAGGACAGTAAGCCTTAGTCTTGCCTGTCCATGTTTCTCCCATTTGCATGGCCTGATAAGGGATAAGATGGATTGTATAAACTCCTTAGGAAACCAGCTTTGCTCCTAATCCCTGCCGTGGGATGTTGCCAGATGGGTTGTCAGAAGACAGGGGACTAGCGGGTGGCAAGGAAAAGGGACACAGCTCTGGCATCTGCTGCTGTGGTGGCATTTGTTCCACCCTTTATGGATTTCATAGAGGGATGATCAAAATCTCCCCATGCAAGGCAGAGCAACCATAGTGCAGTCATGCCTTCATTATGGATAGCTCCATTCCTAAATTTCCCTGTGAATACTTTTTGCTGAGTCTTTGGCACTTCACTGCAATAACTAATGCACATGTACAGCAAGAGTAGGACTATTGTCCCAGTGTGACTGAGGTAACAGCAGAGGGCACTCAGTGATTCTTTATGTTTAGCCTTTTGGTACACCCCACTCACCCAGACACTGCTGAGTAATTGGAGCACAGGTACTGTCCTAGGGTACAGGATTTATACAGGCATAATTCTTAGTTTATTAATGCACATGTTGAGGGTGCAGTTTTTCAGTGGGAGCGTTCAGAGCCTATCAAGCAATTTTCATTGTCAGCAGAGGGATAGTAACATGAATGAATCCCACAACATGTGAAAAATGCTGTCATTTCTGCCTCAAACTACTTCATGGTTTCCTGTTTATCGTTTCCTGTGTTGTATCCACCTCTGCTGAAATGCAAATCTGGCCATTCAGTTATTTGTGTTTAGCTGCAGGATCCTCAGGTTAGTTCCCTGCTTGAAGCTTTACATTAATCCACTTTCTGGTTGGAAAGGACGTGAAATTTACTCAAGAATGAAATTGTATTCCACATCGTTACACTGTTCTCATTAAATCTATTATTTCCACATCATCACCCAAGAAAATACCCGATGCGAGAATCCTCCTAGAGTTCACTTCTCTAATTCACAGGACAATTACAAAATTGTTTTTGCCACAGTGGGAAATGTTGACTGCTGGGTCACTTAAATTCTTGCAGTGCCAGCTAATAAGAAAGAGCAGTATATCTCCTTGCAGAGCTAGAATGCAGCAATGTAGCCAGAGGATATGAAAGAGCTTTTGAATTTGACTTCTTTCCCTTAATTTTTTTTGTATTTTTTCTTTTATTCTGTAAGAAAATAAGTTTTCTGGGAAAAGTAAGTGAGATTTATGTGTGGGTTGTTGGGTGGTTTTTTTTCTAAGGCTACTGTCTCTGTGTTGAATTAAAGAATTATTTTTAAATCAAGCATTCCATTTATGTAAGTGATTACACTGTTATATAGGTAAAAACAATTCCCTCAAAACTATTTTATCCCAGTGTCCTTCTGATAGAAAATGAAACCTCATATAAACAGTTTTAAGAGTTATTGACATATAAAAGCTTTAAAAACAAACCTTTCTCCACAATCTTTTATTCTGTGACTGTAATGAAAGCATGCACAGAAATATTTGTTGCCAGTTGAAAAGATTTGAGTATTTTTTGTAAATAACTGAATAGCTTCTCCACAGACAGCTGAGAAAGCAACTGTGTGGACTAAAGGCTATTCTGCGTTATTCTGGGCACGGACATGATCAGCAAAAGCACTCTTAAAATTCAGATTAAATAAATGATAGAAACATTTTTTATTGATTTAGGTGAAGAGTCAAGGCAACTTTGGAGATTTGGGGCACTTCATCTTAAATTGTCCAAGGCTGTGGTGGAAAAGCAGAATCTTCCTCTAAGTTATATTAAGTGGAATACACAATCACCATGAGACAGCTATTTGATTTCTCAACAGAACTGATTTTAATGATGGTACAGTGATCTTGTCTCTAGTTTCTATATAAAACCCCAACACAAGGTTTTCAAATATTTCCATGACAGGAGCAGTGTAAACTCTGTTCACCAGGCAATTAGTTCTTGTCATTTAGATTACTTGAAAAGACCCATTTCTCTTCCAGAAAGAAAAAAAAAAAAAGAAAAAAAAAAAGTGGATTAGTAGTAGGCAAATATGGAAGGCTACAGTCCTTCGTTAGACATCCACATAAAAGTTACTTGTCTAAATGTTGCTTGTAGGGAAAAAACATAGCGTGAAGCCAAATTTGAACTCAGTTTTGCTGAACCCTGTCTCCGCCCAATGTCTATGGAAGCAGCCTTCAGCCACTGTTCAGAGGGTGCCTCTATTCTGTGGATCTCCAACATGACAGCAGAAGCTGCGTCTCTGTTAATTAACAGAATGAGAGGGTAATTTTGTTTACAATTTCCTCCTAATTATATAAGTTACTGAAGGAGGTTGAAGTCAAAGCTACAAGAGAAGCTGTGCCTTAAAAATTTGCCCTCCCACAAAAGACATGGCATTTTCAAGTCTATTTTCTATTCAGGTTAATAAGGAGAAAAACAGAACCAGTTTTTATACCATATAAATATACATATACACATATTTATTTATATGTGTGTAGATATTCATGGGTCTGCCTGTAATGTCTTCCATTCCTTCATGTTTTATAACCCATTAAAGCTGCCTCTAAAAGTGCTACAGATTTTGCATATGCAAACAAAATACACACTCCATACCTAATTTTCATGTGATTTTAACCATCCTAACAGATGTTCAGGCAAGGTAAAAGTTGGGCACCTGTTTGAGTTTGTAAATCTCTTCTTGCTCAGTATATTTGCATTATTATTTTGTGTATATAAAGCCTGTACCTTTTATACATGCTTTGTATTTGCATGTTCACATTAGCAGCAAATGAAGTGACTAAAGTTGAGCAGTTGCAAGACTGAATGTTAGTAAAGATTGAAAAAGAAGTTGAAGAAAAAATAATAATCACAAAGCTGTCCAGAATTTCTTTATCAACAGTTATCTATCCAGCTGGAAAGAAAATGTGCACATTTCATCTGTTTATGAGTGAATAAAAACCAGAATATTTTTTAATCAATGACATGAAAGGTCTCCCTACTCTTTCCTTATCTATCTATCTATCTA
>WAAE01008303.1:0-52114 GCA_013400495.1 Nicator chloris
TTTTGTAGGTCCATACACATTTATCTTTTTGCTTTCTGTTAAGTAAAGTGGGACTGATTTTGTCCTCAAGTATGTATGTGATACACTCAATGTCCAAATTTCATGGGTTTTGGCTTTTTGCTTTCTATTGTGCAATATTTATTACAAATCTGAAGCCAGATTTACGTATTCCATTAATTATTCACAAGCAAGCAGGGTTAAATGAGTTCCTATGTATGATGCTCTTAAGAGACTATGTGTTACAGTTGCAGTCCAGTCCTTGACTTTCTCTTCTAAAGTGGAAGCAAGACTCGTCAGTCCTTCAGCCAGCACAGGTGATTCCTTGTACAGTGCTGCATGACATTAGTGCAAGTGCTCAGAGGTCAGGGAAAAGACTCAGAGTTAATGGAGAGAAGGATGGTTGTTCAGGGGCAGATTTTCCACTTTTCTGGGTGGTTACCTGGAATTTGTCTGATATCAACACTCCCTTGCATGGAAATGTAGCCGGACCTGTAGTTAAATGCACTAGCTGCTAACTCCACTCTATTATTTTAAGAATAGAAGCAAAGCTGTCAGGATTGGTATGCACTGAAAGTCTAAGCCTTCTCTACTCCCGGAAATGATCACGGAGCAGTTCAGCTTTGCCCCTGTAGCGAGGAAGCAATGACAGAGATACCTTGTATTTCACCATCGCCACCAGGCAGATTTAAGCACTCTTTCCGGAACAGTTGTGATACACTGTATCACAACTTCACAGCGCTCACTGTCAAGAACATAATATGGTCATGTATCGTGTGGCTCCAAATGTTTAAAAAAACTTTACTGAAAATGAAGAAGTGCTGTGCTATTTTAACTTTTCTACTGCTATAGGATGGTGCTGCACAGACTCTTAGACTTTAGCCATCACTGTAATACCCAGATTAAAAGAGATCAAAATCAAAAAGAGAAGCCTAAAAGGTTTAGAAATGGCAGTTTAAAATAATTTAAATATTTTAACCAGAAATCCAACCAAAGAGATGTGTTTAAGCAACATGAACTGTTTATTAGAAAATTTGGAAAAACATACACATTAATTACATCAAAAGTTAAGTTGTATTGCTGGAAAAAGTGTTCTGAGTAGACAGACGAAAAATTATCAGGAGCTGTGTTACACACACAAAACTAATCTCAAAACTCCATTTTATAATAATTTCAAGCATTATCAACAAAGATTTTGCCTGCAAAGGATCTACAGGATTTCTAAAAGACTAAACTGTAAGATGAATGCAAAATAGCAATAAAAGTACAAGAGAGTTAAAACTGGTTTAAGGTTCTTTTCACTGAATTTTACTTTTTCTTTAATATACTGCTGAGCACATAGAACAGTGAGAAAGCAAAAAATTTTGCAAAAGCAGTAGTTTAATGGAAAAGATGAAGATAGATCATTCTCTAAGACACCTTGAAAGGATGAAATACACATAACCACATTTCATGGAAACAATCTGGTTTTAAGTTTAAAATATAATTTTTAAATATTACAATATATTAAAAAATCATACCTTAGGTACTAATCATAGCTTTTCCCTGTTGATTTCCATTGCAAGATTATGACTGACTGCAAACAGCCTATTTCCGAAGTATATATGTTTAAATGAAAAGAAGTCATTAACTTATTTGTCTGTTAGGGTCTGTGGTGGTGAAACCAAGCAAGAAAGCGAGTACAAATCTAATAGAAGAACTGCATTTCCAATGTATGTTGCAATAGGTAAATAATGAAAAAGACCAAGTAAAAGACACTGAGAGTCAGACTTTTACTTTCTGGTGGTACCTTCTCTCAAGGATTTTTCATATGCCACATGCTGTCAAAAAGCAGAATTGCCCCTGTCCCCAAAACAGTGCAATCTGTACTTGTCACTATAAAATTTTCCCGCAATTATTGCCTTCAGAATATTCCATGATGCAAGTAAAGACAAGTTTTCTTTTTGTTGCTAGCATATGTTGTTTCCAAGACATCCAGAGTTGCAGATGAATTTCTCAGTAATCAATAATCCATCTTAAATGCTTCTATGGAGCACAGCTAAGATACATCATCTGCAAAACAAAATAGAACAAACAAAAACCCACACAAGCTGGCATTAGCTCTTTACTTCAAGATAAATAAAATAAACTACTTTTCTTCAGACAAGTAAAAAAAAAAAATCCATGACTACAGTGTTACCATCCTCCATTCACTTTTCCCCTTCAGATACTGAGAAGCAAAGGAAAAAGAATTAGGTTTCAGATGTGTAAAATTATCATTATCCAATGATCATGGTAATGACATTTTTTTAATACACAGTCACTTATAGGTAATTTTTTAAAAGTGCACAAACAAGGGTGGAACTATGTTTTCATTATTTTCCCTTTTTTTAAGCAAAAAGAGAATTTAGAATGCCAAACTCTGACCCTAGTGCCATCCATTCAATGCTGCAGTTAATTTTTTATTCAGAAATTAATTTAACTAAAATATATTTCAGAATGGGAAGTTTCTATATGAAATTTACAGTAACTTTTGCAGAATTAATATCCTCTTTCACTGCAGTTGTAGAATATTATGCAACTTCCAGCACAGATCAACTACATTGATTTGGACATTTAGCATCTCTGTAGCAGGAGGCAGCCAGTTCTCACGTCTGCAGGCAGCACACTCCACAGCCCTAGGGAGATATTTCTTTCTGAGAATGCTCCATGAAGCAGGGATACCTCAGTAGTAGAGGAACCTTCTTAATGATGTATGTGTTGCAGCCTGCTGAAAGTTTAGGGGGATCATTCTGGTTGTCTTCAAGTCCCATTAAAATTGAATTCTTCTTGGAATTGCTTTGAGGCTATTCTGGCTTCCAAACACAGGACCAGTCTTTCCCGACTGCTCAAGATTATACATCACACCCATCAATCCAGCAGGAAAAGGAGGCGAGGAGAACATTCCTCTAATCCAGCAAGTGAAAGAGAAACCAGAACCTGTTATCTCTTGATCTTCCATTATTTTACACCACGCTAATAGTCCTGTGATTTATAACTTTTCATGAACATCTAGCAGGGTTTTAGTGGAAAATGTTCTCTCTGCCTACCTCACATACCTGTGATGCAGGTTTATACCACCTGTAGCATCTTGTTCTTTTTTGCTTTAGGAGGGTAAGAAAATAAAATACATGGCCCCAAATAGGATGGCTTTCTGAGTAGCTTTACACAGCTCCAGTGAAGAACAGAGAACAGGTAGACAGTATAGGATTTGTGTTGGAATTGTCTAGCTAGTCTCACTTAGGCAGCAGAATGTATTTCTTCTTTATAGATTGTCCCACTGCACTTTTAGTAAAAAAACCTTGAAAACAGAACTGACCCAAAATTTTTTATCTTCATGCCAGGAGCCCCAAGCTTTGTGTGATTTTCATCTGAAGTGGAAAATCTACAGAGTTGGCTATGTCAAAATGTCAGTGAGCCCAGCCTAGCCTCCTTGCTTACTACAAAACAGAACCAGCTAAGACTCAACTGGTTTTAAGTTTAATTCCATGGCAAATTGACAACAGTTTTGAATTTCTAACTCTGGTCTCTAAAACAACAGTTTCCATTCTTACACAGACTTATACTTACTTAGAAGCATCATTTTTACCAGGGTATGGAAAGTAAGCATTTTCTTCCCAGCAATTGTTAGAATGCCATTACAGGTTGTATCTAAATTTATACATTACATAAAGAGTAATTATGTTCATGTAAAGTAATGATGATGACGAAGATGATGGTGATAAGATAAAGGAGAAGATGTGTGCAAATAAATCCCTGCTTCTTTAATTTATATGTCAGATGAGCTAAACTGAAGCTCTATTATCTTTAGGGGATAATTTTGGTAACTCAATATACGTAGTTCTTTACAATTTATTCTACATTTGAAGATGAAGTATATCACAGTCAAATGTTCTTCACAATATTGATACTATAGCAGTACTGATGTAATCACTTTATAGGTAACCAACTGAGAACCATACCATCTACCAATTAGGTAAGATGTCTTTTAAAATGAGAAAACAAGGGAGCATATAAAATTTGGTGGGTCTCATCAAGCCTTGTTGGTACTCACCTTTGTCTGTCCTCAACAGTCTACTCTGTTGCAGTACAGTAGACTTTAATATTTTATTACATAAAGAGGGCTTACAAGAAATGTGTGGACAGATTTTTTAGTGGGACCTGTAGTGATAGGATGGGGAAATGGTTTTAACCGATAAAAAGATAAGTTTTAGACTGGACATAATGAAGACTTATTTTTTTATTAAGTGGGTGGTGAAGCCCTGGCACAGATTGCCCAGAGAGCTGCTAGGTGCCCCATCCCTGGAAACATTCAAGGTCAGTTTGGGTAGGGCTTTGAGCAGCCTGATCAACTTGGAGATGTCCTTGCTCATTTCAGAGGAGTTGTACTAGATGATCTTTAAAGGTCCCTTCCAAAACATTCTGTGGTCTGCAGCTTTACCCATCTCATGAGATCTTTAAGAAAGCAGTCTGGACCAGTCAGGGTGTGGACATAACACAAAAGACAGTGTAGTCAGAGGTCTCTCCCATCTGTTCTTTGCTGTGTTGTCTTTGGTAATTCAATGGGAGCATAGGAAACACAGCTGTATGTCACACCTTCACCTCTCTGAGCTTTATTCCTTACTGCAGCCATTCAGGGCATGGCTTAACCACCTGATGCCCCAGGGCAGGAGACCCCCTCAGCCCACAGCACCTGTACTGTGTGTAAAGTATTTCAGATTTGCTGAGCTGGGAAGGGAGTCGCTGCAGGTTGGGCAACAGATGAGGAAGAAGGAAGAGACAATGAAGTTGTGTCAGAGGTGAGGTTACACCTCAGTTGCTGTGACTCCCTCACATGAAACACCAAAAATGTGTGAGAGTAGGAAAGAGGTGGAGTTCCACCAGGGCCTCTCCATACACTGTATAGGAAGACAATTCACACTGTTTGGCACCAGCTCTGCGAGGCATAGCTGAAGGTCAAGCTTTGCATGCTAATACGCAAAACCACTTTGGAGATGTGGGTTGACAGGACTGCTGCATCCCAGTGCATATCAGAGCAAGAAATGGTACCTTTTGTTTCAGTAATGACACCAAAGAATTTGTAGAAAACAGCCGGAATGCGCTCTTGAACAGGGTCTGTAGGTCTTTATTATCCTCTGTCCTCTGTCACAAGCCTTCCTCACGTTTTGGCTCTATAAAAAGCAGGAAAAGGAGTTTCTCCATCCAGGCTGTGATGGCTAGACCTAGTTGAAAGAAGCTACAACAGTTATAATATATTATAAAATAATTTAAAATTTTTAAGAAGATCAAGGATTTTGTTTCACTGCCCTTAACCAATTTCTTGATATTAAATCATATTAAGTCACTGTTATTTTCTAGTATTTGGCATTTTCTTCTAGACATTGATGCTGATCTGTTTTGGCATCCTGCCAAATGTGCATTGTTAGTTCTAAACCCCATCTCCCCTATAAAAAATTGAAGTGAGATAATTATATTTAAGAGCATTGTATAGAAAAGATGTAGCTGTAGCTTCCTCCCATGTGCAGGTGTAGAGCAAAACCACAGTTTTAAATAGACCTATCATGTGAGATGTTTGACCAGAACATGTATAAATATTTTCATACATGCTTCACACATATGAGACATAAAGACAATCCAGGGATCTCAATAACCTTCAAGGTCTGAGTGACAAATCTGTATACATTTCATATTTTACTAAATATTTGTTTTCAGACTAATGCAAAAAACATTTTTGTATCATGTAACTATAAAGACTTGTGTCAGAGGGAAGTAAATCAAGGAAAACTCCACTGAACTCAGACTAAATCATAGCTATAAGAATAGAACTGTGCTTGCATGTTTACATCCACCACCATTAATTACTCCACTGAGTCTTTTCTAGGGGCAATGTTGGGTTCACGGTCCCCAGGTGATGTATTGACTCCTTAGATATTAATCAGCAAGTTGGATGTATTCTGCAAGATATATATCACTGTAAGATTAAGATCACTGTACTTCGGACTTACTATTGTAAAACAGTGTGACTTGAGCAAGTATTCATAATACATTCAGAAAACATGTAGATAAAACAACTAGAATTTCAAAGTTGGCTTCTTGGTGAAAGTATATGTATTAATTAAGCTGATTAAGAACACATGGAATCTCATAAGAGGGCCAGGTCAACTTAATTTTTCTCATGAGAATATAGTAAATAAGTCACACAGCCAGCAATATCAATACTAATTGATTAATATGTTCTGCAACTGTGCTGGGAATGTCAGGAATTTGCTCACTTGTAAACTAGATTAGTGAAAAATGATCTAAGACAGTTTTAGCTGCCTATTTTTAGGCAATTAAATTCAAACACTTTATCCCATCACTTTCAAGTAATATAATTAATATGTTCAAATTAACTAAAAACTCCTATATCCTAATTGTCTTAGTCACACCCTTATCTGTTTGCACCAGATGGTTCTGTACAACCATCAGACCAATTAAAAACATAACAAAACACTTTAAAATTTTTCTTGTATCTGTCCCTACAAAATATAATCTTAGTATAACAAAAATATCTGTTGAAAAAAGGCAAAAAATCATGAATTTAGAAATTGCTTTTCTTGAAATTCTATATATTACATGATCAAAATGAGAATATGAACAGAACAGAAATTTTAGAAAAAACTGTAGGAAAAAAAAGTAAATTAAAGTTGCACATAGTTTACATTTACGGATTTGAAAAAGGGAAAATATTCTGAACTTAAATACAGATCCTTTTAGTTCTTATGAAACCTCTTGAGAGACTGAAACCTAGTTTTTTGGGGGCTTTTTTGCTTTCCTTTAGGTTTAACTTTTTAAATGTGAAATTTACACGGGTATCCTGCATCTTTGAAAATGGATCACTAACTCTGTCTAGCAGATTCAGTTACACCATTCCACAAAAAAGTGTAAGCTGAAAAATCACTTTACATTTTTCCTTGTTAATATGAGATTATATAGTTGTTCCAGATCTGCAACTGCATAATTGCAAGTATTAAGCCAAATTCTAAAATTCTTTGTTATTTTCTTGTTACAGAACTGCATACAAAACCAGCGAAATTAACTTCTAGACATTGATAAAAAAATTAGTTCTGTGTCTTTTGAATACATAACATCAGCAGAGACGTTTATCTAATGGGATGTTATCAAACAAAATCTTATGCACCATTTAGCACATTTTGTTTATTAACTATATTTTTCAGTGAGTAACAAATGCTCTGAACCTTGTCATTAGGATGTGCCTAAATAGAACTTTCTTAAATTGCCCTAACATTGTTTATAGGAGTGAGGAATTCCAATATGTACCATTTCCATGCTTTGTTATCGCTCAAATGACTATCAGGAACACAAGTACTGACTTCCTCAATCCCTTCTAGTAAAACGGAACACTACTGATAGGAATAGACAGATACATGAAGTAAATATGTGGCTCAGAGGTGGGCATGATTGGAAAAATAGGGGGTTTTTTACCATGACAGTATCTACTCAACATGGGATCTACTCACATCTGACACGATGCACCTGTCTCAGAGGTGAAAAAGAGCTCTAGCACAGGAGGTAAGGAGGCTCATGGACCGAGCTTGTAACTAGCTTGGCAGGAGGAAAGGGACAAAAACTCTTAGCAGTGAAGAGCAGTGGGTTATTGTGCCAAAAATGGAGGAAATGAGCACTAATGGATCCCTCAATCTGCTCTAGGAGGTGTTGGCTACAAGGTACCACACCTGAAATGTTTCTACACGAATGCACAGAGCATGAGGAACACACAAGAGGAGCTCAAGGCTTTCGCTGTATCCCAGGAACCTGACATCACTGGCATAAGTGAAACCCGTTGGAATGAGTCCTGTGACTGGAGTGTCCTGGTGGGTGGTTCCAGGCTCTGCAGGAGGGATAGGCAGGGCAGAAGAGGCTGGGGGGTGGCACAGCGTGTAGCAGAAGGGTTAGAATGCATGCAGCTCACAGTTGGCAGTGCAGTTGAGAGCCTCTGGTTGCCTCTGGGTTATAACCAAGGGGCAAACAAATAATGTGGATGTCCCTGAGAAAGTCTACTATAGACATCCTGGCCAGGACAATGATGCCAATGAATTATTCTTTGAGGAAGTAAGGGACATTTCCAAGTCAACTGCCCTTGTCCATATGGAGAAATTCAACTTGACAGAAATTAACTGAGAGCATCACACAGGTGGTATAAACCGGGACAGAAGATTCCTAACACACTTGGATGACAACTTTATGGAACAGATCCTAAGGGAGACAACTTGGAAGGATGCCCTCCTTGATCTGCTGATTGTCAAAGAATCTTGTGAGCAAAGTGAAGATTGGCAGCTGCCTTGGCCACAGCAACCATGAAGTCATCTGGTTTAAAATCTCTGTTGACAGGAAAAGTGCCAGCAAACCTTCAACCCTGGATGTGAGGGAAGCAGGCTCCAGGCTGCTCAGGAAACTATTGAGTAAAGTACCCTGGGAAAATGTTTTGCAGTGCTGCTCACCTTTTAAATGTCACCTTTTAAGGCCACAGTAGCAGAAAATTCAAAAATATCAGAAGGCCAATTTGGCTGAACAGGAATCTTCTTTTGCAGATAGGCAAAACCAGAATGTCTATGCCCAGTGGAAGCAAGGTCAGGTTGTCACTGAAAACCACGCAATAACTCCCCAATCAAATTGTTAGGTTAGAAAGTCAACACTTCTTTATTAGCAGTGCTAGAGGCATGTGGAATGCTCCTGACAGCACAGATGCTCAGTAACCTAAAAGATCAGGCTATATTCCTGAAACTAATACACATTTATCAAATTTCCAGAATACATGCATATATGTTAATTTTTTCTATGGACTTGTTTGGGTATGGTTCCAGATATTCTAATGTATCGTTTCTCCTTGGGAATATTTCAAATATGTTGTCGAGGCATAGTGTACTTCCCTTATCATTCTTTGCTCTGACACACAATCCTTGTTCTCAAAACTAAGATGTCAGCTAGTATATATTAAACACTAATAGAATTAAACAAAGAAGAATTAGCTGCAACAAGACTTTATAGTCGCAGATGTAGGGAGTTAACACAAAGCCACATTAATCTCTGGCATTTGTACTAAGTACCATATGGTACAGAACTAAGAATTAACTATGAATATAGGGGTCATACACTATCATGCTAAAGTTTAAAGGATTTTCCAACATTTTCCCTCACTGCTGTATAGACGACTTTTACAGAAATATAAACTGTTCAGTAACAAGGTGACATGGGAAGAATATAGAAATACTGCAGCCACTGTACGGAGGAAATTCGTGTGGCCAGTGCCAAACTGGAGTTAACTTAGCCAGTACTGTGGGGGTCTATAAACAAAGTTTTTTTCAAATACATTAATTAGAGAAGGCAGTGCAAAAATAACATTGTTCCATTGCAGGATGACGATGGTCACTTCACAAATACAGACAAGGCAGAGGCATTTAATGCATCTTTGCCTCTGTCTTCAACACAGTTGATGAACCGAGGGGGTCTCACTGCCCTGAGCTGGAGAACCATGAATTTTAACAAGGGGAAGTCTGTACCTGGGATGGGGCAACCCTGGTTGTGTGTATAGACTAGGGACTGAGGGGCTTGAAAGCAGTGTTGTAGAAAGGGATCTCGGGGCCCTGGTTGATGGAAAGCTGAACATGAGCCAGCAGTGCCCTGGCAGCCAGGAGGGTCAAGCATGTCCTGGGGTGCCTCAGGCCCAGCATGGCCAGCTGGGCAAGGGAGGGGATTGTCCTGCTCTGCTCTGCACTGGGGCAGCCTCACCTCCAGTGCTGGGGGCAGTTTTGGGCACTGTAGTATAAGAAAGACATTAAGCTATTAGAGAGCATCCAAATGTGGGCAATGAAGATGATGAAGAGTCTGGAGGAGAAGCTGCATGAGGAGCTTGTCAGACTGAGGGGAGGCCTCCTTGGGGTCTTCATGAGAGAAAACAGAGGGGCAGGTACTGATCTCTGCAATCTCTTGACCAGTGACAAGACTCAACAAAATGGACTGAAGCTGAGCCAGGTTGAATATTAGGAAAAGGTTTGTCACCCAGTAGGTGTTTGGGCACTGGAACAGGATCCCCAGGAAAGTGATCACATCACCAAGCCCAACAGATTCAAGAAGTGTCTGGGCAATGCTCTCAGGCCCATGATGTGATTCTTTGGGTGTCCTGTGCAGACCCAGAAATTGAACTTGATGATCCTGAAGGGTTCCTTCAAACTCAGCATATTCTATGATTCTATAATTTTTAACTATGAAACATCCTGGTGGCTGGCATCCTACGAGGAAACAAGCAGTTGAAAATATTTTGATGAGAACTGTAGGCCATGCCTACACATTTTCCATAATTAATATTTTCTTAACTTGGTTCACATCACTAATCAAAAATGAAGGTTTATTACTGGTTCACATCACTAATCAAAAAGGAAGGTTTATTACCTACTTGTTTATTTTTGTTGCTCACACTACCCTACCACACTTTTAGATAATACCAAGAAAATTTACAATATTTAGTGATTGTACAGATCAACTGAACTTTTCCACATTCCCATATTTATATAGTAATTCCTGAAAGTGCTATATCTTTATGTGTCTCTATGAATGGGAATGAGTTGAAAATAAGGATGTCTTCTTAATTTACTCTTAAAATACATTTCATTTTCAAAAATTGTTTTTGAAGCACAACTTTTCGATTTTATTTGGTGACTTTTTCACTCCCTCCTAATTTACTACCTGCTTTCTGATGGGTTTCCTGCCTGCATTTCAACCTATTCTTGCAAAGAAATATTTACAAACTATCATTCACATTTACATTGTGCAAGCACACTAGAGATATCTGATTTCAGAATGCATATAAATATAGCTGAAAGAATCACCAATTCTTGCAGAAGAAGTTGCTAAACAATGAAGTATTTTTAGAAAAACATCACTAGAAATATATCTGTAGCATGCACAAAAGAATTCTGGGCAATTTATTCATGACATAACAGATTTTCAAATATCCCAGCTCAGCTGTAGGAAAGAAGCAATTCTCCAAAATGCTATTCATGGAGTTGCACAACAGTTTGGGTTGAAACAAGCCTGACAGATCAGGTCACCTGGTTCCACCCCTGTTGCCATGGGACACCATCCACAGGATCATGCTGCTCAAAGCACCCTCAAACCCAGCCTTGAACAGTTCCGGATGTTCCATGCATTGGAACTGCACAATATACCAAATAACAAAAAGATAACCATATATATTAAGGTGAAAACAAAACTAGGAAAGCAGATGTCAGCATAGCCACTTCTTGGAAACCTGCTGCTTTAGTTAACAAATTCTGTCTCGTTCAGATGTCTTATCCACAACTTGAAAAGCAATCCTATAATCTTTTTAAACAATAATCTCAAACCCACTGCACCCAAAAGAGACATTTTCTCAGATTAGATGAGAAGCAAACCCTCCAAGGGTTGATAATACCCATGGCCAAACTATTTCCGGCCACTCCTGAATGTTTTAAATCATCTCTGCATGCAGACCCAGGAAATCCAAAATGACATATGTGCTCACAGGCTTAATCAAAGGAATAATTTTACACAGTCTGAACAAATTCCAGTAGAGGATCTTGCTAAAGTGTCAAGTGAGACAAATTGTTATCGTCTCCAGTTACATCCCTCACAGGTTGTAATATTCTTTACCTGCCTCTAAGCAGCAATAGGCAAAGTGTTCTGCCCTCTAAAAGGCAAAATTCTCTCTAAAACTGTAAAAATTGCATAAATCCCTGAGTCTCTTCCATCTGGCTAAATTCTGGTCAATCAGCATAAAGGAGGGAAAAATCCTGACAGGATTGTCAGGTTGCCCTTAAAACAAGTGTGGTTAGATCATCAGAAATGAACCATCAGTGAAATTACTTGTGTGGGAAATTTGTGCTGTTGTATAAATACTTATATGCTAATACCAGAATGACCAAGACTGTCCAAAGGGGATTAATCCCCTTGCTTACTCTTTGTGTTTTGGGGACAATAGAACTCTCTGCTTTCACCAGGTCTTAAATTTTTAAGGAGTTTTCTCTGACATTTCTGTACAATAGCATCTCAGAATTATTTGAAGGTGGCAGAATAGTAATGGTTTGCAAAGTCTAACCTGGAAAAAGAGGCTATTGCAAAGAAGACTCTCTACATTAGATGGATGGAAATTTGTCACCAATATCAAAGATAGAATCCTGAAAAATATTGGTTTTCTAACAACAAAGATGTTACAGTGTTAAGTTAGCCTGAAAATAGAAGTTGTCCAGTCTTCCGCTTCTTTTTAAGCTGAAAACGCAAAGCATTGTCACTTAGATGGGTGCCATTATTGCAAGGCTCTTTCTGACCTCACTGACTGAGTAAATGACCCAGACAGCAATAAGCCGCCGACCAAATTCACAGCTTCATTTGGGTAGGCACACACTTGAACAGCAGGTGTATAAGCAATCTCCTGTCACCCTAAAGTATAATGTTCAAAAATCACTCAACAGAAGACCGAAACTTGTTTTCTAGCTGAGGAGCAGGTACCTTCAGAATCAGCTGTTTACTAAAGCAACTGCTGCGTTGTTTATTCAAGAGATGGTCAATGATGGTGTGTTCAGTATGGGATAGAAAATGAGAAAAAAAACACATTGTCTTCATTAACTTTTAAAACCCACTATTTTTTTTTTGCAGTTTTTCTGGAAGTCAGATATTCCATGCAGTTCAATCTGTGTTTTCTGTATAATTTCCAGAACTGTCACACCCTGATCATCCTTTTTTTAACATAGAGTAATGGGCTGGTGTGAGGAGCCGATTTAATTTTGATTTGTCTCAACACTGGTTGTCAGAGGCACATGGGGGAGGGGGTGCACATGTGCCACTTGCCCGAGGCAACTAGAATATGGGAGGAAGCCTTGTCTCTGGGGGGACTTTGCCTGGTGACAGCTCACATGGGACAGGCAGTCCGCAGGAGACACAGTACTGCCCAGAGACACTCCCCAATCAGATGGAAAAAGGTCCCCACCCATGGACTGCCTGGAATGTTGGACTGGGCCAGTGGTCTCCTGTCAGCAGGCAGATTTTGGGAGGGACCAGGGGGCATAAAAGCAGCTGCACCACAAGCTCTGGGGCTTTTTGCGCTTTTTGCTTTTCGGCTTGGTGACTGGGGCTCTTTTGTGTCTCGTCTTTAGGACTTTTTGAGTCTTGGGGCCTCTTGCGTCTTGTGTTTCTGCTTTGACTCCAGCCTGCGGCGGCTTGCTCACTCCTTTGACCTGGCCCTAGCCTGGTTTTTCTCCTTTTTAACCTGCCCCCAGCCTGCCTTTTAGGTCTCCTGCTCTCGATGGCTGTTGCTCGCCCTCAGGCCTGTCCTGCCTCCCTGTGTCCCTGACCGCCGCCCTGTGGCTTCACCCCCACGTCCCTGCCGGAACCACCTGCATCCAACCCCGGCCGCCTCCGATCCAGCCCGCTGCCCCTATCCCCGACGCGACCCTGTCCAGGGTTCTGGACCTCCCGTCCGAGCGCCCACTCACCCACGCGGTGTCCGGCTGCCCGCGGCCGCGGAGCCGGGCCTGTGGGGCCGCGCCTCTCCGGGAGCCGCGCAGCGCCCCGGCGGGCGGAGTGCAGGCAACCCCCGCCTCGGCGGCGCCGGCGGCCGTCCCCAGTCCCGCTGGCGGTAACGCCCACTTCTGCCTGCCCTCCTCTCCCTTTCTCTCTCCTTTTCCATTTTTCTTCCTCCTGCTCTGTCTTTTCCAGCCCTCTGTAGTAGGGTAGCTCCTTCCCCCCCCCCTTGTTTTGTTTTCCATTATCAATAAACGGTTCTCAGAGACAATGTTTTTCTCAATTGACTAAGTTTCGTTCCTTACCATCTATTTTTGAAAGAATTCCTCACAGTTCCTCACAGTGGGTGGAGAAATTTAAATTGGTGACAGCTGTGGGATGGTCTTGAACAAAAATCTTGTATCTGTTTTAATCATTTGGTGTGTGTTGTGGGGAGATGTTTCATTTGGGCATTAAAAGAAAAAAAAAACAAACAAAGGTGTGCCCCTCCCCTGAAACCTAGTGTGTGCAGCTAACCTAACACGTGTCCCCTCAGAAACTTTTTTTTTCTCTCTGGCAATTTGGAACTCATTACATGCTCATACAGCCCTTTATGAGAAATATTTTGCCCTGTTCTCCGTAACTGCTGTGGTATTTTAAGGTGTATTCTCTCAGAAAGTATTTTTCCTTGGGCCAGTTTGGGACTTTTATGGTGCAGCCCTTGCTAAGAACTGTATTATTTAAAGTACGGTATGACACCAGTAGTGTAGTGTCTTTGTTAAGGTATACTGTTGGTTTGGCAGAAGAAGTTTGATTTGTACTCACATTTTGCATTTTGCTCCCCTTTCTGTAACTCTGTGTGCAGCTACCTTTGTGATTTAAAGTGTGTTCTGTCAGGAAGCCTATGCGGCATTTGGGGGGATTTTTATAGCGTGGCCCTTCCTGGGCAGTATAATGCCCCACCTCGGCAGTCAGTTGGCTTGTTGCTGTAAGGTGTCTCCTGCTTGGGGTGTGCTATTCAGGGCGCCTGGAAGTTTTTATGTTGTGACCCTCTTCAATAAGCTGTTCCGCCCCTTCTCTCTCAGTGTGTGCTTTTCAACCAAGACAAAACAAAACAAAAAACCCCCACAACCTTTTGTGTGCTTTTGAGGGGTGCTTAGTTGGGGCACTTAGAGATTATAGGGTGTGACCCTACCTGAAAGTTGTTTGGCCGAGAAGACAGTACCAATAAATATAAGTGCTGTAACAGGAGAGCGCGGCAGAGACCCACCCGCGCCCTTACTGGATTTCTTGGAAGGTTTTACGGCAAGATCCTCTGTGTCTGGATTAGAGTGGGCTAGGGACCACTGGCACAACGTCCAAAGTGTTATAGACCAGGTCTTGGCTTTGCGGGCAAAAGCAAAATCCAAGCCTGGGAAGGGGAAAGCAGCCGTGTGTGTGGAATTGGGGGTGGCTGTGACGGCCGCTATAGAGGAGAGGACTACTCGGTGTTGCCAGGAGACGACAGCGACTGAATCAGTACAAACGCTAGTGCAGTCGCTGCAAATCCCTATCGTGGAGTTGCAGAGAAATTTGAAGAGAAAAAAAAACGCAGCATGACACAACCAGCTTGTGGCAGGTTTTCGGGGACGTTTTAGCAAGAGACGCCGCCGGTCCATGCGCTGCTGGGTCCGCGCACCGTCGGTCTGAGGGCTGGTGGTCCCAGAGCCTCCGATCCCGGAGCCGCCGATCCCACAGCCACCAGTGCCGGAGCCACCGCAGCTCTCCCGAATGAAGTCATGGCCAGAGCCGTCACTGCCTCAGAACCCAGAAGAGAGTCCGCAGCAGCGGGCTGAGCTGAGCTGACGCCTTGGTCTGCGCTCGCCCCTTAATAAAAATGGAATACATATATGAAAACGTTCAGGGTCAGTCCCCCCTCCTAACAACTAAAGAGCTGCCTTTCACAGCTCTGGAGTCGGCTCACCTGAGGAGGGAATTCGGCTGCCACCCTGGCAAGACTGAAACTGAGTATGTCGTTTGTGTTTCCTTAGCAGGGGAGACCAAATACTGCTTAATGAGAAGCAGGCAGAAGGTTACCGGGATCCCGGTGTTTTACTCACCGCTGGAGGCTGCCGGGCGCTATCGACTTTGACCCAGAGGGCTGTATATTGGGCTGGTGGTCTAGATCCCTTGGAGAGAGGGGATTCCCTACTATAAAAAGGACTACAGACCAATTACTGGAGACTGCCCATAAGCCAGCCTGTTTACAAATTATGTACAATTGCAAACTACTCACTTTCCAAGAATCCTCCACCTTGCTCTCTCAGTAGATGCTGAGAGAATGATTTCTCTAATTTGGGGGCTTCCCAACTCTCTAAAACTGATGGGAATTCAATTACAGGGAAAGTTACAGGCTGTGGTCCCGTTAAAGAGAGCAATTGCTGCTCTGAGAGGTACAACCTCCTCCCAGCAGGGGATATCCTGGCAGGGGAAGGCAAGATGTGGGCCTGGGGAGACATTGCCAGGGAATTAATTTTGGTCAAAAATACAGTCCTGTAGAAACAACAGTAAGCTAGCCAGAGACTTGCATGTTGAGACATACCTGTCATAGCCTCAGACTATGATCCAGTATTCGTCCCTGCTCCAGTCTAGGTGGAAGAGAGCACCCGCAGACAAAATACACTATATATAAGGTTGCCAGAAGGGAATCCTGAAAAGAGTGATGGACAGTCTCCCCACAGAAAAATTGGAAAAGGTGGTGACTGAATGGCCAGACAACATGCCCCAAAAGACCAGATATGGGGAAGTGTAACAAGAGCCCTAGCACACTCCCCTCTAATCGATCTCTGTGGGGGAGAAGGTGTGCTGGTGGAAGCAAAGTGCGTAAACTAAAAGCCCCGTCTCCTTTTGTTGGGTGGGGGAACAGAGGCTGGTTTAGAAAGTGTAGAATCCAGTAACACATCTCAGGGTGGGCCAGGGAACTGTATTATTTAAAGTATGGTATGAGACAACTTCAGTGGTGTAATGTGTTTATTAAGGTATACTGTTGGTTTGGCAGAAGTTGTTTAATTTGATTTGATCCAGAAGAACTTTATTGGTGTGAGGAATTTAATGAGTTTAGGAAAGGATGGCAAAACCATAAAATTCTAAAGCAGAAGAAAATTTGGGAACACCTTTGATACTTGAAACTTATCTAAGATACCTTGTTGCTCAGCACTTCTCATATAGTGAAATATCACCAAGAGTGCCTGCATTGTCAGTCCATGGATGTTTGTGATCAACATAATTAAAAGGTATATCTTTTTGCCATTTTAAGTTAAGGTCTCAGACAACTATTTATTGGTGAAACTGAAAAAGAATAATAATTTTTAAAAAAAGTCGTGCCTGGGGGAAAGAATGTTGTGTACTACTCCTTTCCTCAATACTTGCAGTTTATGAAATTGTTCCTTGCGTAATTTCCATACCACCTTGTGTGATTAAATGAAAATCAGAAAAAAGAAAATGTAGATGTTCTGAAACAAAGTGCAAAACATTGACATTTTTCTCTCCAAAAATTTGGGAACAAATAAAGGAGATAGTGTTGAGTTTGAAGGTGTTGAATAACAGTTGTTGTTGTTGCTGTTGTTGTTCTGAGGATTAAACAACATACTAGACTGCAGTGTGAAGCCAAATTCCCTTTCTTTTACAAATTAGTGGGTTTAAAGTCACCCACACTATCACTAAAGAACAACTGGTGAACCTAACACATAAGTCCAGCAGACTTCCACAATGACCCTATACTTCAATATGACAGTGACCAACCTGAGATTGCTCAGAAGAGATATAGTGTGGATTTCTAAGTTGTGTAGTTCTGATGTTATATGTAAGAAATCCAAATTGTTTAGACCCTATTTATTCTCTCTCCTCCTCTCTTTCCTTTTCCATTTTTCTTCCTCCTGCTCTGTCTTTTCTAGCCCTCTTTAGTAGGATAACTCCTTTTCTTCTTGTTTTGTTTTTCGTTATCAATGAATGGTTCTCAGAGACAATGTTTGTCTCAGTTGACTAAATTTCATTCCTATTCCTATGACCACCTATTTTTAAAACAATTCCTTGCAGTCCCCCACAGTGGAACACGACAGCTGGTCTCAGCTAAGGCCTACTAATTTTTTCAGGAAATCACTCTAATTTTAGTGAATGAACTCACAGATTCAAGTAACACAATATTAAACCATAAAACTTTATCCTGTGTGACAGAATACAGGTAACATATTAGTCTGGTGTGGGGAGAGATACGATATATGATAGAATTGAGTTACAGGCTGTGGGACACACCTGCAGAACGCCATGGCAGCACAGAGAGGCTTGTCTCTGCCTGACCTTGGCAGGAGGACATGCGACGTGGCAGATGTCCTGCACAGGGAGGAGACTGCCAGAAGCTGCCAGATATTTGAACAGTGCATGATCACCCCATAGAAGGACATTAGGAAAGCGTGTTGCTGGCGTGGCAATGTGTGATTGGTAAGAATTACCATAAAAGGAATAGTGTGTCTTAAAGAACTATATAAAACCAGCTTATTTCTTTGAATAAAGGATTCAGATTCTCTCCCAGCATGAGTCCATGCCTCAGTTGTTCACAGCCTTGTACTTTGAATTTTAGCTGAACTTCTAGTGTTTCTGGATAATACAATATACTTGGAGTACATCTGATGTATTAAATCAAAATCTTTTGTTATTTAAATCTATGAAACTGAGGAACCGATGCTAGAATTTGGCCATGTTATTTATCAAGATGTTAGAGGAAGATAAATTTACTTCTGGAGCTTGTTGCTATCTAAGAAATTCCTCCTTTATTGCATAGATTTTCTTTCACAGAATTCTTTTAATTTAACTTTTCAAAGTGCATTTCTAAACCTTAAAAGTGAACAACCTCTCTCAAGTCAACGGTAACGCAATCAAGAGTAAAGGTAAGAAAATAAATGGCTTATAAATACTTGAATTTTCATTTTATGTCTAAATTCCACCACATACACATAATTTGCATCTCAATCATATCAGTCTAACATAACAACACCACAGCTAACACAAATACAGTGAAAGAATGCACTGATTTATAAATATAAATAGGCAATTACAATCCTAATCCATTGGATCATATAACAATAATCAAAGCTTAATTGATCCTTAATCAAAGCTTTTGGCATGAGAACAAAAAATATAAAAGAACCTGTAATACTGTTGGGGGTTAGATTTTTTTTCTTTTTTTACTTATAGATTTTTTTTCCCATAAGTTGCTAGGAAACTAACCACTGGGTGCTTGTAGTGGTGTGTGATCTGTGCCTTCTCCTGTAGCTGTCAATCCACTTTTGGGCCTACCTTGAGTCCCAGAGAGCTCCCTGTCTATTACGTTAAGTTGAATGCCTTATTAGGTTGTGTCTGGGATTCCCCTCCCCTTACTTTCCCTGTTGGCCTTAGTATTGAAGACCCCTCCCCATGCTCCACCCTTGTTTAGCTCCGATTAGTTGTTAGCTTGTACCACCCTTGGCCCCCGCCCCCGGATATAAGTGATGGGATAGCTGGAATCATCCTCTTTGGGGATGTCCCCCCTACGGGGGCGGGGGACAAGCTATGGGGTTGCTTTGTATGGGAGTCCTTTGCCTTGCCTTGAAGCCCTAATAAACCCTCAGAAGCTGTGTGGAGTCTCCTTGCTTGCCTGTTGCTGCCAGCGAACATACAGCTTAGGGGAATCCCCCCCGGGGAACCCCCTGAATGCAACACAACAGGTGCTTATGGGTACTTAAGAAAAAACAAAGAAGTGGCCAAAGGAGAGGAATGTAGCACCTGGCTACACTTCTTTTGTCTCTGGGAGTTTTCTCTTGGAGGGGGAATATACCACAAGTGTTGGGGGCAGGTAAAGGACAGGGCTGGGGGCAGCTGCGCTCTCTCGCTCTCGGCATCGGAAGCAGGACGGCCAAGCTGTTGCTTACTGCAGGGAGAATTCTCTGTCACCACCAAAGTCCAGTCACACCTAGGGATCTATCACCATCTGTTCGTGTGTCCAGGAATTCTGAGCTCGTCTTCTCCTGCCCTGCTGGAGCTGGGCCACCGCTGTCCCCGCCTTCAGCCCCCCCACCGCCCCCACTTCTTCGGCACCGCCCTGGGTCTTTGCTACGCTGTAGCCCTGCATCCCTTGCCCTGCCGGGACATCCCGCAGTTCCAGCTACCACCCTGGAGCTTCTGATACATCTCATCCACCAGCCCAGCATTTCTGCTCATTCCTGCCATTCCAGCTTGGTGCTCCTCAGAGTCCTGCAGGGGCACCGGGATCAGACTGCCCCAGGGTTTTCTGAAGCAAAGCCTCTCCTCCATCCCTTCCTTCTTGGCCTAGAAGGCTGTCCCGAGGTTCCTAGTTCTGTTTTGTTATTAATGCCATAGTAATTGTTGTTTGTTTGCCTTGTTACACATACCAGTAAAGAACTGTTATTCCTACCCCTCATATCCTTGCCTGAGAGCCCCTTAATTTAAGAATTATAGTCATTCGAAGAGAGGGGGTTTACATTCTCCATTCCAATGGGGGCTTCTGCCTTCCCTAGCAGACACTGTCTTTTCAAACTGAGACAAATGCCTTTCAAGAAAAAATAAAAATTTTAGCATTTGAGACAGATATTTTTAACAATTTAGTCTTGACACTGAAAAACTGCAAAGTTTTGTCTTTCCTTGTATGTTCACATGAAGCACTATTTATAATCAGTGGAGGAAACTAATGAAAGTATTGAAATAACACAAGTATATTAATATGAACAACTATCATATGGACCCATAAACTCTGTTTTATCTTGTGAAAAGCTTCTGCTGCTTAATAAGATTTAGCTTCTTACTTTTAATCTTATATTGCAGGAGCAAGAAAAGACCTGGCCCTGCTCTGGCTTGTTGCAGTGTTGTCATGGATACACAAGCATGGTCCATCACTTCCACCAATAAATAAACGAGATTCTCAAAGAGCAGTTGGCAGGATTTACTAGCTCTGTAGCATTGTTAGCTGCACAGACCTTTAAATAAGCAAATGCTTTTAAGCATTAGAATAATATTCAGGGCTGCATTGGGCATGCATATGTAATATCACAGAATCACAGAATAGTCAGGGTTGGACAGGACATATCTTCCATTAGAAAAATCAAAGGCTAGGTACTATGCTGGAAAACTGTACTCTCATCACTTTTTAAACCAGTTTATCTTTTCATCTTCTTTTTCAGAGGGCATTTGTAAATTACACAAATGATCACTCTCTAATGTAGTAAGGAACTTGATATGGGCACCTGCTAAATGCTTCAAAAACGAGTAACATCTTTACATACATGAGAAATAAAATGAAAGCTGTATTTTTATTGGAAAAGAGTTATTTTAATGTGACACCTTGGTGTTTGGTGGTATTGTCAAAGTCATTACTGCAACAAAGTCCTCTCTCAACATAGAGACTACAAAGATGAAATTCAATCTGAATAACCAGCACACCTCTCAATAGCTACAAAATTCTTGGTTCTAAAAGATCAGCATCTTATATTGATGAAGAAATGTAGATTAAAAGCTTTAAGCTTCTGTTTCAAGATGTAAAAGTGCAGATAATTAGGACTGCTCTATTTAGCACTTCTTTTTTTCCCTGCTTAGTGACTTCATTACCAATGTTCAACACCTGCACTGAATTATTCAGTTGTCTTTGACAGGAGAAGCCATAAACTGCTGTACCTGTTCTTTTATTTTTGGAGCTCAAAGGTGTTTGATTTTAGTAAGGGCTAGAGAATATCCCAAGGATCTGGCCCAAAGTACCTTTACCATCAAGCACAGATACATTCCTGCTGAGCTCAGGACTGTCCAACACCTCCACCAAGGATGGGCACCAAGTTTCTAGCAAGCAGACTTCTTCTCAGTATATGGAATTTGATTTCCACAAAGATTTTGCCATTGGCACTCAGCTGTTACAGCATTTACTGAAAGCAAGTAGCCGTAGGACATGAGCCCAGTGAAAGCAGATTGCTGTGGTGAATGGCTGTTTGTGTTTCTGGGTGTTTGTTTTTATCAGTTGCCCTTTGCTACTTAAGAGATGGCATCTCAAGTCCCATGTCTTGTGTGTGACAGCCATATGAGCTTCTACGGGCATGAGCATCTTTCCTGGTTTTGGAAAGCATTTGGTACACTGGAATGCTCAAGGAAGTAAATAAAAATTATAACAACTAGTGCTGTCTTTTCTCTTATCAGTAACTCTTGCATATGAGAGAAGTCACATTGCAGTTACACCTGTAAGGATTACGAGTGCAAGTAAAATTATGGGGTTATACTCAGCTGTTGCAGGCCATGGATCTGAAAAATACAAGTATCTTGGGTTGCTAATCTATGTGTTTTAGCATTTGAAGGTCCATTTTATGGAAAAGAAAAGGAAAATAAAATTGGTGAAGGCAGCCAGAGTGTGCTTGCAGAAAAAAACAGCAGCAAATATTGATTTGCTATTTTTTTCCCAAATTAAAGTTGAAATCATTACGTTGTTTTGAAAGGGAAAGAAAAGAACAGAAGAAAAAAGCTCACTGTGCCTTCAAAGAGAGAACAAAGCATAAAAATATACCTCAGAAATCAACCTTTTTTAGGTAATAGATTACTGTTTTCAGGCCTAAACACAGGTAAGATTTCCATCCTTTGCAAAATAACACTACAGCTGGTGAGCAGGCAGCACTCCTTCTCCCCCAGACAGCATGTATGGTCTGCAAAGCCATGATTCAAACTATGTACCCAGTGCCGAGAGAGTTAATTTAAATTTGATAACAAATGGCTCTGCTTTTGGAATGAATGTAGCCTGGCAACTTCAACTAAAAACCCTTCATAGGGCCTCAATTATGTATGCAGCCTCTTTGAGAAATAGTTTCACACATCTGACCCAAGGCCTGCGAGGCTGTTGCCATGAAATAAAACTGTACATAGGCAATGGTTTATTTCTGTACAACCTTCTTGTTTCTCTACTCCCCCGCCCCAGGTGCACACATAAAAAGACCACACAAAATTGCTTATTCTGGACTGGTATTTTGCATTTCTTTCATTATCTCATCCACTACAGTCTGAATACAAATTTAACACATCTTATTTTTGTATCAACATTTAACCTGCATGCTCAGGGGTTTTTTTAGGAATTTCCAGCCAATCTGCCTGGCTGCCCTAATCAAATCTGCCATGTGGAACTAGAGAAGCAAACAATGGTTTAAACATCCATTTCATTTTATTTTTTTCATCTCTCCCCCAAAACGGCTGTTTTGTCTGTGTGCATACACCAATAGCAAATGTCTCTCTATTATTGTGCAGCCAATTTGATGTGTCAAGTATTCATATGCTAATGGGGGTACAGTTTCCCACTTTTTCACAGATAAATTGCAAGGATTGCTACAGACAGTGAAACACAAGAATAAACAGCTTTTATTTCAGATGTGATAAATTTCTTTCCATTCAAATAACATGCAACACATGCTACTGATCGTTATTGTTTCTATTCATTGCAAGTTGGCCTTCTGTTTTTCTCTCAGAATGGTTAGAAAATATTTAGCAGATATAGCCAGAGTTGATGAAAATAATTTAATTTCCTTATTTTGCTTTGAACTTTCATGATGCAAAGAAAATTTTTCTTCAGCGTTCACTGGTGATGCAAGTTTTATAATGGGCATAATCATTGTTTCCTACGAAGCATATATAATGTTTTAAAGCACAATATATGAGATTTGGAAACTTGGCTATTTCCCTTTATGTCTTAACAAAATATGCTATAGTATGCATGCCCAGAACCCATTATCTAGGAATAATCCTGGCAAAGGATTCCCCACATATAGCACAAAGCATGAGGAAAGAAAATAATACCCAACATCTTTTTGTTCTGTTGAAAGATCAACATGTATTCAGAACCCAAAAAATTAGAAGTTAATTATAATTTTTATTTTATACTTGGAGTAAAACAGGATTGTTTTTAGAGGCTGTATTTTATAAATACGGAAAAAATATTTGACATGGAAAAATCCAAACGTTTGTTAAGCAAAGACTATTATTTAAAAGCATAAAAATAGGTTTGCATTTTTACGGATTAAGTATGTGTGGGTTTGTGTAACATAGTTAAGGATTACATCTGTGTCCTTGATTTGGACATGAAAACTCATTTATACAATGTTGTTCCACAGTCAATCCCTAAATGTAAGGAAATTCTGAGTTAAACCCATGAGTCCAGATGAACATCCTTAATTTAATTAGCCACTGGCAGATACCTGTGCCACCCCACTGAAGTCCATTTTAAGTCAGTGCACCCTGCCCCAGCCCAGGGACAAGAGTAAGGTCAGCTGCAAATAAATGGCATGCCTAGGACCTGTGTATGTTGGGGCTTTTTCTTGCCTAGGAGCTTTGTACATTGGGAGGTAGAAGGTAAAATATCAATTCCAGCTGAATGTTCACAACGTCAGGTCACTGAAGACATACAATAAGAAATTAGGCAATGAGGAAAATAAGATCCTCTTATGTGCCATCAGATCATTTATAATGTCACTCTGCATATTTGTGGGATAATTTTAACCAAAGACTAACTCTACATTGGATCATTTCTTTGAAATACAAAACAGTGTGAAATCCTACCAATACATAACACCAACTATTTGCTGGGACTTTGTGCAGCAAAACTTGATTTAAAAAATAGATTAACTTTCTTTTTTAAATATGCCTCATTAAGATTGCACTGATCTTGGGGATCAGGTACTTCATAAGGGAAGTTATGGAGAGTAGTTGGTTGATGTGGTAACTGAAGAGGAATATTTCATGTCATACTTCAGGCAAAAGCATTAAACTGACAATCAAGGAAACTGCAAAAGTTACAAGAGAAATGAGGATGAAAGCCTTTGCTGATCAGTTGACATGTGAGCCATTCCTTTTCTTCTTCATAGCAAAGCAAGCTTTATCCTCACAAAAGGTCAGTGCCCAGGTAGAATCCCCAAAATTAAATGTGTGTTTGTGGCAAGATGCGCTCATGTATCTTTAGCCCTCCAGAAATACAGACTGTCCTGTAAGCTCTCCTGTTCTCTGTGCCCACAACTGTAAATTTTATAAATACTCTGGTGTTGTTGATGTCCTCCAGGTGTTGTCCAAAAAGAGTAATTTTTCTGCAACTTCCATTCACAAAGCAATTGTGTTGATGTACCAGGATGTCAGACTGAAAAACTAATTAACCAGACCACCCATAATTTCCTCTGAGAAATTTTACAGGTGTCTGAAACCACAATGATCAGAGCACAAAGAAATGTCACAATGTTAGGACCCCTCTTCTTTTCAGATGAAGAGGGAGGAAACTGAACAGAAAAGGACATTTGCAATTTTTGTGTCTGACCATGTTCCACAGTAATAGCCACAGAGCTAATCTACGCTGCCCTCAGAGGGCTGATGATTCATTTTTTCATCCCATGCTCTTGCAGTCAAGCGTATAGCTGCTTATTAAGGGGTCTGGTTCTGCAAACACTTCTGCACTTGCTTGACTTTGAGTATGCAAGTGATTTTATTGGGGTAAACTGTAGGTAACTAATTCTGGGAGCAACAAGGTTGATAACATCTTAAGATGTTGAGATGAGAAAAAAAAATCAAAATCCTAATGCCTTAAAGGCTGGTGAAAAGCAGTTTTCACCATAGTTTTATCTTGTTTATTCTCAGAAGTCTTTCACAATTTAGCTCATTTTTTGTGTAGCTAATTTTGCAGTTATAGTGGGCAGGAAAGGGTGAGGAATACAAGGCCACGAGTTTCTATTTTTAGAATACTTACAGAGTGGTCAGGAAAATTAGCAACTCAGTTCTTCTAAAATGAGTGAAGAATTGGATGTTAAAACGGTAGTTCTAATCATTTTGAGGGAGCCTTGGGGTTTCTGCATCCCTGTTAGGAAGGGAGGAAAACTGCAGTAGGGATAACAAGAATGTAGACCTTCTGCAACACTGAGAAGATGCTCCAAGGAAGCTGAGGAGTAAAACTGGGATTTACCCCGCTGTGATTCAATGTCAACTCCCCAGCTTTGGGGTAACTTCTCCCTACAAAAGCCTCATTGAAGATATTTTCTGTGTCCCAGTCTTGAAGTTACAGTAGAGGTGCTCTCAAATTCATAATCATTGTAATTATAAAAGGTTAATCTCTTCACAGTTGTTTTCAGGATACATGGAATAAAAGTTAGAAACATTTATGATATGTTTAAGAAATATTAGATAGTGGATGCTAATTAGACAAAATGTGACAGGCAGGTCAAAGAGAAGAAGGTGTACACAAGATTACATCTAGTGTAATTTTGAGAAATTTTCATCTCAAGCCTTACCACAGACATTTTAAAAACAGCCTTTTTTTTTTTTTTTTTTTTCCCCCAGAGAAAATGCCATAGTCAATTAAGTTATTGACTGGGGACAGGAAGTAATGGACTCATATCTGCTCACTTGGAGGATGCACAGAGGCCCCACCTGCAAGTGCAGGTGCAGGTGCTGCGATTCCATGGAAATGGCGTATTTGAGAGAAGAGAAACAAAAGGGGCTCAAGTGCTGGTGAGGTCCTTTTCCAGGGTCTGTGGGAGTAGCACCACACCATAAGATGTCAGGGAATCACATGTGACAAAAATACTTCAGATCCGCTGCCTCCTAAACTCATCCCAGTCCTGAAGTGGAAGCCATGGAGGACCTTGGAAGAATATATAGAAAATTTCTGTGTCCCAAAATTTTGTATCTCTTCCCCATAGGATAATCTACTTTCCTAGGCTGCGTCTCTCCCTCAAATTTTAGATATAACATAAAATTCAAAAAGCATATTACTACCTCAGTTGCAACTGCAACTGATATGACAACTATGTTTATCTTTACTGACTCATAAATTCCCAAAGCTTAAGTCTGGGACCACTGTGACCTTCTGAGCATCACAGGCCACTACATTTCATCTGTTCTCTCCCATGCTGAGCTCAAGGGCCCTGCTCTTTGACTAAACTCTTAGTTGTGTTTAGCTGAAACACATCTTCCAAAAAGTCTCCTTGTCTTCATCTCAGAGGTGAAGATCCTACAGCCTACATTGGTAATTGTATGATTATATGTCTGGTAATTGTATGATTTATGTCAGACATAAATAATATGTCTGATTGACCACCCTCCCCGGAAACAGATGGTGTCTAATTTCTCATTTTAATATATCTGATTTCAGTTTGCAGCCACTGATCCATCCTATGCCTTTCTGTACTGGATTAAAGAGCACACAGCATGTTTTTTGCAAGGACATAGTTACAAGTTACAAGTCAAGTCCTTGCTGAATTTGTCTTTTGATAAACTGAACAGGTAGATTCTTTAAGCACTTCACTTTAAAGCATTATTTTCTGTATAAAAATATTTTTGAGAGTTCTTTTCTATTCCAGTTCTGACTTTGCAACTTCTTTAAAAGTACCCCACAACTAAAGTATATTGACATGGTTTAACTCTCTATGATGCTATACCTGCAGGGATAGCACCACCTGTTCCTTGTCACAGAAATGTTGGAGTTCAGTATTACACAGATCTTTCGCTCAGTTACTGCTGGTTAGGGCTCGGTCCCATATTTTGCAGACAATGCAAGTTTCGTCAATATTAAACATAAGAACTGATTTCTCTTATTAAGAGAAGCAGAATGCTTTATTTGATTCCTCATCATTGTTTATTATGTCACCAGCAATTTTTGAGCTGAATTTAGTTGGTGAAAATGTTGACAAGCACACTTCTTTTTCCCTTCAGGTCCTAGCAGAAAATCCTAGTTTTCATATTCCTTTTTTTAACAACCACCCACTAGTCATTTATCATTTATTCACTGGGGGTTGTTAGTGGAAGTGAGAACAGTTTAGTAGTAGTATTTTTTCAGAAGTTAGGGCTGCTTGAAAAAATTAATTTCCCTAATCACCCGTGAGCAGTTCTTTAATTCCCTATCGACTGGTTCCTGAAGCAACTACTTTCCTCACTGGCTCAAGTTACTTGAGTAGAACCTTTGCCCTTTCTGAATACTGGCCCAGCAATATTCTCAGAGTCTTCTGGCATTTCCCTGATATATCAAAGCTTGTTGAAAGTTAACTTCAGTGGTAGAATGCTCTCACCTGCTAAGTCTTTTATGGCTCTTGGGTTAAAGTTATTCAAGCCTACTGGAAAATGTTGTTTAATGTCTATTAATTGACTGGAAAGTACTCATTAACCTCATTAAAGGATATTCTTATGTAATAAAAATGTCCTTACTGTTTCCAAATGGAGAAGAGAAATTATTTTGGCTGCTTCTGGGATACCTGTCTTCTCATAGGCTTATCACAACCCTTTGCTTATAGAATTCCAGTTTTTCGTAGGGTACATTCCATTCATTCTCAGTGTACTTTTAAGAAAAATTAAAATTGATCTATGTCAGTCTTTTAAAAATCCTTTTTTCTGTTTATTTCTCTCAAGAAATCATAAATATCGTTTTGATACTTTAAACTATTCAGTGACCTACACAAAAATTCTCTTTCATATTTCTTGCAACTAATTTTCCTTGTTAACCAACTTTAACATATCTTTAATTTTTTTTGTATGCACTTCTCTGCTTAGCATCCAGAAAATACTGTTGCCTGCTTTTCTTGTGTGATCAGAATTTTTCTGTCTTATAGATTCTGTGTAAGTATAGACCGCTTAACTTTCATTCACTTTAATTCTAAACATTACTCTCCAACATATCCTTACATTTTTGTCTACCCATCAGACTTTCAGTTTGTAAACATGATGTGTATGTTGTGTTTGTGCTTGAACTTTTCCTCCTTTTATTTACACTGAACGCAATCAAATCAAAATCACAGATTCTTTGGCAGCGATCGACTTGTAATGATTGTAATACCTTTCTTCTGTCCCTAAGACTGAGATATGAAGTAGGGCTACTTATTATTGGACGCTTAACCTTTGGAGACAGGGAACGATTATTTTTGGTTTTTAGCAGAACTGTTGGTATGCTGCTGACGCATTTACTTTTTGTGGCCCATGGCAAGTTGTAAAGGCGCTTACATATTTTTCACAGTCAGGTTTTCTATTTGTCACTTTTACAAGTTAAGTTATCATTCTGATTACAAAGGAAAGGGCCAGAGTTTAGCATGGTGTGGGTGTGACAAGGTTTTATTCTGGGCACCACTGGGCACATGGTTTCAGCAGGAAAAGCTGGTGTGTTGGAGCCTCAAGGACACTATCTTGTCTGGCTTCTTCCAGGGGAGGGACTGTCACCTCTAACCCTGCCAAACTGGTCCCTCTGCCACCCACTAGAAAGGCTACACCATTCCTATTCATGTCACCTTTCTGTTTGTCCCTGCTTTCCATGGGCTGGGCAGGAAAATGTTAGCCATGGCTGCTCCACTCGCCGTGTTGCCTTTGGAGACCATGGGGTGCAATCTATGGGATGTATTTACCAACTTGGGTTCATTTTTTTCCCAGTGGTGAATATCCTTTTTTGGATAAGAACACCTTATCTTTGTTAGAACTTTTCTATTAGTCCTGATGTTGTTTACCATGCGTGTCTTATCCTATTGCCTTCTGGTTTCAGTAAATTGTTATTTTGATCCCACAGCCTTTTCCTTGTTGTTCCTCCCTTACCAGAAGGGGCAGGGAGAGAGAGTGGCTTATTTGGAGTTTGGTTCCCAGATGGTGTTAAAAGAAGAACAGTTACAAATGGATTTTTAAACTCATGCTGAAACTTTTAATTTTATTAAGATGTAAGCATTAACAGTAATGCTTAGAGTAAAAGCAGTAACTAGTGATAGGAATGCCATGGATAATATAATTTTTTTTTTTCTGGATCTGGTCAGGAATCCGCTCTAATTGTTAGGTAACAATTAAATAAAGTAGAACATATTTTAAAATAATTAAATTTAAGTTAAAACTTCAAGCAGTTATTACATAACAACATGAAATGCCACAAATTCAAATTTTCTAATTTATTATGTAAGATGGAATTAACAGCTTCCATTTTTCTTAACTTTTTTTTTTCTGCCAGTAACTTCATGTTATCTATTCAAATGCAATTTCACACTGTCCATAGTTTTGAGCTATGTTTTCAAATTCCTACTTCATTGCAATTAGCCCCTTGTTGAAAATACACAAATGTGCACTTTATTTGCAAATACAGTAGTTTTCCTCTATTCTAAATCTTTTAATCTTGTAACATTCAAGGAAACATTTGTTGGCTGCTGGGACTGCCTTTTAAAAGGAATAGTTTAATATATTATATGGAATCTGAAACAGTGACTGTGAGGTATCCTGAGTCATCTCTGTGAGCTATCCGATCTCCCATAATTTACTAATGTATATGAAGACCAAGCAAAGAGAATACAGATTTCATAAATCACACATCTCATACGAAAAGACCCAAAGTTCTCAGCTGACTTCAGACATAGTACTGCCACGTGTAACAAGAAAAAAAATGAAAGCTAGAATGCTAGGAGGGGAAATGAGAAATACTGAACCTCTGGGTCTCCACAGGAGAAATCATTCTTCTTGAAATGTGACCACTGCTAACATCTCCCTGTAGCATCTAAAGATGCTACCTGAATGATAGGTAAACTCTGTTAGATTACTTGTATTCACCTTTAATTTTGTAAGTGAAGATCTCTGACATACTTTCAAATTAAAAAACAAAAACCCCTAGTGTATTACATTCCTGAAAGCCAGACACAAAAGGGGCGAACTCATGATTCTAGACTTTTAATATTGTTTTTTCCTGTACTAAATTGTCCTTTTCAGTATTTTGCTAGAAAGTAAAACCATCTGTGTAATGTTTATAAATTACTGGCAAAATGATTAGCTCGGTATTTCCTAGTGAAAATATAAACAATCCAAAGTAATTTCCCTTAATTTCTTCTAAAAAGTATTTATACTGTTTGGCTTTAGACAATTAGTTTGGATGCTTTAAATCAACCCTATAGATATTTAACTCTTAATACCCTATAGATATATTAACTCTTTTCGTTGACTGCAGAATCAAAATACTGCCATGGTATCTGTGTCTGAACCTCATGCTGTATGAGGCCTTTTCTCCACAACCTACCAGCAGTGTATCCCAAGATTTCTGACTCTCTCTTTTTTTTTAATTTAGTAGATTTAAATTCAAAATTCAGATGACCACAACAACGAGGACACATAGCACCTACCTGAGATACAGACCTCAATGAGGATGTGGAGGCTGACCCTAAGGGGTGGGTGGACCCAGTCTGCCATAATGATTAGGTGGATCTGGCACCCATTCCAAACCCCTATCACAACCCACAGTGGGTTTTTTGTACTCTAGTCATCTCAAGCTTGATGCCACTGGAAAGACTTGTGGTGTGCAGCTGCTGTAACCCACCAGGAAAATGTCTCCAAGGGACAGCATTTGGTTTGGTGAGACTCAAAATAATTAGAGTTTCATGTTTTGTTTGCACTTGCAATGCAGCTGCTGAAAGAATGGTAGCACAACTTAGCTAAGACTGAGACTGTCTATCAGCACTTGCTTGGCAAGTGCTTTTATTATAAATAGTAATAGGTTGCTTTTCAACCACTAGAGTCTTGTTATTTAAGGTGAGCTAATAAAAATGTGGATGTAGCATGTTCGTATGGGAAGCTCAATATTCCTTTTTTTAATTACTATAGGTGAAACTATATTTTTTTGTGTGCCTAATTTAGCTCATTGATTATTCTTATAATGTGCTTTACTGTGTTTCCATGACGTTGTTTTTTTTTTAAAAAAAAGCCTTGATTTAAAGATCAAGCCTCCCTGTTTGATTTACAGTTTTATCTTCTTTTGCTTATAAGCTGTTGCTGCTGTTGGAGTACACGTGTCCTAGGAGGGGACTGTTACGGATCATCCTCAAAAAATGAAACTTGGGACTGTGCAAGGTATATCTTGCAGCAGCAGGTATTCCTGCCAGGTCACTCCTCAGCAAAGTCCTCATTTATTTGTATTTACTCAAAACAAGTAACATTTTTGCACAAAATGTCTCAATATTTGCTGTAAGTATTATGAAAAGGTTTTGCCAAACACATCTGTTCTGTCACATTATCAAGTTCCTCTCCTCTCAGCCAAAAATGATATTTCCAACTTAAATATCACATAGCTGAGGGTCTCCTCCTGGGAGGAAGCAGACACTGCAATGTGCAATTAATACTTTTGACATGAAAAAAACCATAATTAAGCAACAAAATCAGAATTCCATTAAAATTATTGCAGAACCTCACTCCTTTTATAGTGGTGTTGTAACAATTCTGGTATAGGAAATATATCCAATATAATGTGAGTATGTAATTTTATTTCATAAAGACTAATTTTGAGGAAGAAAACCAGAACTTTTTTTCCCCAAGTCTCCTCTTAAGCTTCATCTTGTATTTCCTGCTTTGTATTAATACCTGAATTTTATTATTTCTGTATTTAGATCCATTTATTTGTTCTTGTTCATGGGTGGCAATGGAAGGCCAAAAGGTGAATATTTTGAAATACTAATTTTTCTAATTGCTGACAAATGGAGTCTTTAGCAGAATGCAGTATGATGTAAATTTAATGAGCCAAATTGTCCCATCAGGGTGGTTTGAATCTAGCCTAATCTAAGCTAAAACATCCCACATAGCTTCATTTTTTCTCTACGGGCAGAAAGGCTTCATGCTTACAAGCAGCGTCAATGTACAATAAGCTGCAAAAAAAAAAAGAAAAGGGTTAGTATAATGGTTAATATAATGGTTAGTGTAATGTAATCTCTGAGAGCGACACCATAACTAAAGATATTAAAACATTTATGAGGTGGATGTAATTGTTCATCTCTCTATAATTTTCTGACTCAAATTGTTCCCAGACACTGGAGTGCTGTAGAGGGAGGGGAACGAAAGAAAGAAGGAAAATAATGTCATTTTGCTCTATTTACCTTGATCTGCTCTTATTTTTCTTATATATATAGACTGTATGTTTTCCTAGCTATAGAATATCAATTCTTCTGCAAATTCTGGATGGAAAAATAATTTCCTTTTTTTTCTTTAGTTCCCATATAACGACATTCAATATAATAGGTCTGGAGCTGAGACCAAAACATTCAGGAACTGTGGAGGGACCAGAAAAGTAGATGGAGAAAATCCTTTCTAGCAACAGCTCCATGACATGTTTCGACCCCCCTACATAAAGTGTTCAGCCTCTGAGAACAGAGAATGGTACATACGGTGCAATGGTATCACAATGGATACTTGCAGAAGAAAAGAGGAGACTTTCAGCACTGTCCTCCTTGTTATGACTCCCTTCCATGAAAAAGGAATCAGGATAAACAAGTAAAAAAGGGAATTAATAAGTTTCACAGAAAGTCTGTATATGTTTTTAATCTTATTTCTTCAGCTTCAGAAAACCACATAATTGTAGTTCTTCATGTATCTATAAAACTGCATGATTGTCTTTGAAAAACTCCTTTTGAAATTGAATCTTCCTTTTCATTGGAAATCTCAATTATGCTCCTCATTATGCAATTAAGTGAAAGAAGGAATTATCTGGAAAAATGGAGTGATTCTTTGCTTCTGCTGACAGCACACTTTTGCTATAGAAAACCTAGATTTTATCTTTCTGAAAAAAACCCACATTTTTCTGCTACAAACAATCTAGAAATGGAGCTTCTGAGTCTACCCTGGCTGAACACTTCTATTATACAGTCAATGGGTTAGATTTGATTTGCTTAGCTTCTCTGCAGTTACATTTTATTTGCCTTTAAATCCTTTTTTTTATCCAGCTGGTGTACGTATGATATTAAATTAATAAGGAAAATTATGTTGCCATCTCTGCTATTTTCTATATCTATGTCCAAAGAAAAGTAATGCATCACAACTCTAACAAATGACCTGTCCCTGAAAAAACTGTGTTTCTCCACAAAATTTTCCTGGTCTCTGGCATTTTGTGGGGATGCACTACTCTTTCTAGGTGGTATTGGACAAAGAAATTAAAGATATACGTTATACATTTGTGGGCCAAAAAGATAACTCTTTCCTTCCAAAAAGATTCATCATTATTCCAGATTTTGTGCTTTGTACTTCACTTTATTCTCTGGTCAAAATACCCCTCATCTTGCTGGATTAAATTTTGGAGATTTGTTTACTTACCTGTGTAGTGATATCACTGCTCCATGAGCTCAATAGGAATGGCAACAGTGATTCTTGAAGCGAGGGAAGAGATGTAGATGTGCTGGGGATGGGGACACCATGCATTCCCCAGGCTTTTGGACTGCATCTGGAGCTAAATTGCCCTTATTGTCTTCTTCTGCATGGACAAGTGATGTTAAATGTTTCCAGTAACCCGACACTACTGTAAGTGCAATTATCCCATGGGAGTAGGATTTATGCCCCGGTCTGTACATGGCCAGGGAATGCAAGGTGATCTCTGTGCAGCACTTGATCTGTGGTTTAGCTGAAGATTACAATGTATAATCTATCCATATTGATCATATTCATATAGATTTTAACTAAGAGTCTAGTTTGTGACGTGGCTGGCTGTCATGAATTGGCTGGCTTTGGACGATATTTCAGGCACTATAGAAAGAAGTGTAATTCTGGAAGCCAATTGATTGTACAAAAAGAACTCTGGAAATTATCAGAAAAGACAACCCTGTTTTTATCCAAAAATATTGGATAAAATATTTCTAGTCTTTATGGCAGCAAGGAAAAGCTGGATAATGTGATTCAGACACAGTCTAATAACTTGAACTCTGGATAGAAAATAAATTAAATTACATTTTTAATTCTAAATTAATCTTTAAAATAAGAACTGATACCAAGGAATTAAGAGGAAACCAATTCCTGAATTTCAAAGTATCCACTAGCATTATTGGCATGTTTTGTCCATTCCACAATTTCCAAGAGACTTCAAGAGGATTTGAAGAATCTGCTGTAGACTTTCAATAAAAACTTCTCCAGTCAGTGGAGAAAGATGACCCAGTTTTAAATGTGTCCTTGCTTTGAAGCACCTCCCAAGTCCAGGGCACAGCCAAAAATAAGAAAGGCCACATAACAAAGAAACAAACAAAAGGCAGCAAACAAAAATATCTAAATAAACAAAAAACCCCCTAAAGTTATAATTCTGAAAAGAGTGGGAAAACCCAACATTTCAAACTGGGTTTACTTGTTTTAAAGCACTTTTATGCACATATTGTCATGGATGAACCAGGAAGGCAGAGATATCTTCATAGCCTCCAGGGAGAGGATGGTACTGACTGTTAAGAATTAAATGTGAAGGACTGGACCTCCTTTGCCTGATGGCCTGGCCTGACCCACAGAGTTTCAGGAGGCTTGCCAAAGTTGGGCTGTAGGTGGGAAGAACTAGCTAGGACCCAACATGAGCAGTCTCCATGACACAAAATTACATCTAGGTTTCTCAGTCATTGGGGAAATACCGAACTTCATCACCCTGTGACAGCACCAGACCAAATAAGAGCATGTAGCCATGGTACAGCTCGTTAGAGAACTGAAATTGCTCTACAGAGAGCAATGTAATTCGGACTTAGTGCCATAAAGGTAATTCGTACACAGATAAGCCTATGTAAACGATGTTTAAGTCTTCATAAAATTCTGCTTGTTGACTACAGCAATGCTGTACACAGTAATGGAGGGTAAAGGGATATATAAGGGTGTTAGAAGCACGCCGCGACGGTGGGTTGAGAGATCTTTGGAGTCAGGGTTGCTCATGGCACACTCATGGTTGCTCATGGTTTATTTGCAAGGGCCGTGGGTGACAGAGCCCTGCTCTCAGCTACCAGTCCCAGCTGAGAGGGTCGTCCCAAGAGAGCGAATTTCCTGTTACAGTATGTTTTATCCCATTCTGTGTTGAATATTCTATTTAGTGACCAAGCGGTGCGAGACACAAATCCTACAGAATTTACCTATAGCCTATGAGAACTACTAGATTTGAATAAGGCACTACCTTCTAAACCTTAATGCTAATCTCTAAAATACCCTCTTCCTGCCCTCTCAGCAGGCCCCTTCCCACATGGTCAGAGATATTGCCCAATATCCTGTCTTCTGGTCCAGCATACCTCACATCTCAAAAGTTACTATCATTTCTATTTCACTTACAGGCTTTATGTTTTCAGAGCCTGTTGCCAAGCAATCATATTTATAAGACTTCCCTGTATCACCTTCCCCAACATAAGGGCTTAGGACTGAACTGATCATTTGTACCAGGCTTCCATGGCCAGATCTTGATAGCAGAGAAGGCTACAGGGATAGTTTTTGTGAGAAGTTGTTGGAAGATTCACATGTCTAATGGCGTCAAGGCCAGACAGCTCTAGGATAGACCCACTGCTGGCCACAGCCAAGCAAATCAGAAATGGTAGTAATGCCTCTGTGATAACATATTTTAAGAAGAGAAAAAAATTATTGTGCAGTCATAAGTATGCTCAGATAAGAACAGAATGAGAATATGTGAGAGAAAAAACTCTGGAGACACCAAGGTCAGTGAAGAACAAGGGGGAAGAGGAGCTCCAGGCACTGGATCTGGGATTCCTCCACAGCCCACTGTGCAGTCCATGATGAAGCAGCTGTGCCTCTGCAGCCCATGGAGTTTATGGGGATGCAGAGATCCACCTGCAGCCCATGGAGGAGGCCCACACTGGAACAGGTGGAGGCCTGAGAGGAGGCTGTGAGCCTCTGGGAGGCCTGTGCTGGAGCAGATTCCTGACAGGGAGTTGCTGACACCTGTGGAGAGAGGATCTCACACTGGAGCAGGTTTCCTGGTAGGACTCATGATCACATGGGGAACCCAAGCTGGGGCAGGCCGTGCCTGCAGGACTGCACACTGTGGAAAGGGACCCACACTGGAGCAGTTATTGAGGAACTGTAGCCCATGGGAAAGACTCACATTGGAGAAGTTTGTGCAGGTCTCCTGTGGATGGACCCCATGCTGGTGCAGGGAAATGAGTCCTCTCCCTGACCAGTGGCAGAAACAACCTATGATGAAGTGAACATAATCTCCATTCCTGTCTCCCTGTGCTGCTGGGGGGGAGGAAGTGAGCCTAAGGAGGAGGAAAGGTTTGGGGGGAAGGTGGTTTTAAGATTTGTTTTACTTCTCATTTCCTGTTCTGATTTTGATTGGTAATAAATTCAGTTAATATCCCCAAGTCAAGTCCATGACCATAATCTGTGTGTGAATCTCTCCATGTCCTTAGCTCAAGTCATGAACACATCATTGTATTTCTTCTCTCCTGTCCACTTGCAGAGGGGAGCAGTAGAGTGGCTTTGGTGGATATCTGGCATCCAGCCAGGGTCAGCCTATCACACCAATGCAATTAAACCCTCACAAAACAAAATCCTCATTTGTGAGTTCTACCTTGCATTGGATTTCAGAAGGTCCAACTTTCAGTGAAAGATATTAAGCCTGAAACTAGCTCTAGTTTTAGCATAATTCCTCTGTGGGTAGTTAGATATCTCAAAAACATGCACTGAGATTACTTCCTCACTTCATAATTCAAGAGCATACGTTTCCTCTGACTTTGCTTTATCTGTGATTTAAAAAGAGTTTTTCACTGTAACACAGAGTATCAAATATTTTAGTTAAGCATCTGGTTACTTTCTTAACAATAGTGTATTGTAACTAATTCTCCACACAGACATGCTCCAATCACCTTCCCCCCTTTCCCTTTATAAAAATCTAAAGAGAATAAATAACTGGAAAAATAAAGAACTATACACAAACTGAGGAGAAGGAGAGGAAGCAATAACAAAAAAGAAATATGCTTCACGTGATTAACAAAGTTATCGCCCTGAAAGGCTTTTAACTAGCTAAAGATAAATCCTCTTAAATGTCACTTTTATTTTTGACAGAATAGTAATTATTTTCCAGTAAAACAGAAAATTTTACTCAATCTCAATCATCTGAAAATGTTTTCTGATCAAAAAGTTAAAAAAATAAGTTGCTTTTTCATGTGCATGATCATTCATCATACCTCTAAAATAAGTTCATATGAAATATGACAAGAAGAAAATATAAACAATTTATAAGATTATAAAAATAACAAAGCTTAGCTCATTCACATGAATTTCAATTAAAATCTGTTTGAATAGAAAGGGAAATTGTAGTTTCTGTATATTTTGCATAATAGAGGAGTTCTATTTTATCAAGAAAAAAAAGTTGCAGTTCATACGGCAGAATAAACAGTTTATTTTAAAAAGTTTAATAATTCATCAAAAAGTATACAAAGCTTTAAATTTTGCTACTAAAAATTTCACCCAGAAGCAATTATGTTAAAAGAGGTACGGAGACCTCACTGCATACCCTGGCACGCACAGATTACCTTGCAACAAATTGAGTTGTCTACTCTGCAGGTGATACCTCAATTGCTTTCTTTTTGCTTCAACAACTACTTGGAGGATGGTGAAAGAAAGGTTAAAAATACCCTGTTCTACACAGCTCAAAGAGTAATTGCAAATTAAACATTATTTAAAGCATGAAAGAGATTTCAAGATTTCTTTGGTTTTGATTTTGCTATATTTTCATGGAGAAATATGAACTCATAGAGGAAATAACAAAATATAAGCAATTTTATGAGATTTAAGAGTAGCATCTGTTACAATTTTAATTTCTTCGCTGGTCTAAGTTTACCAGGATTTCTGATGAAAGGTTGCCTTTTCAAAGATTCTTTATTCAGAAATACTGCTGGGTTTGTAGCATGTCTTGGACATGGCATCTTATAGCACCTTTGTAGATTGTAGTATTTTTAGCTATATATTGAAAGTTTGATTTCTTTTTGATAGTTTGACAGTGGTACTACATTTTTGTATTGTTCCCAGTATTTCATAGACTTCTTTTCCTGGAGCTGCCTAAATACAAGCAACTCAAATCACTGGATGAGAGCAAAATTTTTCACACTAAAAAGCTAAGCTGCTCAGGCATGAATTCAAGATTTATTTTTTCAATTAAAAAGCAGAAAATGCACACAAAATGAGCGCAGGAACTTCAGGAAATTTTTCACTTTCATAACCCTTTGTCAAATCCCATCACAGTCTGGATGGTTGCATGTCTTGCATCCATGAACTAGCACTTAACAAATTCAAACAAGTTTTACTTGTGGTCCTTAAAAGCTTTCTACTCCATTTTCTACAATATTTTTTTGTCTCTCTATCATGCCTTTCTGCATATTTCAGGTTCAGACCCGGTTCATAGGGGAAAATGATAGAGGTCAGTCAAATGGAAGCTGCTGCACAGTAATTTCCTTATTTACCTCACTGTTTGAGCTAGGCTGGCTCAAAAAGGAGTACACCACAACTATTCAGAAAAAGAGAATTTGAAGTTTTCCTGATTCTTTTGATATAACTGGACCCGCCTCAACATTTCATTTGAGACCATCTTAAAAAGGCACTTGCACTGTAATTTCCACAAGACAAGATGCAAATAGTCATTTTCTCTCATCATATTTATTCCTTATTTTGTGCTGTTTTCCATGAGGGTATGCTGTAATTTTATTGTTATTGATACCAGTTAATAGAAAGGATTCTTTTTCATGTATTGTAGGTCAATTAACATGCTGTCAGTTCTAAGTAAGCAACCAAAAAGTTACATAACTGTGGGAAAATAGGTTATCATGGATCTCTGGTCCCTGAATTAAATTCCTCCTTGAGGTAAAGCTATCCTCATCCTTATGGCTGGTGGGTTTTTTGTTGCACAGAGAGTTTGTACAACATCCTGAGCACTTACATACTCATTTTTCTCAGTAATATGTTTATTTGTATTCTGTATTTGACATGACCTAAGTTTCTTTAATCATTTTCCCAGGCGAGATAACTTGTGATGTTTCATGGCCAGATCACTGAAGCCTTGTGAGTCAAGGACTGCTCCTCTCCAACTTGGCCTCTGAAGTCATACTGTCATCCTCAGCAAGCTGGAGAAACACAATCACTTTTTTCACCTACTTTTTATTTTACTTTTCACTTCTTCCCGTCTCAAAGAAAAGATGCCCACCATCTTCTGTTCTTTCTCCTCGTCCTTGTATGAAGAAGAATAAATTCCCAGGCTGTTCCTGAACTGGATCTATGAATTTTAACAGAGGTACTTTCTGTTCTCAGCACCTGCTGGAATAGACTGTTGTAAGAAAGCTGAGACTTATAGAGAAAACCTGAGTTACATGTGCATCTTTGTTCTGGCAGGCTGCTGAAAGTATGAGGTTGTGTTCTTATTAATTGCATTTATTATGATCATAACAGAGCAAAAATATTACTCCAAGAGTCATGTCCCACAAGTCTGGCTACAGTGGTTTTGTGTGTGTCGGGGTTTGACACTGTCTAGAAACCAGGCACCCATGGAAAACCATTCACTCATTCTCCTCTGCTATAGTTGAGAGAGGAGGGGGAAAGGAAAACCAAAAGGCTCATCGGGTGAGATAAGGTTTAGGAGAAAATACTCAAAGGGTAAAACTGGCTTAAAACTTAAAAGGTATAAAGAAAAATTTATTAACAGGATTAAAAGAGGATAATGAGAGCTAAAATAAGCATTTAGAACACCTTCCCCTGCCCCCCAGCCCTTTTTTCCTTCCCACTGACAGTGCAGGGAGACAAAACAAGAGGTTTTTAGTCACGTGTAACTTCTAAAAATTTTTCTTCAGTTTGCTTAGGGAGAGGAGTCTCTTCTGTTATATGACGGGGTTCTTCCCATGGGAGACAGTTGTTTGTGGACTTCTCCAACATGGTTCTAATTTTCAGGAGTCCTGCCCAACCTGCTGTAACTTGGTTCCCTCCCATGGACAAAATCATCTTCCTGAACTACATGGTGTGGGCCATTTTAGTTCATGGGGTATCGTTTTTAAGGATGAGTTGTTCTGGTTTGGAAGCAAGGGTTCTTTTTCTCTCTCTCCTCTCTCTCTGTTCCAGTTTCCCATTGGATTACAGCTTTTCAACATCATTCACTCCAGTATGAGCACCTTTTCTCATGGCCTGCGAGTGGACCTCTGCATCCCCCCGTGCAGTTCATGAATTACAGGGAAACTGTTGTATTATAGTCCTCATCATGGCTTGTAGAAGAATCTCAGCTCCAATGCCTGGAGCACCTCCTGCCCCTCCCTCCTTTCACCAACCTTGGTGTCACCACGTTGTTCTCCTCATGTGTCTTCACCTTTCCCTTTCCCCCGACTCAGGGGAGAATTGGTGTCCGTAGGTTTGTTTGTTCTCAAGTTCTACCAACTGAAAAATTCTTACAGGGTTTAGCAGTGCTGAAAGGTTGATCCCATCCAGGCTCTACATCCTGGAATCGCTCATCATGCCCCTGGCTGTCGGCCACGTGGTCCCTGCCAGCACCGCGCAGGTGGCGCTGGCTGCCGCAGCGCCGGCTCCGTTCAGTGCCTCTCTTCATGTGGGCACCGAAAAGGAGAAGCTGCTGCTGCTGCCCCTGCCCTTCTGCCCTCAGCATGGCGAGTTACAAGTGGCAAAGCAAGCACAGTTCTCTGTGGACCGTGCTGAGATAGCCCCGGCCGCATGGGCGCTCCCAGTGCTGGCCCTGGCCTCAAGGTCCCGGCCGCGTGGCCACTTGGGGCGCCAGGACAGCCTCTGTTGGCATGGCCTCTGTGGCCACACTGGGAAGGGGCCTGGTGGCTGCCTCACCACCCCTCGGAGGAGAGGACGAAAGAGGAATTGCACGTGGATTTTTTTTCCTTCTTAAATATGTCATGACAGAGACATTACCAACCACTTTAATTGGCTTAGCAGCATATATATTTTCAGAGCCAGCCTGCAATTGGCTTTGCCAGGCACAGAGGAAGCTTCTAGCAGCTTCCCACAGAACAAATTGCTTCAGTGGCTGGTTTCCTCACTCCTTGCCAGAAAATCAAGCTATGCAAAACCAACACATGATTCCAACCTAACCAACCGCTCCTACAATTTTTTATTGTACGGGCGGTTGGTTAGGAAAGAATCATGACCTGACAGGTAAGGCAGGGCAAAATATGCAAAACTGGTCTTTAACCAATGCAGGGGTTCCCATGAAACACATAGAGGTCATTGAGATAATTTTCAGGCTGATCTAAGTCATACCAAAACTATTACAGTTCCCAGACAGTTTGTAGCTGAGGCTATGCCAGGCTGCCTCAAATTTAATTCTAAATTTGTAATTGTTGCAGTTGTGGAGATCACACCCAAGAGCTTTGTTTGAAGAAAAGCTGAAATAGGAAGTGCCATTTAAAAGTGTGGCTTTGAAAGAATCACTGTGCAGGTAGTAAAACAGCACTACTCAGTGAATTAGGAAAAAGGATTGGTGACCTAAAGTCTGCTCCAAGATGGGAAGAGACAGACCATTAGCATTTGGGTGTCTTCCTCTTCAATTTTTCTTGAGTAAACAGAGAAGTTCATCCCAGAGAGAGCTGAGGTGAGTAGATGTTGAAGTGCTCTTTACTAAGGTAAGAATCCTAGCCTGGAGAGCAGCACAAGAACATGTTATGAACAGCTGAGACAGTCCTCCAGAAGCTCCATTCATCTTGTCCAATGACTGCTGCCTAGCCTCTTCTCCATTGAGAGCATATCATGGTCCTGAAGATGGCAACAGGATAAGAGCAAAGGTTTTAGTAGAACAAAGATTTTAGTAAAGAAGACAAGAGCATAGCAACAGGGAAGAACATGACTGGGCATGATGGAAATGTTGCAGGGGAGGATTATAACTAGATGCTCTTTAAGGTCCCTTCCAATTCAAATCCTTCTATGATTCCACGATTCTAAGAACTTGATGAATCCTCAAGTGGAGTCAACAACAGAAAGACATGAAGCTGCAGAAAAGGCAGAAAAAACTGTAAAATCAGCACTTGAACAGGGAACAGAAGCACAGTTATTCTACAGATGTAACAAACATCAGCTTTGAAAAGAGATGCAGAAGAGAGAAATCACTTGGCCTTCTTAATTCCGTGGCAAAAAGAACATGAGACGTCAGAGATGAAAGATAGCGTTTGTGATCTCACAGAAGGCAAAAACTAATGATGAAATAATCAAGAGTTTACAGTATAAAAGACCCTGTATCTGTAGACAGTAATCCAAATAAACGTTACACTGTCAGAAATAAACAGCAGATGCACTGTAGAATTGAGAGACACTGTCAAATTTTAAGTCTTGGGAACGGCACAAATGAGGGGTGGAGATCAACAGAGAAAAGAGATTTGGGGTGGAAGATCACAGAGAAGGATCAGGTCCAAGCAGAGATGAGGTTTTAAGCACATCACTGGTGTAAGCTGTGAGAACCAATGAACTATTTTAGGACAAATGGTAATGTAAGGAGTAGGAAATAAGAGGCAGCAAAATGGAAGCGCTAGCTGACTCGATGATTAAAACTAAGAAATGAGATATTGGAGGACTCAAAATTAAAGGGGGTGTGAGCAGTTAGAATCAAAGGGGAGACACAATAAAAGATGGGTAGTGAGACCAGCCACAATGGAATACAATCAAAACAATTAAAATTCAGTTTTTACAAAACCATATTTTCTGATTGCTTCTGCAATAAACATTTTAATCCATGTCACTCTTTTACATTAACTGAAGATCACAGCATCTTAGTCTTGATTGACAGATAGATATTAGAGACGGAGAGGTTGTCAGAGCTACTTGGAAGGCAGAGAAGTTTGAGGTGAGAGTGGAGAATGGCTGGCTGAGGAACTGAGCACATTGGCCTGGAACTCTCAATTTTTTTAAAAACTGCCAAACAGTTTACCCTTGTTATAAGTATATAATTTAAAAATATATGTTTTGGTTTGAAATGCTAAATGTATGCTGATTTTTAACATGGCCTTTAAAATTAGCCGTATTCTAGGATTTTTACCCTATGCTAAACTCAGATCTAGTATGAGACACAGAATAATAGAGAAGTCTAGGTTGGAAGAGACCTTTAGCAATCATCTGATCCAACCTTTTAGTCTTTAGATTAGGTTATCCAGGGCCGTGTCAAACTAAGGCATGAATATTTTCAACAAATAAAAGTACCACTTCCCAAAGCAAACCATTCCAAAAGTTTAGAGTACTCTTTGTGATGTTTTTCTTCTATCCAGGCAGCAGTTTGTACCCTTTTCTTCTTGTTCCATCACCATGCATCACTGTGAAGCAAGAACAGCTTCTACTCTGTAAACACCTTTTAGATACAAGATCTTTGATCCTCTTAATTTCATCATCCCCTGAGCAGAGCAGAACACAATTCCTTCAACCTTTCACCATATGCTGAGTTCCCCAGCACTATATGATCATCTTGTTCCCTCCAAACTGGATCTGCTCCAATTTTCCAGTGCCTCTCAAAACTTTTAAAAATACTTTTGAATGTGAAAATGTGAACAGATTGTCTCCTGTGAGTTGTTGAAGGAAGGATGCCTTTGTATCCTAATCCTAGTAATTCTTTTTGATATCTCCGGTAGCCATCTGCTTGATCTTCATTCTTACCATCAGCTGTGAAACTTCATAGCTCCTCCATGTCCTTTCCGAGACTTTTGTCCCCTGCTAGCACCATACACGCAGGTTTCCTGGCACTGAGGTCCCCTCAGTGTTTACTCACATCATCATACCCCATTCTTTACTCAGTTTTGTTTCACATGGTGTTCAGCCAAGAGGCAGCATGTGCTGAGTCTATCTAATGAACAACATGTTAGCTTTCTTATTTCCTAAGGGGTACAAAGTGCTTCTTTTATTTGCAGAGAAATGTTTGGTTTAAGAGTTTGGAGAAATATGTTCTATTACACTTGGGAGAAGATTCCTTTCTCAGAAGGTTCTTTATTGGATAAACATACAAGTGTCGGTGATCCATGAGAGTCAGAAAGTAAAAGGTTAAAGGTAAAAGTAAGAGGAGACAAGAATAGTGGAATTCTAGGCAGAAAGCACCATCTGCCTTCATAGCAACTAAGAGAAATTGTCAGCAAGGATCCAAAAATATAGTTCAAGAGATATATCATGAGACACTTGTGTCTATGATATTAATCATGATCGATTGCTCTTACTGATGACCTAAAGAATATGCAGAAACCAGGACAAAACTAAAAATAGAAAAAAAAATTGAAGATAGAGGGCTTATTCTAGGTTAACGTTCAGCAAGATTTTTTCAACTTTCATTATTTTCAGAGCTGAGATTCAGAAGTAAAAAGCTGTGCATTGGGTACTTTAATGGACTTTGAACAGAAGCAGGTTTTCTTTACAGCTTTTGGGCATCTTAGTTTAAGAGGGGCTGTTATAGCTGCAATTAAAGAGAAAATGTAATGTCAGTGTATTCACAGGGCTATTTCCCAAGACAATTGAATGCATTTGTTCCCCATATTTGGCACAATTTTAATACAGATATGAAATCTATATTCAATCAACACAAGGTTGTCAGCCCACAGAGGAAACAAGAAGTGATCTGGAACTGGATAATAAAACAGACTAATTTGGAAATGTGGAACTGTGTATACCTAGAATGAGAAAATGTAATTTAAGGTAGGAAGAACTGAACAACACAAAGTTTTTTTTTTCCTTATAAATGTGTGGTCTTACAGGGGGAGTTACACCACTTAAGAAGGCACACCAGGTCAGAGATCTTCAATGCACAGACAGAGCAACACTGTTATCTAATACTGTGCTCTTATAAGAAGTGAGTAAAAGCTGCTGAATACAGGTAAGCCCATATGATGCCACCAAACTCAAAAAATACACAATGAACTGGAAGGCAGCTCCAAAGGCGAAGAGGGACTTACAAACAGACCTCTGATGTCCTGGAACTCAGCAGAAGAGAGTTTTCGAGGAGTATAGAAAAAGGCAGTCAAGGTGACCAACCAGGGAACAAGGATGATGGGCTTTTTCTCTAGATTGTAGGGGGGGAAAAAAAAAAAAAAAAAAAAAAAAGAGAAGAATCATGTGAGAGAACAGGTTCTATGGCAGAACAATTCGCAGAACTTCTTTGTTCTGTGGACTGTCAGCTTTGTGATGAACCTGCATTACATATCTGTATTAAAATTGTGCCAAAACAGAAAAATTTAATAAGACTGAAGGTGGACATGTGAAAGGAATATATTTAGTGTAAAAAGGAGTGAAAAAGAAACAAAATGACCACTTTTTACCTCCCCAAACCAGGAAGCAATAGATTCTGCCCCTTATTCCTGATGGCTAGTAACTTACAGCCGGTTTTCCATTTAAGTCTTAAGTTACCATGCAATATGAGCGAAGATGGCAAACTTAGACCATACTGCAGTATTTTCCTAGATTTAACCTGCAATCCTGCAACTGCTATACTCATTCAGGTATATATACTGGTGTGGGTATTAACAGGGCTGCGCTGGTGAAACCATGGAAAGATTTGATTTAGTGCTTATGAAAATATCTCAGGATTGTTGGGAGAAGGGGAATGAACAATCTTCAAAGTGAGGGAAGATAGCTGAAGTCTGTAGCTTAGAAGCTCACTGTGTAGAAGAAGACAGAGCATAAGGTACTCTGGATACATATGCCTGAAATTCTAAACTAGATTTCTGCAAGCACTAAAGATATTTGACTGTGCCCTTGGATTATCTCCATCTGATCTTTTTAGCAAGCTAAGTAATTGTCTTGGTTTGAATGACAGGTGTCTATCAAGGAAGGCAGGAGCCTCTCTTGGAATGGAAAATGTAACCCCCTCCATCTGAATTACTGTAATTTTGAAATTGAGGGGCTTTCAGGCAGAGAAATGAGAGCAGGAATAACAGTTCTTTACTGGTGTGTGTAACAAGGCAAACAAACAACGACAGTGGCACTGACAACAACCAGACGCACAAACCCCGTGGCCCCTCCCGGCCGCGGGCCCTTTCCCCTGGGTGCAGTTCCGGGCACAGCCAGCAGGGGCGCTGGTGGCTCCCGGCGGGCAGGGCGGCTGCGCTGATTCCCCCGCGCTGCAGGGGGCGCTGTGGGGCGGGCTCGGGGAGCGCGCGGGAATGGCGGACAGGCTGAGATGGGAAGGGATGGAGGAGAGGCTTTGCTTCACAAACCCTGGGACAGCCGATCCCGGTGCCGCAGCAGGACCCTCAGAAACGGCAAGCTGGAAAGGCAACGAGGAAATGAGCAAAACTCCTGGGGTGGCGGACAAGATGTATCAGGAGCTCCGGAGCTGTGGCTGGAACCGCGGGGCGTCTCAGCAGGCACGGGGTGCGGGGCTACAGTGCAGCGAAACCTCGGAGCAGTGCCGAAGCAGCGGCGGGGCCGAGCAGCAGCGACCCAGCTCCCAGCAGGGCAGGGCAAGGTGGGCTCAGGATCCCGGGGTTTTCCCCTGAGGCACCTGAGCGGATGGTGAAAAATCCCTCTTTTAGTGAGGTAGGGTGTTAACCAGGTCCCGGTACAAAGGCTGTTCTTACGAGCAGAGCTCCACTCACGGTAGAAGAAAGGGAGCAGGAGGTGGAATCCAACAGTGGTGACAAATTCTCCCCACAGCGACCGCAGCTTCTCTCCCCTCTGAAAGCTGAGAGCACAAGACAGTTAGGGGCTGTACACAACCCTGTTTTCCCAGTCCAAAACTAGTGGTATCTCTGCCGTTCACGAGAAATGCCAGGTAAAGAGAGAATAGCCAGCTGCACCCCTCCCCTGAGCTGTGACACCTTATTTTGTCTCAAATATCCAGTCGTTATTGTCTCCTAGCAACGTGTATGGGGGAAAATTCCTTAAGAGGGGAAAAAAACCCCAAAAGGACAACTCCTAAAACCCAACAGTAATGTAACATATGACCAGAAATAATTAGGAACTGCTTGAGAAAGGAGTTTTCCCATCTAACACTGCAGTTACCTAAAACTTGCATCTGTGGAACTACATACACAGCACCAGACAGTAGAACGAATACTGTGAAACCCTGGCTGTGCTGGGATCCTGCTGTCCTCCAAAACATAGATTAGCGTGCATATACATGTTGACATGTTTAACATGCTTGTGCTGGCCCGTCCAGAAAAGGGTATGACATCTGTGATTTTAGCCCTCCATGCCAGTTATTTGCATACCATTGTCTGAGGCCATCAGGAGTGTGCATGAATTCTATTTGCCGGAATAAACAACACACATAAAGGTTCTCAGATGCACAATGGGGAGTTCACAGGCTACACAAGATTTTACATTTTTTGTAGCAATTTCAGAGTTTCAAATAAAAAACACTGGATCAAAGGGGACATTGGATCAATTTGTGACTACAATTGAAGAACCTGGCATCCATAAACCAGTGATTGGATCTCCTCGTCCATATGCAGGCTTACATTTCCACTTTTCCGAGAATATTTCTGGTGTCAGTCCCTCTTAAATAACAGCAATACAAGTGTTATTAAATACAAGTCACTAATAACTACTAGAATTTTATTTTTAACTCTTTCCATTAAATGTTGAGTAATTTAAATTAAAAGTCAAAAGTGGAACTGCTAGGAGAAAAAAATCCAAATTTTTATTTACAGCAGTGTATCCTTCAGTTAAGGGGAAAGAATGTCACACAGTGATAGAGAAGAATCCCAGGTCAGTAATACAATCTTTACTTCACTGAGCATTAGTAGTACTTGACAAAAAGCCTGTGAATCTGATTCAAGTTTTGGGTCATGTGTATTAAATCATCCATAATTCTGCTAAGTTACACCATGGTAAAAAAATCTCTGAAACACACAGAAGGAGCAAACATGTTTACAAAGGGCAGAAACATAAAGAAATTGAGTAAAAATCCAATCTCTTGAGAGATTTTGATACGCAACTTTATTTCCTAAGTAATCATAAGAAAATTCTGATGAAAATCTGCCATGCCATTCGTGTCACTAGAAAATTGCATCCCTGAAATAAACAAAATAATTTTCTGTGAATAAAAACCAATTGAATATGTTCACAGATATTTTGCCTTCTTTCAAAATAATTTATTGTGAGAAGAGTTAAGATTTGAAATTCTGGACAATAAACCCACCAAATTAATAGACAACTTGACCATAGTATTATCTTAAAATGCATGTAAAAGAAGATCGGTGATAAATGTATTTACTTCTTCATCTCACATGTTGTATGAAATGATTGCAGCAAACACTACTTATTTCTAGATATTATGTTACTTTCGAAGTCAATTTTCATCTACATTATATCTAATATGCAAAGGGCAAGGAATATTTTCCTGGACTGAACAGATCAAATCATCTGTTCATGAGTGGAACACCAATAATATGCAAAGTCTAACAGTGTATGTGGTACATACATTGAGTTATAGAATTTGTAAGTTCTTTCAGAGCATGAGCAAAATTAACAGTCTTCGTCAATTTCAGCCTCTTTTTTGCACTGGTGCAAATTTTCCTTTCTCTTTAAAAGGGTTTGCCCAAATTAAAACCTAGAATTGGATCCTGCTGCTCTGCCCTATGCTTTTTCTAATGTAAATCAAGTGTTACTCCCTCCAGGTTTAGTTTTACCACAGTAAAAGTGTTGAAAGGAACACTGAAACTTCCCTAAAAATATTTTTTCTCCATCAACGTGGCAAGGAGATTTGTGAAAAAAGGATAAATTCACATCAGTGAATAAAACATTAATATAAAAAGAATGTATTTCTAGGTATTTCTAAATAAATCTGATAAAATATATCTATTCAAAGTCTTATCTTTGAAATAATTCTGCAAGGAAAAGTGAATTAATTCCAGTTTCAACTAAAAGTTTCTCATGGGAATGGGATTGATACAATAAATTCAGGGAGCTTATTGTTGTTGCTCTCCAGTCTTTGACTTACACAACAAGAACTGTTTCTCTGAGCTCATCTCTCATCATCTGTGCCTAATAATCTTTCAATGAAGAGAAAGTTAAGGCTTCCTTTTCAGTTTTGTGTGTCTTTTTAATATGCATTAGCTCAACTAACTGAGAAAAGTCTCAAATTATATTTTAGAGCAACAAACAGAGCAAAATCAGTTATTATTGAAATTATCTCCTCTCTCTACCCAGTAAAAAGTAGAGTCTCAGGCTCAGTGAAAGATGAAAGAAAAATGTACATGAATCAATTATGAAAAAGAGAAAGTTTTTTGAATGAGGAAAAACTGATTGGAATTAAGATAGGCTTTGTTGATATCTGCAAGTTACATGGGGAGTACTTTTCAGTGGAACAGAAAAGGGGGATTTGGGAGTGTTTGGCTGCTTAATGCTATAGTGCTTCAGAGCCCATGTGAAAATTTGCTACTAGCTATTAATCGTCATTGTGTCTCTGCAAAGAAGCTGTTACAATGATGACTATATATCATTATATTCCCACTGTAAGTAACGAATCAGAGTGCTGGGAAAGTTGGATAAGAGCTGCTGGCAAACTTTTAAGCTGTGGAATCTATTTAAATAAATTTACATCACATTTGCTATTTTCTCTGGTATGGGAATCATACTTTAACATGAAACAATATGCTATGTTCATGGGTCTGGTCTTTTATTCTTCTGTCTCTGAGCCTGCTTTCCAGGTCAGCTTTTGCCAGTGCTGACAGCACGCTTTTCTCATAGCCTCTCCTTCTCATAGCCTTTGGTTGCTTTCAAGTTCAATTTAGCACAATGAAGTTGTTATGCATGACAGTTTGGAGAGCAGAATAGGTGGTGTCTGAGCCTGCTGTGTCGCTACAAAGTGAGCTCATTCTCTGCAAGCCAGCTCAGTTACTGAAGCCTTGCTGGTGGGACACTGCAGTGTATTTCCAGATGTTCCCATCCTGACGAAAACAATTAGCTTCAAACTGCAAGAAGCCGCAGGGTCACCCTTTCTTTCAGTGAGACTGCACCTTTTAATGTGCTGCAGCAGATTTCAAATTCATGTTGATTTACCCTGTTGTATTCTTCTTTTATGGTCTTTGTTTATAGATGTGTAAAGTAACTGGGAAAGTTTGAGTCTCATATGGTTCAGGAGTTTTATTAGAAATCTAAACCATTGTTTTATGTTTATTTTACAAAGTACTAGACTTGAAATATGTCAGGCTTAATTCTGTTAGGCTGAACTGCCTAAAACAGAGCCCTGAGGTTCCTCGAACAGAACCTGAAAGTGTCTCTTCTGCTAACCATCAGCAACAAGCCAACAATAAACAACCCGAAAATGTTCAAGATGCCAGCACAGATGTCTGTTTCAAGAATACTGAAATGAACTGAAAACCATTTCCAAATGGAAAATTATGTAACTATTAAAAATAAGTTCATTTTGAGCCTGTACAGAGGTGCTGGAAACTGCCTGATCTTGCCGGGCACAGCTGGTTGTGCTCATTGCTAAGAACCTTCTAGGCCACTGAATTCAATAGCACAACACAGCTGCTACTCCTACAGGATAAATATTATTTTATTTTGGCATTGCCCTAGCTATTAACACAATGAAAGTTTCTTATTTTTCCTTGTCAGGCTCTGCTAGCAGTGCTACAACAGAACAAGCCAATTGCACACTACTTGACTTTACACTGCTTACAGGCAGTACCTGTTTTTTAGATTCCCCAGCAAAAAAGATTCTTTTGTATTGATATTTTGTTATTTACTGGATAAACCCATCAAATAATTCTCATTCTAGATTAAAACTTATACCAAAGAATATTTAGAATAATAAGGTCCTTCCACCCTCTTAGTCTATCGCCTCCCTCTCCACTCCCCTCCTGTTTTCTTTCTTAGTTTTCTGTTTTTAATCCACAGGAAAAAAATATTATTGAAATTCCTCTCTTGTGAAATGCTTTGTGTTTTTGAAATGTAAAATTAAATTATGCCATCAAGGCTTTTATGTCTTAAAATTATTTCTATTTATCAAAGAACCAGATAATGTATTTAAAATATCTAGTTTTAAACAACATAGATTGCATTTATTACAGATACAAAAACCATTACAAAATCTGGACTAATTTTAGTTTGAGTTTCAGAGGTCTATTTTTTCCCTCCTGTTTATTAACAATCCTTCAACAATGCATGAGTACAGCTTGGTGCAACTAGTACACTACAGCAAAAATTAAAATAATCAGTACTATGTTTAAGGCCCAATACAGATTTCTTGGTCAAAAAATGACAGGGGAGTAAGAATATTTGACTTCTGATATAATTTACTGAAATGTGTCAGACAACCAGAGCTATTCCTAACTATCAGACACAGAATTTTTTCCCTGTCACTCATTCACTAAAGGGCCAGACATTATTTTTGCAGTATTGCCACAGCTAAACATTTCCATGAGGGGTCTCGTGTGAAGATGTTGTGATGCATTATGGTATCTACTCCTTATTTAAAGTAGAGGAGTGTAATGAGTTGCATAAGTGAGGAGGCAAGTTAATCTGTTGAAGAAAAGGCTGCATGAACCAGCCTTTAAAATCACAAGAAGAACCTTTGCTTAATGTATTTTGGACAAGAAATATGGCTTTGTTGTACTTCTTCAACCACCAGTGATACCGGTCTCACTGATTTTATCAGTAGAAGATTTAGGTCTACAAAATGGAAAAAAAGCCACTGAAATAAGAGGTTTCTCAGGACAAAATTGAATACAAAAAGAAAAGAAAATAGGAAGAACCAGAAGACCAACACAGACTTGAAGCCAGTTTAGTCTGAATACATGACCTCTATAAATCATGAATGTCCTAAGCAATAATGTATGTGGTTGTGTCAAAAAACAAAGACCTTAATTTTAAGTCTGTAAAAAAAAAAAATTAAATTCTCTATGTCAATTATATAATA
>WAAE01008304.1:6402-21611 GCA_013400495.1 Nicator chloris
GGCACAGCCGGGCAGGGCGGGCACAGCCGGGCAGGGGAGGCACAGCCGGGCAGGGCGGGCACAGCCGGGCAGGGCGGGCACAGCCGGGCAGGGCAGGCACAGCCGGGCAGGGCAGGGCACAGCCCGGCCGGGCAGGGATCCCCGCGGGTCCGCCCCAGAGGGCTCGGCTTGGACAGCAGGGCTGGGGTGGGAGCAGGGGCTGAACTCTGCAGTGAGTGTTCTGTGAGTTCTCCCTCGGGGGGTCAGCGGGGACCTGGGAAGCAGCTCTGTGGGACCCCCGGGATGGTTTCCTCGCGTTTGGGGGGGAAGCGAGCGCGTTCCAGCAGCTGGAACAGCTGGGAGGCTGCAGCCCCGGCGTGCCCGGCAGTGCCCCGGCCGCAGGAGGGGCTGGGCAGGGGCTGCATCCCCCCCCGGAGGGTTTGGGGCTGGTTTGGCTCCAGCACTGCATTCCCTCCGGAGATCAGATATCGCAGCACGGGCACAGCTCTCACCTGGATCAACCCCAGGAGGGTTTATAAGGAATGTGCTATCCCAGGAGGATAAAAGGAATGTGTTCCAGCAGGTGGGAAGGTGGGGAAAGCCCCTTTGGTGGAGGGCACAGCGGGTTCTCTCGGGCAGGGAGGGATCCCTGGAAGGGGCTGGCAGTGCCAGGGGCTCCAGTGCAGATCACGGGATCATGGAATGGCTTGGGCCGGGAGGGATCTGGAAGATCAGCTGGTTCCAACTGGGCAGGGACAGCTCCCACGATCCCGGGCTGCCCAGAAGGATGAGTGCACAGGAATTCAGAGCCCCCTCCCAAACCAAAGCACAGCCTGCAGCATTACAGGGTTGCTCACCTTGCCGTGCCCCACTCTGCAGCATCACCCAGCCCTGTCCTGAGAGCCCCCACGTGTCCAGCAGAAACCCCTCCAAGGTTCAGACACATTTACACCCCTGTAAGGTGTCAGTGCCACCCAGGGGAGGAAATGAAACCCCAATCCCGGTGCTGCACTGTGCCCTGGCAATGCCAGGGTGCCCCGCGGGAGGAACAAGCCCAGTGCTGGGGCAGGGTCACTGCAGCCTGGCCCGGGCTGGGGCTCTGGGCTGGCCTGGAGCACAGAGGGCTCCTCCCCAGTTTAACCACACCGTGGGCACTGATGATGGGGTCACTGGGAGCAGCTTTTGTGGAATTCCCTCCCCTCTCCTGCACTGGGGCTGTGACTGCTCCCAGCTCCCGCTCAGGTGTGGAGCAGCCTCCCTGAGCCCCCCCTCCTGCTGTGACTCCAGCCTAAAGATGTCCTTGCAGGCAGCTCCTCCTTCCCGTGGAGGTCTGGTTGTTGCTGTTGGACACGAAAAAAGACGAAAGACTCCAAAGTTTTCTGGAAGGCTATTTTCTTCCTTTTTAAACAAAACACACCACTTTTATAGACAGTTACAACACACTTGGACATGATTAGTTCTTGATTAACACTCTATTATTATCATTAGCTAATTAAAAACAACACTATTTGTAAACATCTTGTACACAAGTTAAGAAAGCAGCAGGTGCAAAGATCATTGAAAGTCTTTTTCACAGTTTCACAGACCAATGTTTTAAGAAAACTTGTTTCTCTCCCCGGCCTTGCTGCTGCTCTGAGCAGCAGCTCGCAGCCCAAATGAAGCCTGCAGTTTGACTCCAGTGCTGCTGGAATACGTTTGCCTTTCTTTATGCAAATTGAGAACTGCAAATAATTTTTGGCAGCCTTGTCCTGGCTCACAGCAGTACAGCAGCAGCAGAACAAAGGTGGAGTCGGTGACAACTTTGTAATAACAACAGCACGCAGGCAGGTCAGGCGTGTGTGTCTCTTGTTGTGTCTTCAGTGGGAAAGGAGAGGTGTTTTTACACAGAGATAATTGCTGCAGATATCACCTCGGTGTACACTGCACGCTGTGATAAGATAGTGTTACCCAAAAGGGCCTGGCTGGCTTTTCTTCCCGAGGTATATCTGGGCAAAATCTCTAATTCTTTGTCTAGACAATGATCTCACAACAAGAGAATGAGCCTCGATCAGTTGTTTTGATGGGAAAGCCTTTGTGTAATGGAGACAAAGCCAGAGCACTCATGAGCAACCCTACAAAAACAAAGCTGTGTGTGCATAAACACGGCAGAGGGGACGGGGTGGCAGCAGCAGGATTTCATCCCAAGTGTCACAGAGTTGTTTCAGATGCTGCAAGCACCTGCCCTGCTGACAGGGGAGAGGCCAAGGGCGCAGTTCTCCACCCACAGCTCGTGGCAGGCAAAGGAAGGACAGGCTCCCTGCTCCTGTTCTCCCTGCTCCTCCTGCCTCTGCAAAGGGCTCAGCAGGTCGGGGGATGAGATGAAGGCAAAAGCCACCTGGCCACGTGTGGAAAGAGCTGCTGGGGCTGTGGCAGGGAGGTGCTCCCGGGGAAAGGAAAAGCTTCAGGTGGTGCCTGGTGTCCCTGCAGGAGAACGGAGGGCCCCAAACCTCTGCCCCTCCTGTGACCATGGCCTGGACTGTTCTCCAGATCACCAGTCTGGGGTGACCATGGCCTGGAATGGTCTCCACATCAACCATCTGGGGTGGCCATGGCCTGGAATGTTCCCCAGATCAACCATCTGGGGTGACCATGGCCTGGAATGTTCTCCAGATCACCAGTCTGGGGTTCAGGCTGTTCCTGCCCGGGCTGGGCACGCTGAGGTGGCTGCAGACCCTGCAGGGGTGTCAGGGCAGGGATGGCACAGGGGCCACAGCTGGGGAGGTCTCTGTGTTTGCCTGCCAGGTGCCCAGAGCTCAGCACAGCCCCAGGTGTGACACAGCCCTGTGGAGGGGACAAACAGGAGGGGACAAACAGGAGCTCAGCACAACCCCAGGTGTGACACAGCCCTGCAGAGGGGACAAACAGGAGCCACACGAGCCCAGGCTGTCCTGGCTGTACCCTCAGAGCACTGCCAGGCTGCACCTGTGGCTGTGCCAGGGCTGTCCCACTGTCCCTCTGCAGCCCTGTTCCCATGGGCAGCCCACGGGGCTCTCCCCATAGCCCAGGGCTGGTTGTTCCCCAGAGGGACCCCCAGAGCTGCCCTGGCAGCTGCTCCCAAGGGATTTCCCCGAGGATGGGCTCGGTTTCCATGTGTTTGCTGGGTCAGCTGTCACAGCAGCTGCAGCCCCTGGGGTGTCACTGGGCTGCTCCTCTTCAGAGCAGAGCATTCAACACATTCCAGCTTCCTGTGGGCTCCGATCCTTCATCAAAGGTGACTTCTGATCACAGCCCCCTCGGGAGGGTCCTCTCTGCAGGAAACTTGAGCCAGGGAGGGACAAAAGAAAGACAAGAGGAGGGAATAATAATAATGCTTTCTGAGCACTGCCCTTCGTTAATATCTTCAATAAACAAACTCGTAGATCTGCCCGTGACTTCTCTTACACAACCGTTATCACTCGGCTCTATTCCACATGAAAGCACACGTGCCATGAGCCATTTCAGCTCCCAGCCCCAGTTAATGTATTAGCACTCATTTCATTTGCATTTTAATGGCGAGACTACACTTTTCAAATGAATGACTGCACTTTGTCAAAGGATGACTTCATTTGGGCTGTGATGCTGCTGAGCCTCGGAGTGTGGAGGCTGCAAAAAGCCTGCGGAGGAGACCCACGGGGCTCAGGAGCTCCAGCCCTGCTCTTCCCAGCTCCAGCTCTGTAATGAGGGGGGAAATGGCAGCACTGGAGTGTTCTGGCTGCTCCTCCTGGGAGATGCTCATGATGTAACCTCACATTTTGTTCCTGGTGGACTCCTCCAGGGAGCACCACTAAGGGCTCCGGGTGGCCTGGGATGAACCTGTGCATAGAAATCCCTGGGGTTTGAGTCCCTCCGTGCAGCTGGAGCCTGTGCTGGTGCTGGGGCTGCTCCCAGGAGGGCAGGGCAGGGCTGGGCTGGGCTGGGCTGGGCTGGGCAGAGCAGGGCTGGGCTGGGCAGGGCAGGGCAGGGCAGAGCAGAGCAGGGTAGGGCAGGGCTGGGCTGGGCTGGGCAGGGCAGGGCAGGGCAGGGCAGGGCAGAGCAGCTGCCTGGGGATGGCTCAGCAGCCCTGGCTCACAGCAGGGCAGGACACCGTGGCCACCCCGTGGGCTCAGCTGGGAGGTCCTGGGGCTAAAGAGCCAGGTGACAAAGATAAAATTAACCTTTACTTCAAGAGGCAGAAAGACATTCCAAGCTGCACGGGGGTTGCTGAATCTTTGGGGAGCAAATGGAGCAAGAGAAAAGCAGGAGAAGAAGATGGAGTTTGTGTGGGGAGAGGCTCAGTCACTCTGCTCTGTCACTGCATTCCCACCTTCCAGGGGACAAGCAGGAGGCGCCTGGCTGCCTCTGGTGCTGTCACCTGGCTTGTCCCAGCATGGGCCGTCCCTTGGCCACAGCAGGACACGGGCAGGGGCTGCAGGGGGGGTGCCAGAGGCAGAGGGGTGTGCAGGCAGCATTTGGGCACGGAGGGAGCTGTGTCAGGGCAGCAGTGGCACAAAGCTGCTGGGGACATCCAGGGGGATCTGTGGAGGGCAGAGCACTGCGGGGGGGATGTGGTGGGGTTTGCTGGGAAGGGGAGGCAATCCCTGAGCCAGGGCACGGTGGCCTCCAGGCCTTTCCTGGCTGGTGATTTCCCTCCGAAGCCTTTTCCTTGCATGGCTGCTGGGAGGGTTTGGGGGTGCTGGAGTCCCTGGGTGCTCCTTTGCTCTCACCTTGAACACCTGGCTGAGGGAGAGCTGCTCGCAGGGAAACCTGCTGGGAGGCTGCACAGGTTTGGTTCCTGCTGTGTGCAAAGCTTTCTGCAGCTGAAGGGAAAATCTCTGCCACCAAAGTTTAAATTTCTTCCTTTCCTATGACTGTAATTCCATTTGTGAGCTCCTGCTTGCTGGAGAAAGCTGGTTCATATTGCCCCAGGGGCTGGGTAGGCAATCAAACTGTCCTTAAACAGCAGCAAGTTTTATTTTAAAACTTAAGTCACTCTTCAGCTGGAATTGGAAGAGAAGGGAGGTGTCGGATTGCATTTGTTGATAGGAACGCTGCTGTGGCAAATACTGTAAAAAGAGCAAGAGCCTGTGGATTAAACACTGCATGAAGTGGGGCCAGGGTAATTCCGTGACCTCAAGGCATTATTTGTAACCCGGGCTGTGATAATGAGGGATGCTGAGGAGCCCCAGCGTGTGAAATGCTGGTGGAGATAACAGAAATCTGTAGCAGCTTTGCATTTTTTCCCTTTTTTTTTTAATGCTCTGCTTCAAATCAGCCCATTGTGCTGCAAAGCAGCCCTGGGCTGCCGAGGAGCCCCCAAAGCCTGCCTGCACCAGAGCTGCAGCCTGGGGGACACTGGAGTCTCCCCAGCTGCTCAGGGGCTGGAAATGCTTTATTCCACCAGGGCTTTCCCAGCTGGCAGGGTTCATCCAGCCAGGAGGGGGGTGGAGGATGGTGGGTGGGAGCAGCAGGTGCTCCTGGAGACACTCCAGGCTCGGGGGTGCTCTTGCTGTGCTGAGGGATTTGCCCTCCCTGTGCCCTGTGCTGGCACCTGGGAGCCCCAGGCTGCAGGGCAGGGAGCACTGAGGCACAGCAGGGTGACCCGTGGGCTTAGCCTGGGGCTGAATTTCAGGGTTTGTACCTTTGGGGTCCAAATTCCTGCTGGGATTTTTCCCGTCTGGCCTTCTGCCTGTCTGCCACAGTTCTGCAGGTTTGCTCCCTTAAACGTTGGGATTGTGTTGCTGAAGTGTCATCCCTCAGGATGTGTACTCTGGAAAAGGTAGAGATAAAAATCCCAGGGTTCCCAGGCAGCTCTCCGGAGCCTCCTGGGGGTGCCTGCCCCGTGCTGTGGGTTTGGGGTGTCTCTGGGGGGTTCCTCTCCTCCCCTGGGCCAGCCCAGCCCTGCTCCTGCCTGGCCTTGCAGGGCTCAGCCCCAGGGATGGCCGTGCTGGGAGAAAGGAATTGCAGAGCAGTGAGTGAGTGTGCCTGCACTGTCATTACAATCAAACCTGTACAGAGCCTCTGCAGCCTCCACAGTTCAGGCTGCAGGCGATGGAGCAGCAGTGGTGCCATGAACCTTTGTCAGGCAGGGTTTTATTCCTGCCCCAGGCTGCGTTGGAGCAGTTGTGCTCTATCACCCTTCCCTTCCTGGAGCAGGAGAGCTCACGTGTAATGTGCTGCCTTGTGGGGCTTGCTCTGCATCCTTAATGCCTCAGCATTCAACAGCTCCCTGCTTTGCAGGGCCCTGGAGAGAAAAGAACCAATATCCCTTCAAAGGTTATTTCTAACACAGGAGCAGTTAAGGAACCGTCTGCACACAAATGACAAATCATTGTAATCTGAACAAAGAGCAGCAAAGATCCCACCAGCTGGAAACTTGAAAGGAGCCAGAGACAAAGATGTAAAGGTGGATTAAAAAAAGAGCTCTGATGTTCCCAAAGGCAGCAGTGGGGCTAAGTGGTACAAATGAGGGAGGCTTCAGAAGCAAGCTGGAAGCTGAACTGCCCCCTTCTCATCCTGCCCCTGGCAGCTGCAGTGCCCCGTGCTCCCTGCCAGGGCTGGGGGCTCCCAGTGGGGATCTGTGCTCCTGGGAGCTCCCAGTGGGGATCTGTGCTCCTGGGGGCTCCCAGTGGGGATCTGTGCTCCTGGGGGCTCCCAGTGGGGATCTGTGCTCCTGGGGCTGCTCCTGCCTGCCCTGGCAGCGAGCAGCAGGCTGGTCCTGCCTCTGCTGTGAAATCAGAGGGGAAATATTCCTGTGTGCTGCATTTCTTTCCTCATCTCACGTTATCAGCCTGGCTGGCAGCTCAGCACGTTGGCTTCTGTGGTGGGAACAACACAGGAGCTGCTTTGGAGCTGGGGTTTGTGGGCTGACAGGGCACAGGGCTCCTTTGTGCCCTTCCAGTCTGCCAGGGCTGCTCTGCTCCTGTGTGAAAGCTCCCAGGGCCCCTCTGTTACATTCTGTTACGTTCGGTTTACATTAGGATACACTCTGTTACATTCTGATACATTCTGTTACATTCTGATACATTGTAGTCTATTTATTTTATTTATCTTTCCATTACATCCTGAATCCAAGAACTGCCACAAAGCAGGGTGAGAAGGTCGCTTATTGAACATGATATGAATGAAGCATTGGAGGGTGATGGGTGCCCCTCTGGTTTGCTGCTGAGCTGGTTCCTCAGTGATAAACGAATCCCTGCTGGCAGTGCCCACATCCCTGTGGGGCCATTTGTCCCCAGTGATGGGGACATGGTGGTTCCCTGCTGCTGGAGGCTCCCTCCAGCAGGACAGGGACTGTGGAGCATTCCTGTGGCCTGGGCACGTCCCTGCCAGGCTGCTGCTCTTGCTCTGCTGTCCGAGTGCTGCTTTGCCTCCAGGCCAGCGGCCACTGCACTGGGATACTGAGAGATGGGGCCACTGGGAGGTGTCCCCAAAGGTGATTTATTGCCCCAGCCTCAAGGAGTGAGAAGCCTTCACTGCATTCAGCAGGAGCTCAGTGCTTGTCAGTGGTACAGGACCACAGGTTGCAGGGCTTTGGAAGGTTTATCAGCCAATAGTCCACTGGCACACAGATTGCTTTTCTTTCACCCCGGTGGCTGACTGAACAGTGGCACCTGTCCTGACACAGTGCAGGTGTTCTCATCCAATCATTCCGTGACACACACGACTGCCTGCTGCACCTCAAACCTTTTACTATTTCTGTAACTATTCAGACCCAAACTTTAAAACCTTGCCCTGTCCCCTACTTAGGTTAATTTGTTTCTACAAACCTACATTCTTGCTCATGGTCTCTGAATTTGGAAGCCTTTTCCAAGGTCTCAGGTGGAAGCCCGTGTTCATTTCTGTGTTTGGGCCTGCATGGACAAGATTTGAGCATTTTCCGTGCCTGGGATCCCCAGAGCACTGGGCAGTGGTTTGGTGAATGTCATGTGCAGTGCTGGCTGGGACAGGGTCACCTGCTCCAAGTGCTCTCAAACCATTCACACACTGAAAGCTTCAGACTGAAATTGAGAGGATCTGTACCAGGAACTTCTAACAAATCTGCTCTGTCTTTGTGCCCACAAATCCTTGGTGGAAGAGTTGGTGCTGTCTGCTGGAGACCCCAGTGCTGTTTATCTGTGGGGCCTCCTGCCCTCCTGTCCTTGCGGCCCACAGCCCTTCTGCAGGGCTCAGGTGTGCCCAGGTGGGCTCCAGCCTGGCCCCAGGGGCTCACAGCTCCTTCTGCAGGGCTCAGGTGTGCCCAGGTGGGCTCCAGCCTGGCCCCAGGGGCTCACAGCTCCTTCTGCAGGGCTCAGGTGTGCCCAGGTGGGCTCCAGCCTGGCCCCAGGGCACGGCATCACCCCGAGTCACCCCCTGCAGAAATGGGGACACCCGTTTGGGGTGGAGAAATGGATCCTCACTGACTCTGCAGGCGTGGCTGGCCATGAAATCCTGGGACGTTTGGCTGGGAGTCAAACAGCCCAGAGCAGCTGCCCTGGCTCCCCAGAGGTTTCCCTGCTGCCCTGGCCGTGTTCCTGCCCAGCCCCTGAGGACTGAGCTCGTGGTCCCTGAAACAACCAGCAGGGAAGGAAGAGGTAGAGCCCTCTCACTGTAGGACACGAAATGAAGAGGTGCAGACTCGACAGCTTCTAAGAGCTGAAAGAAGACTTTATTACCATTTTTTTACTCTTTATATAACATTTTAAACAAGCCCAGTGATTGGTAGGCAAAGTTAACACCTCTCCAATCACATTGGTCTATTAAGAAATCTCCTAAGAAAGAGTGCTAACAAGATAAACTGCGTATAAACAAATCTCTTATTTACAAAAAAATCTGTGAGAAAAGAATTTTCAAAAAGTAAACATCAGAAGGCTGAAAAAACCAGGGTGGCAGAACCCAGACCCTCAGCAGCACCTGTAGCAAACAACAAGTACATTCTCAAAGTTACATTGCAGCTTAATTAAAGGGGGAGAGGCCTGTCAGACTTAATTCATTTTTAAAAGCCCCATCAAATTTAATTTGTGAGAGCAGCTCTTCCATCTGCTTCCAGGCATTATCTCTGGAGTTCAGGAGAAAAACATATGTCTTGTGGTTAATAAGAGTTTGTTTTAATGGATCCTATGACTGGGTGATTAATAACTGCTCAGCTCTGATTGTTCTCATGACGAGGAGAACACAAACCCTGCTGCCCAGCCCCAACCTACGGAGAAAAGAGATCAGAAAACGGGAGATGAAAAATTCCTCTGCTCCAGATGAAAGCAAACGGATCAAGGGCTCGGCTGCACGGAGCTGCCAGGGAAAGCAGCTTCCTATGGCTCTTATTATTGCTCTTTTGGGGCTGTGGATCAGATCCTCAGCTGTGCTCGGGGCGGGGCGCTCCGGGTTGTGTTTAGGCTGGTTTGTGTTTAGGCTGTAACCCGAGCACTCCGGGTTGTGTTTAGGCTGTAACCCGAGCACTCCGGTTTGTATTTAGGCTGTAACCCGAGCACTCCGGGTTGTGTTTAGGCTGTAACCCGATCACTCCGGGTTGTGTTTAGGCTGGTTTGTGTTTAGGCTGTAACCCGAGCACTCCGGGTTGTGTTTAGGCTGTAACCCGAGCGCTCTGGGTTGTGTTTAGGCTGTAACCCGAGCACTCCGGGTTGTGTTTAGGCTGTAACCCCAACACTCCGGGTTGTATTTAGGCTGTAACCCGAGCACTCCGGGTTTTATTTAGGCTGTAACCCGAGCACTCCGGGTTTTATTTAGGCTGTAACCCGAGCACTCCGGGTTGTGTTTAGGCTGTAACCCGAGCACTCCGGTTTGTATTTAGGCTGTAACCCGAGCACTCTGGCTTGTATTTAGGCTGTAACCCGAGCACTCCAGGTTGTGTTTAGGCTGTAACCCGAGCTGCTGTCTGGCAGCCACAGGCAGGGGTGGCATTCAGGGGACCCTGAGCAAATCCCTCCTTTCCACAGTTCCTTCTGCAGCCTCGGGCACATCCCCAGAGCCCCTCCAGAAGCAGCAGCCCCAAGGGAATGTCCCCACTGCACACCACGGTCACCTACCCAGGGTTCCTCCTGCCCGCAGCCCCGCGGAAATGTCCCCACTGCACACCTCGGTGACCTCCCCAGAGTTCCTCCCGCCAGCAGCCCCGAGGAACTGTCCCCACTGCACACCTCGGTGACCTCCCCAGGGTTCCTCCTCCCCTTGCCCTGGCTGTAGCTCCATGTCACCCTGCCCAGGCCAAGGCCAGCTCCTCGGGAGAGCTGCCCCACATTTCCACAGAGCAGTGGGCTGAGGACGTGGCCCTCGTGTTTAGGGCCCAGCTCAGGTCGTGCAGCAGCCGAATGCAGAGCAATCCATCCCCTCTGCCTTCCCGACACAGCGGCTGCTGCTGGAGCCCTGGGAGCTCGGCTGCCTGCAGGTGTCCAGCCCGGTTATTCAGAGGGAATTCGCGTGTGAAAGGAGCCCAGTGATGAGGGCATCATCATCTCCACCTCTCCTTTGCTCTGCCCACCACGGAGGCTTGCCAGAGGGAAATGTGTGTGGTTGTTTTCAGGGCGGGAGGGAAATGTGTGTGGTTGTTTTCGGGGTGGGGGTTGCCCTGTGCTCGCAGGCAGGAGATAAAGAGCCCTCATCCCCTCGGAGCCCCGGGGATGGCAGTGCTGGGCACGGGCTCCGGGGGTGTAAAAAACACCAACAGAGCAGGGAACTGCTGCCATTTGGGCTGGATTTCCTTCTGCAGCGTTACCCTGGCGTTCCCCTTCAGAGCAGGAGGTCAGGGAAAGGTTGCAGCCTCAGATGCTGCAGAGAGGAGCTTTGCCCCTCTGAAAGGAGCCGTCCTGCACAGCCTGTGGAGTCGGCCTCCAACCACAGGGATAAAGAAATTCCTCCCGGAATAATGTTTCCATTTCGGCTAAGAATTCTCATCCAATTTATGTGCAGACGGGAAAAGCAAGAGGTGTTTCAGAGCAGGGAATAAAATCAGTGTTCCCCCCAGTGCAGAGGGGGAAATAATACTGTTCTCTGTTTTTTTAGAGCATTCACCTTGCCCTTCCTGTCTCCATGACCATGTGCAATCCTCTAATAACTCCCTTTTAGCTCCTGCTGCTTGGAATTACCATCTGCCCCGAGATCTTCCTTCCAAACAGAGCTGTGGGACAGTGTGGGCACCAGGGGTGAAGGGTTAAGGCTCTGATGTGGCCAGGAAACCTTTGCAGAGCAACACAAAAATAGCAGTGATTGCACAATTGCACCCACGAGAACGGAGAGAGAGGGAAATGGTGGAGTGCACCCAGAATATTTCAGGGTTATTCACCCACGAGGGACAGGCAGACGGGGCCAGCTGGATCAGTTCCCTGCCGAGCTGCATCCGCTCCTCTGCTCGGGAGTGTTGGGTGGCACCCGGCAGCTGGGATTTCCTGCTGCACCCCTGCAGGGCCACCGGCATGAGAGGGGACCTGCGGGGACAGGGAGGCAGCACAGGGGGCAGAGGGGTGGGCAAGTGCTGAGGGCTGGGGAAGGGCTGGGCCAGCCCGCAGCACCCTCTGCACCGGGTGTGTCACCTCAGGTGCTGCCCTGGGCCAGCCCCCCTGCCCTGCTGGGAGTCACCTGCAAGGATTGAGCTGATACTGAGGTGCAAACTGTGTTAGTTATGGTTAAACTGCAGCTTCCTTGGGTCCTTTAAGTGTGAGTAACTAAAATATTTGTCTTCAGGGAGACACTTTCACAGAGGGGGGAAAAAGGATGATTTTGTTTATAAATTTTTTCTTGTAGAAGAGATGTTTCATGTTTAAAATAAATGCCCTAGAGAAATATGGGCACAGCCAAAACTCCTGCTGGCCTGAGGTTTCTGGAGCACAGAGATGGAGTGGAGGCTGCCTTGGGCTGTCTCTGCACTGGGGCTGTCAGCTGTGATCACACCTATTGCCCAAATTCCTGCTGGAGTTGGTGTCTGGTGTTTAGTGCCCTGCCCTCCCACGGAGTTCCCTGTCAGTCAGGAGAGGCTGGGATGCTGAAGGGATGTGTTTGTGTCCAGGGCACCAGGATGTGATGCTCCAGTTTATCCCAGCAGGAATCCCGTGTTTGTGTCCAGGGCACCAGGATGTGATGCTCCAGTTTATCCCAGCAGGAATCCCGTGTTTGTGCCCAGGGCACCAGGAAGTGATGCTCCAGTTTATCCCAGCAGGAATCCCGTGTTTGTGCCCAGGGCACCAGGACGTGATGCTCCAGTTTATCCCAGCAGGAATCCCGTGTTTGTGCCCAGGGCACCAGGAAGTGATGCTCCAGTTTATCCCAGCAGGAATCCCGTGTTTGTGCCCAGCTCTGTGCTGGATCTCCTGCCCTGGATGTGGGGGAATCCCCACTCACCACAATTTCACAGCTCTGTGCACTGATTCCCCTTTTCAGGGGACACAGCCAGGTCCATCCTCCAAATCCCCTTTGGGATCCAGTGTCAGACCATGAATAAGCACAGAAAGTAGATCTGTTAGGGGAAGGCCATTTGTTTTAAATGGAATATTTAAAAGAAGATAATGAGTTTAATTATCCCACGGAAGACAGGTTTAGTTGTTATTTTAAGTTGTGTTTGGACTCCTTTCCATTCATTTTATATTCCACTTGCAAAAGTGAGGGAAGTTAAGAAGGAAAAAAGAGGAAACTGTTCTGTGGGTATTTTTCCAGTCTTTGAAAGAGAGAGAACTTTGAAGAGGAAGAAAAGGAAGGGAGAAAGAAAGGAATGAGAAGCCAGAATCCTTCCAGATTTGGGGAACAACCCCAAAATGATGCCTTTCAGACTGAACACTTATCATTTGGTTTCATTCTGAAAGTTTTCATTAGAAAAAGAATTCAACCAAATCAACTACGTTTGTGGAAACTCCTGGGTTCCCTTGGAAACCCCTTTTATTTTTCGTGGCTGGAACTTTATGAAGAAAATTGTAACCACGACGTGGCTGTTGAACTGCCTGAGATTTATGAAGCACGTTAATCAATCACCTCGTCCTGCAGGTGCAGAATTTTATAAAAAGCAATTACGAGGAGATGGAGTGACGCCAACCTCACCCCCCTCGCCCCACAGCCTGGAGTCAGCATCTTCCCCAGCCCTCCGAGCACAGAGGCTGCACAAATCCCCACATCTGGGTTTTGATGCACAGCCCAGGAGCCTCCCGGGAGCCTTCACAGCATCAGCTCCTCCACGAGGTGCCCCGAGTGCTGCTGGGCTCCCCGGGAGGTTCTTCCTGCCCTGGGCCTGGGGGGATCAGTGGTTGGCCACCCCTGGGCTGCAGAGGTTCCCTGAGCACTTCTGTCACTGCAGACGGGTCAGTAAATCCCTTTCACAAAGGGTGTTGGCATTTTTGTAAGGAACAGTCCTTAACCTGATTATCTTGTTAAAACTGGTGCCACCTCTGGCTGGGAGCAGGTTCTGCTCCCCACACTCTGCTCACAGGGAGGGTTCTCAGGTGAGGATTTAAGGTGTGTTTGGTCAGAGCTGCTCTCCCTCCTCTCCCCCTGAGCAGCCCTTGTGCTCCCAGCCCTCAGAGCAGGTTCTGCTCCCCACACTCTGCTCACAGGGAGGGTTCTCAGGTGAGGATTTAAGGTGTGTTTGGTCAGAGCTGCTCTCCCTCCTCTCCCCCTGAGCAGCCCTTGTGCTCCCAGCCCTCAGCTGATGTTCTGGCACCCACAGCCTGCAGCCTGCACACCCCACCCTGGGGGCAGAGCCCTCCTCCAGCCCTGCCCGTGCCCCACACGGACACACGGACACACAGACAGCTCTGTCCTGGAGCCTGCAGTTGGCCTGGCCCTGGACATCTCCTGCCAACAGTGAGAAACTCCCTGGGAAATGTGGGGTGCTGCGTGTGCCACACCCCTCAGGGTCATGGCCCTTGCAGTCTGGGGTCACTTGAGTGTCCCCAGAGCTCAGAGTGATGTGCCACCACTCAGAGGGGGATTTGCTGCTCGTGCCATCCTTCAGAGGGGAATTCTTGTCATCAGCTTCGTGGGGGAAGAGGAAGGAGCAGAACGTGCAGGTCATGGACTGGTGTCCCTCGTTGTTAATGCAGCAATTCCTCTGGGCTTTCAATGACCAGGACTCTCTCTGCCCTCCTGGGACAGCCCTGCTCTGCTCGCTTTGCTCTGCACAAGGGCCTGAGCAGGGGAACCCCAGCCCATTTCCAGGTGACGTTATCCCTGGAAGATCTCCGTGCTGGGAAATAATGAACTGTCAGACAAGCTGCCTGTGCTGCCTGCCCCTGCTGCCAAATAAGGCTGGGGGGCTCGGATCTGATGCAGAATCACCGAGGAAGGGGAAGCTGTGCCCAGAATAGATAGGAAAACTTGTATGACACATGAATTTATTACTTAGTCCAGTTTGCAGGAGGTCAGAAAGAAAATAACAAGGAGATACAGAGTTTGAGTGTGATGCAGGGGGGTTAAGTCTTATTAAATTCTGTTGGTGACTTTGTGTGATGGACAGATTTATCTCCATCAGGCCCTTTGGTTGCTTCCAGATGAATCTTAGCCAGCACCAAACTGAAACTTCCCTCCCTTTAATAAAGATCAGTAACTTAGCACAACCTCCCCTGCACATCACCTGGCAGCAGTGGGAGCCCGGGCTGCAGTTTTACAGGGAAATGGTATTTTCAAGGTGGAATATGAATGGCCAGACTGGATAAATACCTTGCATTTCCTTGTATTGTCTGGGACCATGCATGGAACAGTTCCCAGCCCACTCCTCAAAGGTTTTACAACATTGAGAGGCCTCCATAAATTTCAGGCAGCCAGAAAAATATTAGAGGAATGTCTTAAAAAGGAGAAGGGAAAAGAGAGAGAGGAGGGCAAAAGCAAACCCATGGGAAAGCATCAAAGGGTACATGAGGAATAAATGGATGTGATTCCGTTGGGATGGGGAGACTCAATTTCTCCCTGTTACACAGGAGGCTTCTGGATTAGCTAAAGGTGTCTTTTGCCTTGGTTTCCCCTTTCTGAAGCAAAACTTACAGCACTTCACAGGGAAGAATAAACGTGCTGCTGCTGGGCTCTGAGCAGGGGAGGTGGGGGCCAGGGGGAGTGGGCAGGTGGGGGCCAGGGGGAGTGGGCTGAGCTCTGCCCTGGGACCCCCTGGAGCAGCACCCACTGTGGCAGCTGGGGAGAATCCAGCTGGGGAGAATCCAGTGGCCTCAGGCTCATCCCTCAGTGTCCTGTGGCAGGGATTGCTGCTGGGTACAGGAGACAGTTTTGGCTAAAACGGCCTGGCCTGCAGGGATGAGCAGGAGCAGAGCAGG
>WAAE01008304.1:37734-51205 GCA_013400495.1 Nicator chloris
TGCCCAGGACCTGCCCAGGACCTGCCCAGGACTTGGCCAGGACTTGTCCAGGACCTGCCCAGGACCTGCCCAGGACTTGCCCAGGACTTGCCCAGGACCTGCCCAGGACCTGCCCAGGACTTGCCCAGGACCTGCCCAGGACTTGCCCAGGACCTGCCCAGGGCAGCTGGAGGTGCAGGCACAGCAGGCTCTGGGAACAGGACGGGGCTGATGAGCACAGCCTGGGTTAACCCTGGTGTGGAGCAGCTCCAGGGCACCTTTCCAGGCAGAAGCCCTGGGGTTTGTGTGGGCAGAGGGGAGCAGCTTTGGCAGGGGACAGCTGGTGACACCAGCTCCACACATAAAGTCAGCCTCTGCTTTAGGGACAGGCCATGCCACGCCGAGAGAGGCAAGGGGACATTTCTGCAGGTTCTCTGTTAATGAAGGGATCAGCTGTCCCTGCTGGGAACTGGAGTGGTCCAGGAGACCCTTGGGCAGGCCTGGGAAAGCACAGCTTTGCCTCTCCTGCTCCTGGACATCTCAGGAACCTCCAGAACTGACTGGGATGCCAGGAGTGTCAATAGACTTGGATTTATTATGCAGAGACAAATTTTATGGGTCTGCAAATAGGAAAAGGTTGAAAACCACTGCTTTAGATCAAAGTGCTTCTCAAGAAGTTGCTTTTTTCTGCCACTAAGTGGCTCCAGATGTTGAAATATTCAACAAAGTTCCTTTTCTCTTTTTTTCTTGAAACACCGAGTTGCACAAGGTCAATCTGCAGCAAAGAAATCCCAGTGCTTTCCCCCCTCTGAGAAGCACCCAGCTGCAATATTAAATATTAACTGAGAGAAGAGCTTGGTTTGGAGCTTCAGACTGTTTTGACTTTTTAAATTGTTTCCTTCTTCCTAGAACACTAGTTTCCTCTGCACTGGAGGGCCATGGGAGTTTCTGTGTTAGGGGCACGGTGGGAGGAACCCCTGAGCTTTGGGAGTGGGGCTGCAGCTCTGTACTGGCTGGCAGTAGGGGACAGGGTTCATCACAACGCTGGTGGCCTTCATGGACATCCCAATTCAGCCTTTGCTCTGTCCCCCTGCGTCTCTTTCTGTTGCTGGACCCCTTCCCTGCAGCGTTGGTGCAGGAGGGTGCCAGGGAGCCGCAGCCCAGGCTGGTCTGGGGGCAGGGGCGGGTGGGGCTCCCGTGTCCCTGCGGAGGCACAGAGGGAAGGACAGACAGACGGTCACCAGGAGAAATCCTCCTTCCTCCCTGGCGCTGGGACGTGCAGCCAGCACAGCTGCACTGGGGGTTATCTGTGCCTGGGTGGCTGCACCCTTCTCCAGCATTTGGGAGTGGATCAAAACCGCAGAAAGCTCTGCAGTCACATCCCTGTGTCAGGTATTCCATCAGGTTGTGCTCCTCTGGGTGCTCGGGGAAGCCCTGCTTGGTCACTGCTTCAAAACCCTTGTCCTGCAGAAGGCAGATGTTTCTTTGCTGCTGCACTGAAGCACAGCCCTCCCAGCTGCTGCTATTTCATTTTTCCTGCCCCCAGAATAAAGCTGCCCTGAAAGCACCACGTCCATGAATCATTGCTTTTGTCAACGACTGGCATTTGTCTCTTGATGTGGGACATTTGCCCCCAGGTCTGTTCCAAAGAGCTCTGGCTTCTCGGCTTTGCTCTCCAGTGGCCAGAGCTGTTTGTGGGGCTGGGCCACGGGGTGCTGCAGGCTCCAGGCACCTCTGCAAGGTTGGCACTGCTGCTTGCCCTGCAGGGGCTGGGGAAGAACAGCCACCAGTGCACCACACATGCACGTCTGGAAGGCAGAGGTGCAAACTGCCCCAAAGCCTTTTTGGAAATTGTCTGCACAGGTCCCCAGCTGGCTTTTGAACCCCACATCCCATTCCTGGGCCTGGGCCCGTGGCACTCTGGGTGCCAGAGCTGGAATGTGTTCCCTTGCCCTTCATCCCTGGAGAGCTGAGCACAGACAGGGGGAGGCACAAAGGGAGGGCAGGGCCTGCTCTGAAATATTTGCCTGCCAAGCCCTTGTGTTTTCCAGAGAGCAGAAGATCTTTTCATTTGTTCTCTTTGACTGTTTGTGCCTTTGGTGTCTGCCAGGCTCTCTGGAGAGCAGCAGTAAATGTGCTGCCTGGGGCAAGCCGTGATGGGCAAATCCTTCTTCCTCTGCCTTCCCTGTGCCATTAGAAAGCCCCAAATCCGTGTGCCCTCCTGGAAGGCAGGGCAGCAGCGCTCAGGGAAGGTCAGAGCCCCGTGGTGTGAGGGCTTTGCTGGACCCTGTGAGCCCCTGCAGTCAGTCAGACAGAGCTGCTGAGCCAGGGCAGGACAGAGCTGCTGGCACTGGGGACCTGAGACTGGCAGGGCTGGGCTGGGTGGGCTTGGAGCATCCTGGCCACGGGAACAGCCCTGGAGTCCCCTCCCTGCCACCCAGAGCCTGTGAGCTGGGAAGGCATTCCTGGCTCCAAGGGCTGTGTCTGGGTATTCATCCCTGGGGCTTTTAGGGTGGGAGGAGGTCCCAGGGCAGGGAAACTGCTGCTCCTGCCCGGGGGAGCAGGGCAGAGAGGGCAGAGGGACCTGGGGGGCCAAGGAGCCCCGGCCTGGGTGCAGCCCAGCCTGTGTGATCTGCACCAGCCACGGAGCAAACAGCACAGGGACCCACTGCACCCAGCACATCCTCTTCTCATCCTCTTTGCTTAAGAAGCTTAGAGCCTTTTGAGATCCCCAAAGTGTTTCTCTTTATGAAGCAGCACAAGTCCTACTCCTCTTTGAAGCCAGGAGAAAATACACCATTAAATGTGGAGTGGAAACGAGATCAGCCTTGAGTTTTCACAGGGGGACAGGTCAAGTGTGAACTTGGGCCAATTGTGTTTTTTCCCAGTGAACTGCAGCCTCTGGAGCCATGTCCCAACTGACCAGGTCAGTGCAGTCACTGGGTTCTTTCTTCCTGCTAGAAAGGATTTGAACCAGCCAGGGAAATGCAAATTATTCTTTTGAGAGTCTTCTCTTTCAATACAGAAAACCAGAGGAATGGGGAATTCAGTTAAAAGAAAATACAGAAAATGTTTAATTTTAGGTGTTAAGCAATAACAGTAACTTCAAAACATTTGCAGGGAAGTTGTTTTCCTGTTGAAAAGCTGTTTTCCTCAATCACCCATACTTCATGTAATTCCAACCAGCTTTCCCTCTCAGGCAGAAAACAAACCAGGAGAAATAATATTTTCCAGCTGCAATAATTGTTTTTATTGTTCATTCTGCATTTTCCCAGCTCCCACAGGAGTACAGAGAAGTTCCAAGGCTTTCTTGGGCTCCCTCCACCTTGCAGGGCTGTGCCCAGGTGTGGGCTGGGGCTGGCAGCAGCGGGCTGGGCGTGGGTCCCTGCTGCCCCACTCAGCTGAGCCTGCCCCTGGCACCCCTGGCACCCCTGGCACAGCTGGGAGAGGGTCTGGGAGAGGGGGAGGACACAGAGGGAAGGGAGTGCAGGGACCTGGGGCTGGGGATGGCAAGGGACAAGGCTGAACGGCAGGAACGGCAGCAAAGCTTCCCCCACAGCCCAGCACGGGGAATCCTCACTCTGCAGGTTGGGATCCTCACTCTGCAGGTTGGGATCCTCACTCTGCAGGTTGGAATCCTCACTCTGCAGGTTGGAATCTTCACTCTGCAGGTTGGGATCTTCACTCTGCAGGTTGGAATCCTCACTCTGCAGGTTGGAATCCTCACTCTGCAGGTTGGAATCCTCACTCTGCAGGTTGGGATCCTCACTCAGCAGGTTGGGATCCTCACTCTGCAGGTTGGGATCCTCACTCAGCAGGTTGGGATCCTCACTCAGCAGGTTGGAATCCTCACTCTGCAGGTTGGGATCCTCACTCTGCAGGTTGGGATCCTCACTCTGCAGGTTGAAATCTTCACTCTGCAGGTTGGAATCCTCACTCTGCAGGTTGGGATCACAAGCAAACAGGTTTTTTCCCTGCGTATTAACCTGTGGAAGTCCCAGTTGCTGGGCCTTGTGGGAGCCAGAACTCAAACTAGGAGCAAACAGGAAAGGGCAAATGAATGAGAGAAGTGGGGTGGGAGCTGCTGCTGCTGCTGGGGAGCTGAGCTGCAGGTGCCCCTGAGCTGCTGCACCAGCCCTGCCTGGCACTGCTTTGTTGCCCAAGGCAGCTCCTGGGGATTACTCTGGGAAGGGATTGTGGGGAAATGGATTTGTCTTCTTCCCTCCAATGGCAATTCCTGCATTGTTTAACTGGAATCGTGCTATGGGTTAAATCCCAGATTTTGGGAAAGCATTTCTAAACCTCTTCCAGCTATTCCTTATCTGACAATAGCTCGATGAAGAGGTTTACCCTCAGAGAAGAGCTCAGAAAAATCCTATATTCACAAAGGGGCTTTTTTCCCTTGGGGAGCTCAGGAATTTCTCCTCTAAAAAATGTATCACCACATCCTTGGAGCAGGCTTTGATCCTGGCTCCCTGCAAATCCTGAGCTGGAATCAGCTGCCCTGAATGTGGTGCTGCCATGTAACTTTTGAAGGGTGTGTGTGTCTGTGCTGCTCCTTATATGAATATATGGAGCTGTTCAGCTGGAAAACAGACATGAAAGTAAAGACTGTGGCTCTGGATAAAACACTTGACACCAAACTCTCAAGGGTTCTTGGAGGATTAGGACAGAGACACTGGCACAGAATGTGAAGCCCTAGTAAACTCTTTCCTTTTTTTTTTCCTATTTTTCTCTGTGACACTAAAGAAAGGCAAAACCAAACCACAAACTAACCTTAAGAAGTGAGAAAACAAAAGAATTTTGGCCGGGTAAAAAAGGGTTTGTGCCAAGCCCTGTCCCAGGGTGATCCCTGTGGGGTGGTTCTGTCTGGGGATGCTAAAGCTGGTCCAGCACTGCAGGATGCTGAGTGAGCCCTTGGGTAGAAGGGATGTGAATATAAAGTGTATTTTGTCCTCTTGATGCTCAAATCTCAGTGTCCCGTGGTGTGAAGTGAGTTGTCAGCACGTCCCTGAGTACCTGGCTTTGGGAGGGACCTCGTCCAAGCAGGCCCAGGCAGGGTCCCCCAGAGCAGGTGACACAGGGGCACAGCCAGGTGGGACTGGAATGTCTCCAGAGGGACAGACTCCATGCCCTCCCTGGGCAGCTGTTCCAGTGCCCTGGCCACCCACCACGGAAAGTTCTTCTCCACACCGAGGTGGAATTTCATGTGTTTTGGTTCATGGCCATTGCTGTTTGACCTTCATCTCTGCCTGCAAGTCCCTGGAGGGAAAAGCCTCAGAGCTGGCTGGACCAGCCCTCAGCTCACAAATTCCTCTGGGCCCAGCGTGGCCTGGAGTGGCAGCTGCAGCTCTGTCCTGGGAGAGGGAAGGGGGGAGATGTGACTCTGCAGGAGGCGTGCACAGGAGCAGGATGAAATTGGGGCTTTCTCCGTGCAGTTTGTGCCCCAGCCCTGCGGGCACTCACACCTGACCTGCTCTGCTGGGGCACCAGGAGGGTTTCCTCCAGCCCTGGGAGTCTCTTGCTGGGTGCAGGCTCCAGGGGTGCTGGGGATGGGTGCTCCCTGCCAGGACACGGAGGCAGACAGGGTGTGCATTTCCTGTGAGATGTCAGAAGGCTCTGGGGGTCCTGGGGCTGACTCTGGGAGGGGCTGACGTGTGGCTGCTGAGAAAGGTTAAATGAGGATCCCTGCATAGAGGATCCCCTTCCCCCTGGGGCCCTTCTGTCACCCTCGAACAACAGCCACCTCTGGTTTTCCAGGGCTGTGTGTGGACACATCCATGGCAGCCTTGTGTCTTTTAACACTTCAAGAAAACACTCCAGGGAGGAAACATTACAGCTTCTTTCCCACCTTGAAACCTGCCCAAACCTGCCTGCTCCGAAGCAGAGGCAGCATCACTGCTGTCCAGGGGGCAAGGTTGGCTCCCTGTCAGAATTCCTGCCTGCAGAACTCCATTAAAAGCAGGGAGTTTGCCTGTTCACTGCAGTGGGAGCTGCTTCAGGCCCTGAACCTCCTGATGATGGGAGGGAGTGGATGAATCTCCTGCAAAAACACCTTTGCTCTGGCCTGTTCACTGGGTACAGGGGAATTACTGACGCTGGGTTTGCAACACTTGGGCTGAATAACTGCCCTTATAACTACAGTCTTCTTCATGGAGCTCTTTAGGATATCTGGAGAGACTTCCATTAATTCTTGCCACTTACAAAAGAATGGACAAAAACCCCCTATGATATTAGTGAAATTTTAGTTTAAATAACTCAAATTTATTTAGGCTTTTGTTTAAAACGTATTCCTCAAAACACAGATGTGACAGTGTCCTTCAGTGCAAATGGTCCCTCTGGGTTTCTAGGGAAGAAAATAAAAGTGGGCTTTGCAAGGTTTCTGACCCAGGAAGCTGCCTGTGCCAAAGCTCTGGGGTTGTTTTCCCACTGCTTCAGGAGTGACCTTGATCCAGACTTCTCATCTGTGCGATCTCCCCGGGGTGGGAACAGCACGTTCATCCTCCCACAGAGCAGGGAGCTGATGGCAGGGATCAATTCTCAAGCAGGAAATGCTCTCTGGAATTTCAGCATTACTGTTTTGCCCTCTTTTCCTGGTTTTAAATCCATCTTTCTGTCAAGTGACACACTGGAAGGGAGGGAGCTCAACCTCAGCCCCCGCTCACTGCGGTGCTGCTGAACCAAGCCCGCAAGGAGAAGCCTCCAGAAGTGATGCCAACCTGGGAAGCAGGATGCAGCCTGTCCCGCACCGAGAGCAGCCGGGAAGGGCCAGGGAAGGGATCTCGGGGTGCCGGAGCCCCGGGGAAGCGGTGCAGGGGTGCTGGAGCCCCGGGGAAGGGATGCCGGGGTGCCGGACCCCCGGGGAAGGGATCTCGGGGTGCCGGACCCCCGGGGAAGGGATGCCGGGGTGCCGGAGCCCCGGGGAAGGGATGCCGCGGTGCCGGAGCGCGGGCGGGGCCGGCAGAGGGCACTCGGAGCGCGGCCAGCCCGGCCGGAGGAACATCCATCCCCCGGTTGTGCTGCACATCCTGGGCTCCCGCCGCCCCAGCTCAGAGCTCTGAGACATTTGCACCTCGTGGCTCCCTTCATCCCGCGGAGAGCCCCCGAACGGGCCATTCCGTGCCCTCGGCAGCCGAGCACAGAGCTGAGGCAAGAACGGACATACCACCGTCAGAAATGGGCTGTCACCAAGTGTTTTAAGCCATGAGGGGGGCTTGGCTTGGATTCACCTATTTGCTAGAAAAAGCTGCTTTTTGTTTGTTTTTATGCCAGCCTTCTGCCCCCAGCTTCTCTCCATATTATAGCTGCTGACTCTGTGAATTTTTGGCAGTAAAATCCAGTTCCACTCTGTCTGCAGCCCTAAATCTCCCAAGTCCCTCTTTATTCCAAATGCAGAAAGGGGAGTAGTTGCAACTAATGTGTGAGGAGTTGGGATTTTTTTTCTGCTTGAGGGATGGAAAAATCCCTGATGACTCCTGAGCAGCCAGTCCCTGCTCCTGACTCCTGGACATCCTCTGTGCTGCCTTGCAGCAGGAGCCAGGAAAGCCCAGAGCCACACAGCTGCAGCAGGACCCCTCAGCTTCCTCCAGCACCTCAGCCTGGGCTGCTGGACAGTGTCTGTGCTCCTTCCATCAGCGGTCCTGCGGGCTCCGGGTACAGCCGGGATTCAACCAGGCTTTTGGGCCGGGAGGAGGCAGGAGGGAGGAGGGCAGCCCCTTCGAGGCTGCTGGGTGGCTGAAGCCCAGCGCAGGGGCTGCTCCCCAGCAGGCAGCACAGAGGTGTTTGGAATCTGGGGGATATTTCCTTTTAGATTTGTTTAATAGTTTTGAGGTCAGTTAAATATGGAGTGACAAATTAATTCCAACTTAACTGCTTCCCTCTTGGTCTTCCTGCCGCTGGCAAGCCCCGTGCTGCCCGTTAAGCAGGAGCAGCTGGCGGGCTCAGGGCAGCTGTGGTTGGTGTGCTGAACCCCACCGAAGGCTCTGCTCCCCCCCTGCTGCCTCTGCACGTGCCCCTGAGCCATCTTCCCCAGGAGAGGGGGCAGACAGCAAAAGTCACCTCCCTGGAGCCAAGACAATGCTCCCGGAGCCATGGTTTGCCCCAAAGCCCCTGGGAAAGGGTCAGCACCCAGGGGCTTGGCAAAGGTTGTTATAGAGCAGCAAGGGCAGCTGCTGGTGCCCAGCAGGAACCTGCCAGTGGATGTGTGCCTGCCCTGCACAGCCTGAGCCAGCTCTGGGGTACACCTGCCTTCAATCCTTAACCCTCTGGAGCCCGGGTGTGTGCAGCTGAGGGTGCCCCACCGCCTGGGCTCCCTGCGCCTGGGAATCACAGCCATGAGCAGGGGCCATGGCCGGCACAGGGGCAGCTCCTCAGGGCCCCTTGGGCAGCAGCAGAGCACGGGAAGGGGTCCTGGGCAGTTCCTGGGCAGATGCTCCAAACCAGCACTGCAAACTCTCCCTCTGTCCCCAGGGATGTGCACGTGACCTACCTGGGGGTGTGAAATCTGGGGTGTGTCAGTCCCCGTGCTCTGAGGCCACACCTGTGTGTGCAGGGGTGTGCAGGTGTGTGTGTGTGCTGGGCTGCGGCGTGGCCAGAGCAGGGCTCACTCCTGTCAGGACTTGTCTCTCCATGCCTTGGCCCAGGGCTGCTCCCTCGGCTCCCCAGCAGGCTGCAGGCAAGGCCCAGAGGGGCTGAACTCACCGAGGTGCTCTCGTCACTGCATCGTGCACGGAGCAGCTGGGACACGAGCTCTGGGGGCAGCAGGGGGAAGCACTGAAACTGCACTGAGCTATTTCAGGTGCCAAATTCAAACAGGTTTGAATTGTGACTCACCTGCTCAGGAGAGAAATGATATGGGGTGGGACAAGGGCTTGGTACTGATTCCCCAGAACCGGTGTGCACCTGGTGGTTCATGAAATGCTGCTGCACACAGTCCTGCTTTATGGTTCTTCCTCTGACAGCATTTCTGTTTCCCAGGTTTTCCTTCAGTTGTTTGCTTTTCCAAGATGTAACACGTGGCATTTCTTACCTGTCATCATCCTGCCAATCTCAGCAGGAACAAACGAGACCAGCCCTGGCTCTCCATAGAGCCCAGCTCTGCGGGGCTGGATCCTTTCCTTTTATTGAAACAACAACAGCAACAACCAAACCAACACAAAGTGCATCTTTTCTGCACTCAAGTTAATTATTTGTGGTCTGAATCTGGCACTAGGAGAGGAAATTAGCCTAGTCCTGATGATTGGGCATTATTGCAGCACATGAGGTCCATCTTTTGTTTGCTGGGGCCCACGCTGGGTTTTTTTAGCACTGTCTCTCTTGGACAGATGTGTTGTGGGGGGTTGCATTAATATTTTGGCTTTCTGACTGTGCAGTCCATTCTGTGCCACACACTGGAGGCAAAGCTTTGCAGTCTCAGTTGACTGGACTTTGTACAGGCTTTTTCAAAGCTTTCTCCACAGATGCCTTAACAATTCCTGAGTTCCTGTCAGAGTTTTGTGCTGGGATAAATGTGAGAGGGCTTGTCCTCAGATGGTGCAGGCTGGCCTTGCGCCACTGACTGCGGGGAACGAGCCATTCTGCTCCAGCAGAAGATCTGCTGCTCAGACTTCAAAAGGCCACCCACATGTGTGTGCTGAGCTGGAGGTCGAAATTAGCAAAACCCAGAGTTTTTCCCATGGTTTTCGCTCTGAGCCACAAAATGACCCATATTTACTGGAAATCCTCTAGGAGGGCTTGAGCCCCGCTGCAGAGGGAGCACGTTCAGGTTTGTGATGCAAAAGATTTTCAGGCAAGGTTTCATCTTCACTTGGGTGAAGTGAAGATGAGTACTTGGATGAGTAGTGGTTCAATCGTCCAAAGCTTTCAGAATTAGAAATAAGTATAAATTAATGCTTCAGTGAGAGCATTTTCTTTCTTTCTTTCTTCTTTTTCTGGTAAGAAGGGTTGTTCCTCATCAAAGACCCACGGGGATTCCTGAGTGCACTGGATTGGGAAAGCTTAGAGAGGAGGAGGCTTTGGGGCACCAAGCTGCAGCCTTCCAGTGCCAGGAGATCCTGCAAGAAAACGGAGAGGGACAATTTACAGGGGTGTGGAGTAGGGGGAATGGCTTCAAACTGTCAGAGGGAAGGGTTACATTGGATATCAGGAAAAATTTCTTCCCTGCAAGGGTGGAGAGGCCCTGGCACAGGTGCCCAGAGCAGCTGTGGCTGCCCCTGGATCCCTGGCAGTGCCCAAGGCCAGGCTGGACATTGGGGCTGGAGCAGCCTGGGGCAACTTTAGAGTCCCGTCCAGCACAAAGCATTCCATAATGCTGTCATTCTGTCCAGTCCATCTGGGCTGGCAGCCCCCGTGTCTGGGTACCCACAGGAAGCTCAGAACAGTCCAGGTGTTGGTGTGGCTGTGGGGCACGTGGGGGTGAAGATGAGATGGTGCTCCTGGGGAAACAGCAGTGCTGCAGTACTTTTCTAAGGTTATTGTCTGGCAGCTTGCAGGAAGAAGCTGTAGAAAGAAGTGTCTGGCACGTGAGCAAAATCAGCTTTGAAATAGTTTCCTTTATAACGAGTTGAAGAACATTTGAGTGTGATTTCCCAGGGAATCAGGTGATAGCTCTGGCCTTCTTGCAAGTACCTAACAGACAGGACAGCATTTGTCAGCAGCACTGTTTATTTTTAAAGATCAACATGCTTTAACAAAATATTTTTCCTCTCTCAACTGTAAAATGTTCCCACATCTTTCCCACTTCTGGGCCGTGCAGGGACATTTATCCTGATCAAAGAGCAGTGGGACAAAAAGCCACTGCCTGGTACTGAGAGGAGATTGTGTTTCCGGGGCTGCCACTGCTTTGCATCTGAGCGACAGAACAGAAAGGTACACCTGGCCTCGAGAGACACCTGGGACAGGGGGCAGGTGCTCCCCCTTCCCCTGGGAGCCTTCTCCCGGAGCCAGACGGGCACTGCAAAGCCACAGAGCCACAGGCGGCTTCCCTGGGACAGCGCGCTGCTGCTCCGGTAGGGGTGGGGCTCTGTGTGACAACACAGGACCAAAGTGGACCCTGCCCTCACTGAGGCACAATCCTACAAATTCTTCCCCTGCAGGAAATCCAATATGTTTTATCCTGTTTGTCAACACGGTTTACTCTGAGAGAGCCCCGAGCCTGTGGCCAGCAATTAATGCCACTCAGAAGCTTTTCAGTGGGATAATTGCCTGTTGTTCCGCAGGCATCGCTCCATTCAGATGCTCACGGTGCCAGGGGCAGTGGCCGTTCCCACACCGGGGCCAGGTATGCCCCGCTCCCCTGGCCCTGGGAGGACTCTTCATGGGGCCGTTGTCCCTGAACAAGGGCAGCGGGGAGAGCCCCCGGCCCTGAGGAAGCCGTGGAAATAATCCTCATCAGTCTGTGTCACTTGGGCACAAAAGGCCATCGCGTGGACACGAAAAGGAAAGGGGGTCCAGCACAAAGGGGTGGAAGCCAAGGTGTCCCACGCTGGGGCACTTCCAGGAGAGCTGTGCCAGGCTCACCAGCAGGGATTCACCGCGGCTCTGGGAAAACCCAGGCGCGTTTCCAGCCATTCTCGGATTTCAGACTTTCACACAGTGCTGCTGGTTGTGTTTTTTAAGGTATAGTTACATTTTTTTAGAGGTCAGGTTTACACGGACAGAGTAAGAGTCCTCAGCTCTCTAGTCAGGACCCCAGAATGAAGCTGTTGATATCTCTGGGTAAGTTTAGTCCTGGAAGATTCAGGATCAAACCTTACGTGCCTGAACAGTTGGGCTCTCACTTCTCTGCTGGTCTCCTTGCAGGACTAAAACCGTTCCTTTCTTCTTCTCAGAGAACCATGGAATGCTTTGTGTCAGAAGAGACCTTAAAGTTAATCCCACTCCACCCCCTGCCATGGCAGGGACACCTCCCACTGTCCCAGGCTGCTCCCAGCCCTGTCCCACTGGCCTTGGGCACTGCCAGGGATCCAGGGGCAGCCACAGCTGCTCTGGGCACCTGTGCCAGGCCTGCCCCATCACAGGGAACAATTCCTTCCCTGTATCCAATCTAAATCCACCCTCCTTCATCTTCACACCTTTACCCCTTGTCCTGTGTCTCCATGCCCTTGCCCAGCCTGTGCCAGAACCTCACCACTCTCACAATCTCATTTTTCTTTTCACTTCATTTTGCCAGTGAGGTTGGGCTGAAGCTGCCATTTGTGATGGAGACTGGAGTTCACACGGAGAGGTTAAATTATCCTGCTTCTTTTTGGGATCTCTCGGTATCTGATCTTCCCAGACCACATGCACTGTGGTGGGCTGCCCATGATTAAACCATGCTTGCTGCAGACTGTCCCACGGTTCTGCTCCTCTGGGTTAATCCTTCAATTTAATGAAACCCTGGTTTGCAATGTCTGGATGAACAACCCAACCAAATTCCCCTTTCCTCTGTGAACAAGGGAGTGAGGTCAGTGGGGAAAGACACTTTCTGGGGGAACACATGCTCCTCTGTAGAAAACACTGAAGAAGATAGAGGGGGGCTCATTTAACAGCCAGGACATCTCTGAAGTCCCTTCACGAGGGTTTTGGTTTTGGAGCATTTGGGAGGATGTTCTCCCCTCTGCAGCTGGCCCCTCCTTTGGGGGCCCCTGTAGTGGAGGGCACTGCAGGCTCTGAAGCCTCTCCCCAGCCCCTTTGTGCTGCATTTCCAGCTGGATTTCACTCGGGCTTGTTGGGGGCCACAGGGCTCCCCTCGCCCTGCAGCTCCCACCCCGCAGCCAAGGGCCACGTCTGCAGTGGAGGCAACCCAGGAAAGGACTGGGCCACTTCCATGGAAACAAAAGCCTGTTTTCAAACAGTGCAAAGGGAAACTGTTTCTATCTTAGGCCTTTAATGACCTGAATTGTCCATCTCGGAGAAAAGCAACAATAAAAAGGCATTTTGCTGTGCTGTCACTGCCGCTGCTCTCTTCCTAGGATCATTTTTTGTCAAACTCGCTTGGCATCCATCCTTATTTATGAGGCACATTTGAAAAAGAGACTTTTATCTGCCCCCTGCAGCACATCTCAGTGCTGGGAACGGGCAGGCACGTTTGCAGCGGCGGTTCCTGTTTTCCCTGGGAGGGCAGCGCCGTGCCCCGCGTGTCCCGGTGTTGCACCAACAGTGCCCGGGGCTGTGTGCGGGGCCGGGCACCCCGCCGAGGTGGTGTCCTCAGTGCGGACAATGCCACACACTGCCGCACACTGCCACACACTGCCACACACTGCCACACACTGCCGCACACTGCCGCACACTGCCGCACAGTGCCGCACACTGCCGCACAATGCCGCACACTGCCACACACTGCCACACACTGCCTCACACTGCCGCACACTGCCGCACACTGCCACACACTGCCGCACACTGCCGCACGCTGCCACACACTGCCACACACTGCCGCACACTGCCACACACTGCCTCACACTGCCGCACACTGCCGCACAATGCCGCACACTGCCACACACTGCCGCACACTGCC
>WAAE01008305.1:0-17953 GCA_013400495.1 Nicator chloris
ATGTGTGTGTGTATATATGTGTGCGTATAATATATTCAAAAAATATATACTTCAAATTTGGTGTTTAAAGGATTGGACCGACATTACCACAAAAGAGCTTTTAACCTGTCACAGGAATTGGGCTTGTTAGAGAGAGGGAGTCACCAGAGCACCTACTCAGAATCATTCTTCTAGGGCTACTTGGATTTAGGGTAGTTTCAGACTAGATACTTGCTCTACAGTTGATCTTCCAGGAGAAACTGCTACTTAACATGACCTGCAATGGATGAATCTAAAACTACAAGTACTTCTATGCCACTGGTAGAGCACTGGCATTTTAGGAAGTTGGCTGACTTCAGCATTTAGACAGACATTTCCAATGACTGGGCTTGAAATGGTAAAGTTGTACACGAGCGACTCCCACAAGATTTCCTCAGCACCTTCCCTTCTTGCAGAACACATTATCACTAATAGTGAGGTGGCATAAGGAATAAAACAAGTAGCCTAAGAGCACCATTTGTTGTGTTTCATAACTAGTAGTTAGCTGCCTACGTAACAGTAAATTGTTTACATTTCACTGGAACCTCCAGGACTATTTTTCAGACATTCACTCAAATGCATGGTCAGTTCTCCCCTAGGCAGCAGTGGGGTCCAGTCCCACAGGAACTTCCTAACTCTTAATAAAATCTTTCTGACTTTTGCTTTTCCCTCTTGCTGTGTGTGGATGGCCCCCAGCCAGCACTGAGCCCAGCACCACGATACTGCAAGACAAAGTGTTCACACTGACAAAAGTAGATTGTACTGCCTAGTGGGAATCCCCACCAGCTAAAGACGTCTGGAGTCAAAGTTTCAGCGATATTTACCTCAGTGTGATTAGAATCATATCATTTTTTCAATTGAACTTCCTGGTTTTAGAGTTTTTAATGCCTGCTTCTGCCTTTCTTAGCATGACTATATGAGGTAAATTGTAACTCACACTTTCTCCTGCTAAACCAGTATTGCATGGATGTATAAGAGCTGCATATAGCAGAAATTTCAGAAAGTAGATTCTATCCCGCCATCTATAGCTTCCTCAGAAGCCTACAGCTGCGAAAGGATGGATCAGAGGAGTTCTGCAAAGATATGTAAAAATCTCTGAATATACCAGATTCAGCCCCAGCAAAGTCCATGTTGCACAGCCACTGGCACTCCTCCTGAGCAGGAGTTTAAAGAGAAACAGACTGATGAGAAGCCTTCCTCAAAGCCAGGAAAAAAACATACACAGATACATACATACATTAGAGTAGAATTATTTCCCAGCTTTGAGAAAGCGAGGAAAGGGCCCAACATGTTTGCAGCTGCAGTTCAGAGCTCTAATCTATACCACATCAGAAAGTATTCCAGGTCTCTGTGTTTCTAGTCCAGAGAGAATCATCTACTGGACCCTGGTAGATATTGGGTCCAGGTCACGTAAGGGATTTCCCAAAGAATTCATGACTGTTTGAAAGAAGTGTGCCTCTGCCATCCCCCCTCCAAATTTCAAGGCTAAACTTTTAATTGTTACTTGCTAACAGCTTCAGTGGCAGAGAATGGTACTTGGCACATTTAATTTGCTCCTGTTGATATATCCAGAGGGTCCATGAAGAGTGTTGTCACCAGCACAGCAGATTTGAGACATCATCTGAACTACTGATATTCTTTAGGCTCATAGGGATTGTAATACAGACTGCCAGTAATTATACGTAACAAACTGGAAATATGGCTTGAAAGCATTCTACTGATTTATAAAAAAAATCTATATATATTCATTATAAACCAGAGGAACACAACTCTAAACAAAAACAAAGTGGAAGTCCAGTAATTCGGCAGAGAATTTTATAGCATTGTAAGTACATATCCCCTATATCATGCTCATATTTTTAAAGATAAGATTTTAATTGTACTTCAGCCAATGAATTATTCTCATACAAACATAAAGCAATAACAAAAGCAGCAATAGGCTTACTAATACTTACAACTTTAATTTTCTACTAAAGGAAAATAAGGTCATTAGTGAGCTCAGAACATTGTCCCTCTGGAGTGAAATAAATGGGCTTAATATTTTTGGAGCTGATTAAAGCATAGAGATACTGTATTTTCCCAAAATTAAAGTATTTTCATTTAATTGTGCTGAAGAAATAATCCCTCAAGTATTTATAATGCATAGAATACAACAACTGGTAATTTTGTTTAATAATGCGTAGAAAATAAGGATAATGGATTTTTGAAAACTAAGCTTAGGCAGCTTCAGGGACCTAAGGAGGCAATATGTAGTCAAAGTATTTGAATGGCTGCTTAAAATTAGCTTCCTGGTTTACACAAGATGTGATATCCAAAGGCCTGGTCAACTGACCTTATCTCTCCATTTTAAAATGTTGCTATCCATGCTGGTAGCTTAACAGTTTGTACATTACAGTCCTTTTTCATTCATAAGCACCCCCAAAAAACTCACTAACTGTGATGGTAGAGCAAAAATCACAGAATGGGCAGAACCAAAGAGAGAATCTTGAAATGCTGTCATGGAAAAAAAAAGTAAGTAAAATGTGGGAGCAATTTAGAATCCAAATACAGAACTGGGAATGCAGGTGAAATAAGGCCTGAAAAAAACTCAACCATTAATTTCTTCATGAAGGTGAGTAGAGTCACAGAAAGAAATTCCATAAATATATTTTCAAAAATAAATTCCTACCTTGGAGACATGTAACTACCTTCCATTAGGTCAGGAAGAAGAAGTTATCGGATAATGCCACAGGAGTTTGCAGATCATTGCACTCCTAATATGAAAAAAGTTTTTGAAAGATCCATCTTTAATCTCATAAAGCAAGAAAAAGTAAGAATATAAAATATTTCAATCAGATTTTTGTGTTATTGAGTTAAACACTGAGCTTTGATGAATCTTTCAGCTCTGCATGGGATCAGATTTCAATGGGCCTCACTAGCCCAAGAGTGAGAGTGGCACTAGAAGAGGTCGATGAAAGGCACTAAACCGTAGTGAATCAGAAGCCAGTGCAGTCCAGATTGCATTTTCTGGCAAGGTAAAAGGGGGTACTGCACTGCAGAACAGAAAATCAGGCTCCCACACAGCCAGTAAGTGCACAAAATACTAACATCTTAGCCTTTTTTGCAAGCGACAAGTACCACAGTAGATGTGGAATAAAACACTATTACTGTGTTTGTCTTTAATTGAAACTGCTGTAAGTGTTTGAACTAGAGTGCCAAAGAACCAAAGTTATGTTTTTTTGCAGAGAGGAAGCACCACAGTCCAGAGCAGCCATAAGCTGCATAAAGATGGCAGCAGCAATCTGAAGGTTCTGATCACCAGGAATGATTTTAGATGCATCAGCATAAACAGCACTTCTTCACAGAATTTGTTGGGGAAACTTTCAAGGTTGGATCTAGCTCATCTAATTTTAGGCTTATACTTGCTAGATCTCTGAGATGGTTCCCCCAAGTTACTCAGGCAGTCAGTGTTGGAGAAATACCTACTAAAATATAATTGATTTGACTCCTTCTAAATGACTATTCTATGAAAATATGAACTCTATCTTAGAAGTTAATTTCTTCCCATCTTTGCCTCAGCTGCAAAACTTCGTATGAATCACTCAGATGTAAGTTGTACAACATCAGTTAAATGTATCCTAGGTCTGGCATCACAAGCACTTAAGACAGAAAAAAAGGACATATGTAAAGAACACAAAAATGCAGCTTAAGAGAACAAAGTGAGTAAAAAAAATCAAATTAAAGAAATTTAAAGCCAAAAAATATATAAAGACAATGACATAATAAAGAAGAAATCAGAATCTTAAGTCCTCTGTGAAAACGCATTGCCCAAGAAGAATTGTCCAATTTATGCTGCAAGTTTTGCATAGGTTTATACTGAAGAAATAACCCTTCTTCTGGATTATTATTCCCATTATTACATCAGTTTGTTTCAGGAAAATGAAACAAGAAAGCAAGTCTGCACTGGTGATATCTAGACTAGACATGGATTCCAACTTTGACAATGACAGGAATGAAATCACAAGTAATTGTTAAGAACTTAAATATTTTGGAAAAGAGGATGGTTTTAAGTACATTGTGCCTGTACCAGCAAGTGGGAATCAGGTTCATAAGTAAAATCTTGGCACTTAGAACCCTACAGTCACCCTATAACCCTGCCAAAGTACTTTTATGTAAAAGCTTTGTAATTGCTGCACAGATTTTAAAGGAAAATACGTGTTTGGGCCAGCTGCTATAGACTACATCTGCTGGATCATTAATCTTGCATGCTCTTTATATAATATTGACTGTGAAAGATACCATCATACATCAAGCAGCGACCAGGCATTTGTCTTGATAATGCATAGATGGTAGCACACATATCCTCTGCAGGTATCAAAAGACAAGTGTAGGCTTCCATCTTTCTTTGATGAGTGGTATCTTTATGATTGAAAGGTGATCTTGCATTACTAAGGCTCTTTCCTGTTACCTGCTGCAGAACAACCTAACTCTGAGCTTCTGAGCAAACACTTGGAGCTCTCCTCCCTGCTGGGCACCAGCAGATAACCGAGCATGTGCAAAGTGTGCTGGTGAAGGCACTGAGCAAAGAAGTGAGCGAGCATCTACCTGCCACTAACAAGAGCAGCTTGATTTTGTTAACAATAACTTAATGATTAAAGGAGAGTCTCAAAAATTCTGGTTGTGATCTATGTGTCTCCCTAGCTCAATCAGTTGCCAGAGAAGGAAGTTTGAAATGTCCAGCCTACATTTAGCTGTCTCAGGGCAGTTCTCCAGAGACTCTGCAGACTGGATCAAGCAAATACCAAATGTATTAACTTTTAAGGAGTTTCATTCCTTTGGCGATTAAGTGTCTTTTCTCTTTTGACTACCAAAATGGCTTGTATAGGCCTGGAATAAATACCAAGCTTTTAGAAGGTTGAAGAAGGATGAAACATTGCCAAAATAATGTTATGTCAAAATAATACATAAAACCCTTTCAGGGACATTGCTTTTTCCACAGCAAAGATATGTGTCTGTCACACATATAAGAATTATATTAAAAAATGACTTCTTACGGAGTTACTTATCTTTGAAGATTTGTCATTTCTCTGCACACTGATAAAGAACAAAGGAAGAGTTTTGCTAAAGGCAAATCCTATTGTGAAACAGTTAATGCTCTAAAATTAAAAATCCTGAGCACCCCAAACTTTTTAGTTGCACATAATCCTCAATGAATGAACCAATTTAGAGAATAACATTTCAGTTACACTTTAAAGAAATGACTACATCCCTGGATTTTAACATTCTTTTGACTAATACGAGATACCATACAACCATGAACATAGTCAAAAACATCAAGTGAAACATTTACATCAGCTTATATTCACTCACCTTTGAATACTGAATATGCTTTGAACCTTCTAACTTTTTACACAGATGTGAAAATTTGCATCTCTTAGTAGTTCCAGTGGAACGTAACATTAAAAGGTGCCATGAAATTGGATAGCTTGACAGCCTGTAAATCATGAACTATAACCTTCGTCTGTTTCCTCTCTTTTTCGTCTAATAATACAATCTGAACTAAGCAGCACTTGCATTTTAGCACTCAGTGGTTTTAATCTGATACTTTAGCTTTGTGCTAATTTTTTTCCAAGATTAAAAAAAAAACCAAACAGTGAGAGGTTAGAGCAAGCTGATGGACAGAGACGATAGAGAAAAGCTAAACATTTTGTAGGGAGGAACTGTGAGACAGTGCTTGTGTTTTTCTTTGAATCCTATCAAGCTTGCTGTCAAATTTAGTCTTACTGTTTTAAACTGCCTATGTCATTCTATTTACTGTATCAGCTATGGCAGAGAGGAGCTAAATTTAATGATGGATAAGTCCGCTGCTGTCCTAGGAATACTTATAGAAAGCATCCAACTTTAAAAATAAACATTCAAAAAGTACTCTTAGATGGGTGCAGTTTCCCCAATGTATTTAAGAGTTCTTCAGTTCCAAATATTTAAACAGAACATCTCAAAACTATTTATAATTTCTTAACTGTGTCCCAAGTATCAGAAAAAGAATTAATTTACAGTCTCAGAATTCTTAAAGTCTTTACACTTCTCAGTCTGTTGTTTGTGGTTTCCCTTACCTTTTCTCCCCAGACATCACCTGTTTGCTGTCATGGAAATACAAATACAGCCTGGTCACAGACTTACAATAACTGTAGCTCATCTTTCTCTCCTAATTCATTCTGTTTTCCTCTTCTTGGCATATCCTCTGGGCAGTTCATGCTTCCTCATGCATCAACATTATAAAACTAAAAAATGCAGGTTTTTCACAGCATTAATCTCACTTGCCTCTTTTTGGTGTTTTTGTTTGTTTGTTTATTGTTTTTTGTTTGTTTTTTTTTTCCTAGTACTCTGAACATTACTTTAGCCTTTCCAGTTCTGAGTTTGAGTAATAATCTTTTGATGGCACCTATCCCAGCATGAGTAAAGGCATCCTGTTGCTGAGACACTGCGGTTAAAATTAATTCACATTGATGGTGCTTTATGGTTATTCTTTTTAGGCTATTTTGGTGATTCAGGTATTCTTTCTGCTTCTCTATTTCTGTTTTTTTTTTTTTTTAAGATGATTTTCTCGACATGAAAATGTTCCTTAAAACCTCCTTATATAAAAAATTATATTAATTTCAGATCATATATTCTCCTTATCTCTTCATATATTCTGTTACAATAGGCTTTAGAGTTTTAAAAGTTACAGACAATAATAAATTATTTCATTAGCTTTCTGAGGTATTTTACACAGGGAGAAGCCGATGCCTCCAAGATTAATAATTTCACCTTTGCATTAAACATGATAGAGCTAATTTTGTAGACAGTTTGTGCTGATCCAACCCAAATGTATCAGCACAGATGCCTGAAAAGGTGTGCCTGCAATCACTTCAGTTTGATATCTGATTCATGTAGAATGTGTATGTTATGTGTGTTGTGATAGAGGTAGCAATACAAAGAAAATGCAGAACCCTTGGATTGCTGGTTTGTTCTCCAGCAGGTGAAAAAGGACCTGCAAAGAGCCCCAAACATGTGATTTACTGGTGGGCAGTCATCCCCGTTTGCGTCTGGGCTGGATCACAGGTCAGGAATATAAATGCTGCTTTTTCTATTCCCACTCCAAGTGTATAAAGCTCCCATGAACCCAGCTGAATTTATGCTGAAGGATTGATTATCTGGGAATAATCTGCACAAGATTCTTTGTGACTTTTATAGATCGTGTGAACAAGAAAAAAGGAGATAAAGATAGCATCTATTTAAATTTAGTGGATAATATGAGATAATCTGAGTTTTCCAGTCAAAGTATCATTTTAATGTCTATTAAAAGGATTGGATACACTTCACAACTTTTTTTATCCCTCTATTTAACCTTAGGGGAATTTCCATGTCTGGAATTTCCAAAAATGTATAAGCCTTTCACTACTAATGGACTTCTCATCCTAAGTCAATTAAGTGCTTACTGAAAGTTCTGCCAGGAGTTTTCCTCCTAAATCTCTCTGCCTTTTCTTTTAGTTTCAAGAGCAGCCTTTTCCCAAATGGTATTTTTAAAAACATGTCTGTGTATAGGATTGGGATCTTCTGTACACTACCTTAATCCAAATAATTAAAATAAAATCTTAATATCCATAGAGATTATAGTTATTTTGTGGAATGGGTCTGTTCTTAGAGCTGAACAAAAGTGTAACTTTGTTCACAAAAGATAAAATTAAACTCCTCCTATACTTTTATATGAAAGTATAGAAACATATGTATTCATTCCCTTACAGTACACATTGTCCCAATAAGACTTTAAAAATTAAAACAATGAAACATTTTTGTAAAATTTATTAAATACCAGCATACCCTTCAAAATTGACATGCAAAAATTTCTAGTGAATATTCAGCAAAAAAGTGTTCAATGGCTTCCATATTTTTATGTCTTCCATCTCTCATGTATGTTCTCACTCAATAGAGACCTCATTTGTTAAAAACAACCTGTACTTGAAAAAATAATGACAGCATATCTAAAGCAGTTTGAACAAGTGACACATTCAAACAGCTACTTGAAATTTTTATGTCTTTTGCTGAAAATTTTCAACTACCTTACAATATCAGTTACATATAAAAAAATGAATTCCAGTCAAGTATTATCAAAGAATTAAAGGTTTTGAAATAAGAAACTTGCAGAATAAAACCAATGACAGGAAACGCTTATTAATTAAAAATACTCATTAGTGCTGTGGTAGGTATGGTGTTTTCTGCCTCTGCCTTTGTGTCAGATATCACTACAACATATTTTGAAAACTGGCTCATAATCACACTTGTTATCACAGAATATATGTAGCTTTGAAGGAAGACTATCCCTAGGCAGAGACTTCAGGTGAATTTCTTAATGTAACAGAGGAAAAATACCTGGATTCATTCTATTTATCGGAATAGGTGCCCAGCCTTGGCTTGTGTGGGCATACTTGCAGAAGGGTGTCCCACCTGGAGGCATGTTATGAATGCCCTGCCCCTGGAAGTGTCAAGGCCAGGTATGAGCCTGGGAAACCTGATGTAGCAGGTGGCATCCCCCCAATGGCACATGGGTTTGGAATTACATGTTCTCCAAGAAACCCTCAAACCCAAGCCACTCATATCCAGTTAGGATCCAGACCCTTATTCCCACAGAGCAAAGGACCCCAAGACCAGTTGTCATGCATGGGACTCCCAAATTATGTAAGAGAGAAGGGAGCAGAATGACAGCTCTGTGAGTTTTGCAAGTGACTGGGAAGAAAAGAAAATGGAGCTTTTGATCCTTGCAGAGAACAGGTCCTATGAGGAGCAGTTGAGGGGTGGTTTGTCCTGGAGAAAAGGAGGCACAGAGAGTTTGCTCTCTCCAGCTACCCAAAAGGAGGTTGTAGCAAAGTGAGGTCAGTCTCTTTTCCCAGGTAACAAGTGATAGGGAGTCCTCAAGCTGTGCCTTTCACGGAAAGGACTCTCCAGCACTGGATGCCCAGCAAATGGTTGAGTCTTCATCCCTGGAGGTATTTCAAAGACATGTCAATATGGCATTTAGGGAAGTGGTTTAATGGCAGACCTGGAAGAGTTAGGTTTACTGTTGGATTCAATAATATGAAAGGTCTTTTCCAATCTAAATGATTCTATGTTTCTAGTCTATGACCTCACATTCTGCTTTGCAGTAGATGGGTTTTCTTTGATGAATGTTACCAACAGCAGGCCGGACTCCTGCTGAAGTTTTTCCTCTGATCTATGCACCTGCAGAACATATTTCATTATCCAGAATAGAGGATAGCCTTAATATATTAGAAACTTAGCAAAAAATGTGCCAAGTGAATCTATTATACATACTCAGTGTGCGATTTGTGAGCTCACAACTTGGTCAATTCAAGACAAATGTTTACTAGAACATGCAGATGCACTTTTCCACAGCAAGAGGTCTTTCAATGCCAGGGTTCATCACTTGATACCAGCAGCAGTGAGAGTGGTTCTGTCAAAACAAAGCAAAACAAAAAGGTAGCAACTGGGTTGTTTTTGTTTGGTTTTGTTTTGCTTTCTTCTTTTAGTGTGAGAGAAACATATTTCACTCTTCTTTATCACAGTGTTCTAAAAATTGGTTAATTTAGGTTTAAAGAGAAACAACAAGCCTGTGGGATGAGATCAGATCTAAGAAATTGTTCCTCAAAGTTTGAAGTTTAGGAAAGTGAAGGGCAAATGTGTGCTTTGAGACTTCATTGCAGCTACTGCTTTCTGCAATGGAAAATTGATTTTCAGCAGACCTTTCTGAAACACACTACAAATTTTGAAAATGTAAGGAAATACATGGATTTTACTTCTTTTATTTAATTTTCAAATCCTCAGAATTTATTTAAATATTTTGATTTTGATTGACTTATGACATATCCCTGCACTTTGAGGGATCAGAATACAAAGGGGTTGGATGTTTTTGTGCACACTAGGGAATCTGTGCACAGAAGGTCAGATATTACAGATGTTCCTTACTTGAGTCTCTGTGTACCAAAGGGGAAAAGCAAACTCCCTGCAAATCTTCTCACACACACAAATATTTATACTGGAGAGCAGGCTGAAGGAAGACGAAAACAGAAGTGGTTTTTAGCTAGGTGACCACACAATTTTAACAATTCTAAATCCATTAAATGAGATAGATTTTAAAAAGACAGCAGTCTATAGATATAGAGGCCTAAAATTCTTGTCACTAATGGATACTGTGTTTATCATTAAGTATTTCCACTTGTAATAACACTGAGAAAAATGCTATTATGCTGCCAAAAAGATGAAATACTATCAGCAGCAGCAGAAGCAGAGGCATATCCCATGTAAAAAGGAAAAAAAAAGAAAACACAAATCCCCTGTAATTTTCTACTTCCAATCTCCCCTAAAAAAATGACTGCTTTTTAACGAGTATTTTCCCACAGCAACAGACTTCGAGGCTCAGAGATTGCACATACATTCTCTTTTTAGTGCCAGTTGTACCCATAGCTAAATTTACAGTTATCATTCCACCTGCACATGTCAAGGTGCCATGCATTCACCAAGGATGAAGAGGACAAAGTCCTTGGAGGGGCTGCAATTCTCTTTGTCAACCACCCTGGCCAGGCAACAGGACCTACCTGGGACGGTATGTCCACAGAAAATACCTGCTTAAATCACAGCAGCAATCTTGCTTGGGGTGATTACTCAACTATGCTAGCCAACATGATGACAGCTCATGGTGATTTTTTAATATCCAGATTGTTTTAAATCTACAGAGTTTAGTGGCCTATTTGTAAATTTATGTAAGACACCTTGTTTTAGTTTATTCAAATTAATACACTATGTCAGCAGTGGCGGAATGTGGAAAACGGAATAATGACAAGTGGTCATTACATTTTAAATCTAAATTGTAATTCCCACTGAACTCTGATAATGTCAGTAAATGAACACAGAAGCCCAAAAGTATTTTTCAAAAACAACATTGGAATTTCAAAAGAGGAGGCATCTGTTCATACTTTTTTTAACCATGAAAGGCCTATTTGAAGATAAACAAAAGAGAAATTTTAAGAAATGTTAATATTAAATTAATTACCTGTAACGTTATACCACACCTTGTTCCCAAACACAGCTCCTGGAAGGTTTTTTTACGACCAATATTATGACCACTTACTCAAAAGTCTAAAGTCTTGCACCTGGGAAAACATAACCCAGGAGCACAGGCTGGGACCTACCTGGCTGTGGAGCAGCTCTGTGGAAAGGGACCCAGGGGTCCTGGGGATGACAAGCTCAGTGTAAGTGAGTGGAGCTGCTGTGGCACAGAGAGCCAGCAGGGTGCTGGGCTGCATCAACATGGGCATCACCACAGAGACCCACTCATTGTCCCACTCAGTGCTTGTCAGGTCACACCTGGAACGCAGTGCTCAGTTTAGGCTCACACTATGCAAAAAGATGTGGCCCCAGAGAAGGGCCAAAAAGGTGATCTGAGGACTGTAATTTTGTCAAGGAAGGTGTAAATAGGTGATCCTCAAAGTCTCTTCCTACCTGGTATTCTATGATTCTGTGAAAAGTGTAATAGCACAAAGTAGACACAAGCCTTCACAATTCAAAACATAATTTGCAGATTCAAAACAGACATACTATCAATAGTACACACAAAACTGGGCTTACAAATTACAGACTGCTTTTGAATATTTGGCCCACTTTAAAATCTATTCATAGGTGAATTTTGGTAGAATGATCTAATATTATTTGTTTCTAATATTGAAGGAAAATATCAGTTCCCTCCAAAACTTTTTGATAAAAATAGACTAGCAGCTGATCATTGGCTTCAGATTTTAGTTGTTACTTAGTGATCTCAGTGAGGTAGAAGATGGATCCTTTAACAAACTAGAACAGCTTCAAACACAAAGAAGTGGGTTAGGGAAAAAAAATTGACAATTTCAGTCGTAGTTTGCTTTAAAATTCTTAGATTAAAGGGACCCTGAAACAAAAGCAGGGGAAAAAAATCATCAACCAAGTTACCATATGTTGGAACTCTGGTTGAGCTTCCATTCTAAGATACAATGGAGAAATATGCTTGACAGCGATAGATATCTTTACGTTAGAGGAAAAACTGGGGCCATGGGTATTGGTTTTGTTCTCTTTTGTTTTAAAAAAAGCATCTGACCTTTCTATAAGAAGACAGTCTTTGTGTCTTGAACTTTATGGATTCACTGAGGCTCCTGTTATACTATAAACAATACACTTTTGAGAACAAGTTTTTCTTAGTTTAAAACTATTTTTTTGAGTACATCAAAGCATTTTGGCATATGTTGATTCAAACTCTTTCAGGTAAAATATTTATCTGATAGGATAATTATGAAAGCACTAATTATTCTATATTTCTGTAAGGCAAATTGTTTCTGTCTGGAAAAGCTTTATAATTCTGACCTAGTGAGGCATTTCTGTCAGGAACTAAAAATTAACATACAAATTCACTGAACCACTAGCGAACTTTGATGTTTAAATTCTTTCTGTTATGAAATGAGATGATCTTTTATTTCACGAGTAATCTTTGATGTTGGCAGTTACACAAATAAATTAGGAAAATCCCAGTGACAGGAATAGTGTTGATGAATTACTGTATTGCACAAATAGTTTCTTAAAAGCTCAGATGACTGACTCACTACAAACAAATGTATGGTTCACGTAAATTCTTGCTAAATTAACCTGGACAAGTAGGTTGCCTAATCAGTACCCTATAGCTACTGCACAGATAAATGGGGAAGTGGTTTTACAGACATGGCTTTTTAGGAGATAACTTACCATTTCTTTGAAGTGATGATCTCTGTTTCATTCAGTGTGATATCATATTTTTAAACTCAAATACAGGTCGCAGAAAATATAGAGCAGAGTAGCAAGATTGTTCAACATCTTTTCCCGTTGTGTGGTTAAAAGTCATAGCACAACACCTTGACTTTACCTCAAGCATCTTTATTAAATTGTCTAATATTTATAAGCCTTAAGTAACAGAATCAATTCATCTCATGCTTCCTATGAAACACTGTAAAATTGGAGATGGCCTATGGTCAAATGCTATACTGGTGAGAGAACAGAAAACAGGCCCCTCCTTTCTGGAATTTTCTTCCTAATCAAGGGGAGGCTACAGTTTTGGCTTTTAGGTCATCATGAAGTTTCAGAAAAGCTTATAGGTTTAGTAATCAAAGGTCTTTGTACTGAGATGATATTAAGCATGAGCTGTTCTCACTAGTGCTCCCCACACTGGGGATGTTCTTGTGGATCTTTGTTCCTACCACAGAAGGAAGCAATAAGCAAATTTTAGGATCTTTTCCCTTTCTCAGTAGAGAGATGGAAGGAAAAAGAATATGCCTACATTAGAGTTTTAGTTTGGATTCACTTTTGAAGTGCATCTCCTGACATACCAAGCTTGGGTTGGCACCGTGGTGTGAACTCTCAGTGCTTAAACTGCCTTTGGGTATTCTTCCAGGAAAATGATGATGTGTTGTCTGGAAATAAATTGAAAGGCTGGAGTATTCAGCTCAGGAGGCCAGACAAAAATTACTCTCCTTGAAGCATGCATTGTGTAGGCATAAGGTTCTCACACCTGTTCTCTCTTTCTGCATCATATTTTTGAACCATACTAATTACATTATTGCTTGGGTAGTCATAGCTGATAAATTCAAGGAGTGATGGAATATTAGGGAGTATTCTGGGTTGGTTGTTTGGTTTTTATTTTCAGTCTTTTTTTTTTCCTGGGATATACTCAAATAATTTGTCTCAAGTTTGATTTATGAGGGATTTACAAGCAATACTGGCTTTGGAGACTCTGTTATATCTGCTTCCCTAGCAGCTCATTCCCCTTACTAGGTAATTTTGAACATCGGTTTCTTCATGGATGTGGTCTACAGCACAAGTCAAGGGTAGCACACATAAGAGGGATGTGAAAGTTTCTTAATCAACTGCCAAAAATAAATACATTGCTCCTTCAGTTTCCAATGAATCATATGACTTTATCTGCTGATTCATCCAATTTAATACTATTTTTTACTCCTAAATTTTAAACAGCCTAAGCTAATGCCTCCTCTCTTTATATAATCTATTATTGATTTTTTCCCATTCTCCCACAAATGTAAAATCTCAGGCACTGCCTCAGACCAGATTAATTTCAGTACTAGTAAATGGAGTAAGTGTCTTGACCTAATTCTGTTATGTCCTGAAGTTAGTTTTATTTCTCAATATTTCTAGTTTGTTTTTCCCAAAACACTCCTCTAATAAAAATTAAGCCTAATTATATGAGGGAAAATAGTGATAATAGAGACAATAAGCAGTTTGCCCACTGACACTTAAGAAGTCAACGACAGTTTTCTAAGTGAGCTTTCTTTGTTATTCTTCTTCAGCTGTCCTTGCACTTCAATGTTATTTCCTCAACCCTCCCTTACACGTCAGAAAACAAATCCAATTCAAATTTGATACTGTTTTGTTAATTTGTATTAATGCTATTAATACCTGAATTGTAGCCTCCTTTCTTGTTCTTTGTGAGAGCCTAGATCTGAACTGCACATTGGCACTTTGAAATGTAGTTGGAGTCTCTGGATCCTCTTGAACTATTCAGTAACTTAGACTGTTTCTTGAGTTCTATATACTAAAAGATAATATAAGTACTCTATAATGGAAATAATATTAAAATAGCTCATTTTTAACTTCAGATTCCTTTTTCTTGATGCTGTTTTTCTGTGGTCATAATTAACAGTGGTATACTCAGGGCCAAAAATATATTTGAGCTTTTGAAAAACACTTTCTATTTCCATCACAAAAATAATGCAGGTACATATATCACTGCATTCTTTTTAAATATTGCAATAGAAAACTAAAGCAGTTCCTTAATTTATAGAACCTAAAATAGAACAGTTCACTTTCAAAGGAGAAGAAACAAAAATAAATAGAATGAAGAATGCTAGAAGCAAGTAAACCAACAAACAAAAAAGACCTGTCAACGTTTTTGCAGAAATACTTTTTCTGCTTAATATACAAATAGCAACGCATACAATCCTCTTTCATTCTTCAGTAGATAAACTCTAAATAAAAAAGAACCATATTTATATTATTTATCTTTTACACAAATGATCCTATTGCATAAAAAATAAAAAAATAATAAAAAATAAAAATGTATTTTGCAATACAACCTTGGTGAGTGGAGAATTCTTCAGCTGATTTGTTTAGAGTGTGTAGGCTATCCATATATATATAATTGGATTGAATGTCAGATCCGCCTAAAACCATAAATGAGAATTGATATAAAAAATAGGATGCTAACAATTGGTAAGAAGCCACAAAAGTTAATGATCATTACAAGAAAAACTAGAAGAATTCAAAGTCATGACTGATCAATTAAAGTATGTATAAAATGTGGTATAATAGTTATATGCAGATTATTTTAACTAAGTGGTTGTCCCTGCTTAATAAAAACTATCTGAGCATATGGAGAAGAGGCTGTTGACCTGACCAGAAAAGTAACAGCATTTTCACACAAAGTATGACATTTACAGCTGGACCTGCATCTCAGTGAAGCTCATTGCAAACTCCCTTGGACATAGATGTTAATAAGTATTTAGAGCAAACAGCTCACCTTTGACAGAAAGAGTAGCAACTGAATCAGTGGCTAGCTTTTTGTATTGTGTTTCAGTACATTAAAATAAAACTGTTAAGAAAATCTGAAGGAAATGAATGGAACAAGTCCCTTATTGAAGATGACAGTTCATAAAAGAAATCACAGAAATATGTGCGTGGGGAAACAGGTATGAGGATTATAGACACACTTCTATATACTGATTAAATTTAGAACTCCTGCTGTGATATGCACTTAAAATTGTATCTAATCCCTATCCCTACTACATAAATCCTGCCTGGGATTTAGAAAACTCACATATTTTACATACCTCATACAGGGTACCTGTAGCATATTAGATATAGTTCTCACACTTCAACTGGTAAAAGTCTGAGAACATAAACTTATTTAAAAATACTCTAAATTTGAGCAGTCCTTTCTTCCTGATAGTATATCAAAGTTATCTATACTTTACATAGTTTTGGTTGAATAACTACCTTTGCTGAGGTACTAAGGTCATTTGGGACACACTGGGCCTACAGTATTTTTAATGCATCAAAAGCATCTTGTTTGCGTTCAATTTATTTTGGTAGCTCCACACTTGCATCCCCAACTACTACTAGTACAAGAAATTTTAGTGTCTTCAATTGGCATTTAGCTTTCTTATCTTTACATCACTTTAGAGAAAAAGCCTGTTCTCCATAATCAGAGCCTCCCCTTCCCCCACCAAACCAGGACTGAAGTGGGTCATCCAGGGGTGCCTGAGTAAATGTGGATGTGAGACAGAGTGAACCTCCTAGAAACTTCTTCAGAAATCCTGATCCAGCAGGGGTTTATTTCCTCTTCCCTTCCCTTTTTTTAATATTTTATCCCCTCTACAGAGCTATAAGGTTTCATTCCTTATCTCTTTGAGCTTTCATGTCTACCCTATAAATTTAGAACTACTCTACTCTAGGGAAGAAGCAGAAGACTGCTCCTTGGCCAAGGACATTTAAAAGGAGTTCTTCAGATTACTTCTCATTAACAACACAAAATTCCCACAGCTCACTCTCAGCTTCCTCTCCCTCTCAAATTTTCAGCAAGTCCTCTCAGTAACATTTGCCCATATTGTCTTCATACCCACCACTTTGTTGTATTAACCACGAGCAACTTGTTTTGGCTTAACAGAACACTCATCATATGCAGATCCATGAATTTATTAGTAGTCTAATTAGTGTTTTGGCAGCCTGATACAACAAAGACATCTATTAATCCAGTTACAACAATACTAACATATGTATTCCAAATTATCCTATTATTGTTAATCCCCATTAATTTGATTCTTTCAGTTCTATGCTGACTTCCTGCAATCTAACTCTGTCTTCTTATGTTATGCTTACCCTCCCCATGACCTTCAGGATACTAAAATTGCCATTGTGAACCTCATTTCAGAAGACCTCCAGGTCACCAGTGACCTGAGTTCTTGGCTGGGAAGTTTGCTGTTGCTTGGGTCTCCTTAGGGTTATTTTATACAGATCTGCTTGATTGGCCTGCCTCTTCCTATTCCCCTCAGGTTAATTACAGAACAACTATTCAGTTTTTCCTTGCTATGCTTCCTGAGGCCATACATACAACTGCAGTCAGTGCTAAGCTAATGCAAAACCTATTGCAGTGGGGCAATAGCCTCCTATGACATTTTGCTGTTACACACCCACAGTTGTCCAAGACATCACTGAAAATTACTGAAGTCAGTTAAGTTTATCAGAAGCTCTGTGCTCAAGGCTGTATAAAAAACACTGGTTGGTTTTGTTTAGGTTTGCTAAATACTTGCATTTAATTCCTCTGTAAAGAGAGGAAATTAGCTTAATCAGCACTTTGTCCAACCTATGAAATAAAATAAGATTAAAAATAATTTGGTAGCTAAATGTCTTTGAAAAACTAATTTGGTATGAAGATTTAGTATATTTTTTCTATACCTTATAATACACAAGTATGACTCTAAACCTTAGGAGTTTAAAAGGTAGAGAAAAACTGGTTTAAAACAATATTTTGTGGTGCCAGTATACAGAGTAAACTTTTGTACTGTTATAGAAAGATGAGAGAAAAGGGATATTACTACTGCAGTGAACATTTTCTTCCATTCTATTTGCATGGGGACTTCTAAGTATAGACTCTCCCAGTATTTTCCAGGCAATAAAACCAGCAATTCTTACGTTCTTCTAATTCTCCACTTTACTTTTTTTCTTAACAAAGAATGTCTGTCTCAAATTAGACCCTTTGAAAATTAGGTCTAAATTGATTCAAAATAGTATAAGGATGGGATGGGATGGGATGGGATGGGATGGGATGGGATGGGATGGGATGGGATGGGATGGGATGGGA
>WAAE01008305.1:17964-88380 GCA_013400495.1 Nicator chloris
GGATGGGATGGGATGGGATGGGATGGGATGGGATGGGATGGGATGGGATGGGAATGCAGCTACTTGAACAATTCAATAACTAAATTGTATCCTTGCTTTGTTAATGAATTACTCACAAATGAAGCAACAAATCCATAAAAATCATGTCCATCTGTACTGAAATTATTAATAGACAAGGCTGTGGAGATTTTGACAGAAGTTGGCCATGAATTATGAACTCATAAGTCCCTATCTGATTTATTTATTTGTGACATAAACCACTAACATTGCCTTGGTTCACTGATTATAACTTACCAGTGCTTTGACTTACAACCAATTTTACTTCCTTTGTGAAACACATTTTCTTTCTTAATCAAATGAGTCTTGCTTACTTGCATATATTTATTGGATAAGAGTGATTTTGGTCAATGTTGAAGCACAAATAAAGAATCTACGCAAACAAACTATGTAATATGATACATAGCTCACACTGAGGCTTATACATTGGTTACCAAATGTAATGAGCAGAAACCAGTGTGAAACGGAAAGCTGAAAAGAGCATCACATCCTATCTCAGTGAGACAGGCACTTCCCAAGAAGCAGGGATTTCTGTATTCTACTGTCTCTTCCCAGAACTGGCAACTATTTTGGTGCCAAGCAATTTCTGGATAAAACTGAGTAATGGCAGTAGGTTTTCAGAACTTACTTCTTCTCCCTCTCACCAGCTGAATACTTGTTTGTGCTTCCTTTGGCCATAAAATACCATATTCCCTTTTGCATATTGGCAGAGCTTCCACAGAATGTCTTGGCACACTGCTGTCTGCAAAGACCCAGCACACACAAAATACTCAATTTGCAGAACATCAGCTCCTCCGCTTGGTAATACAAGGCAGATTTCAAGGACAGACAAGAATGAATATTTTATCAGCAGCTTCAAGAATCAGCACTAAAATCCTACTTGGTTCCACAGTGCCATTTAGCCAATTGTCTGCCACTTGCTACTTTTCCTCAGCTGGTGATAAGCACTGGAAGTCTAAATTGATGTTTTCAGTGTTATCAAAACTGTCTGATTTTGAACAATACATACTGATCAATTCCTCCATAGACATCCACTGGGTGTTCCTCTATAAACACTCACTGGGAATAAATCTCTTAGATGTTGAGTCACTCTGTTACCCATTTTTGATCATCTCTTGTAATAACTTGCTCAGGACAGCAGTGATGAGTTGCTCCCTTGAGTAGCCTGGGATGCTGAATTCCTGATTGATGCAGTCAATATTCACTCCTGTGATAGTGACAGCCAAAATAGTACTGGCTTGCCCTAGCCAGTTCTTAACTTTGGCAGCAGGGTGCCCTGGTAATGTGTACCTATGCCTCAATAAGGGGTGGGGAAAGAGTTCAGCAAATTTTTTATCATCTCTCCCACATGCTGCTCAAGCTGCCTGCCCCAAAGGATGAGAAGATTATTTCAATCAGCCTTTCTCAATGAACAGTTGTTCAAGGAAAGTTTTTGTTAGTTTCTTTGAAATACAGTCTCTTCCTTTCCTTTAATGTTACAATTTTACAGTCTCTTTCCAGTGTGCTACTTCCATATGTACAGTTACAGTTTTTTACCCTACTCATTGAACCGAAGAAATTTCTGAGACAACTTTCCAGGTATCTGATGCACATTATAGTTTTGGGAAAGCAAGGGAATGTTGGTCTTTTGAAGCAAAAGAACATATCTGTGAAATTTTAGTGATTTACCAGTGTGTATTTTAAGAAGACTCAAACATTACTGTCCTCTGATAGGCTGTCCAGTTATTATTTCCTGTCATTTGCCCCTTATTCCTGAGTTTGACACAATAAAAGTAGCAAGTAGAGAGCAGATTGAGATAGGGATCTAAGGCTGATTGTCAGCATACTAGTGCCTTCCTTACTCCTCCTGGATTGGAAAATACTGGTAGTAAATGGCAACATCCTCATCAGGATAGGCAGCAGTTTCCTTGGGACATCTGGCATTTTTACAATGCCTTACCTACAATTTCCAAGTCAAAAACTTCTTTTTGTAGTTGGTTGACTCTGGCTGAATTCCAGGCACCCACCAAAGCTGCTCTCATTCCCCTTTGCAGCTGGATAGGGGAAAGATAATATAACAAAGAGTTCATAGGTTGAGATAAGGACTGGGAGAGATCACTCACCAAATACTGTCACAGGCAAAACAGATGCCAATTAGAGGTATTAAATTCATTACTTACAAAATCAGAGCAGGATAATATGAAGTAAAATAAGACCTTAAAAACACCTTCTCCTGACCCCTCCTGTATTACCAGCTCTGCCTCCTCCCTCCCCCCTGTTGTGCAGGGATATGGGAATGGGGTTTATGTTCAGTTTATCACCCGTTGTTTCTCCTCCTTCCATGGGCCTGCAGGTCTGTGCCAGGACCCTGCCCCAGCACAGGCCTCCCACAGGCTCACAGCCTCCTCTCAGCCATCCACCTGCTCCAGTGTGAGTCCCCTCCATGGGCTGCAGGGCAATCTCTGCATCCCTGTGGATCTCCATGGGCTGCAGGGGCACAGCTGCCTCACCATGGGCTGCACCATGGGCTGCAGGGGAATCTCAGCTCTGGTGCCTGGAGCACCTCCTGCCCCTCCTTCTGCACTGACCTTGGTGTCTGCAGAGATGTTCCTCTCACTTGTTCTCATTCTGATCCTCTCTGGCCACAGTTACTCCTGCACAATCACTTTTCTTTTTCTTCTTCTTAACTGTGTTATCCCATAGTTGTTACCACCATTTCTGATCAGCCCAGCCTTGGCCAGGGACACGTCCATCCTGGAGCTGTCTGGCATTGGCTCTGCTGGACATGGAGGATGCTTCTGGCAGCTGCTCACAGAAGCCACCCACCAAAGCCTGGCCATGAAAATCCAATATACTTTAAAAAGTATACTTGGCTTCCTCATATTGTTGACCTTTTCCCACAAAACAAAATAAAATGGTGAAGCATTTATTTTGGTGGTAAAATATTAGGTATAATGAAGTTCACAAAGCAATTAAGTTTTACAATAGTCCTCCTTCCTGATTAATACAGGAAATAATAGCATCTAAAAACTAAAATGGCATCTGCAAATTTTGGAGTTTGTATTAAGACAACAAATTGACTTCAATAGTTTTGTGAAGGTCTTCGTATAGAGAGCTATGTTTCAATACCTGCATACCTACACTTCCTCGAAAACCAAATTATATTCTTTCATCCATTCTCTGGAAAAAATATTAATCCTTGACATTTTAGTAAAATAAATTATTTATTTTTTTAGTGCTAATAGTCTTCTGTTTCCATTCTCTAAGCCAGCTATCATCGGTGTGTGTGTGCTTATATGTACAAAAGCAAAGCATGTCTATGAAAACGGAAGGAAATAAAGACAGGTCTGTAATACGATACCCTCCAGATTCAGCAGTTTGCATCTGTTTTCATGCATGCTGATTTTACTAAAATCTTTTGCACAATTTTCAATTTTCCTGTTGTGAGCCAAGTCAGATCTGAATGAAACTTCTTGGCAATTATCTAATGTAACACCTCAAAATAATGACTTTGGCTTAAAGTCATCTTATTGAAAACATTCTGCATTGTCTTGAACTGCTGTCTCTTTGCATGATTAATTTCTTGATATTCTATAGATTTTTATGAAATTTTCAAATAATTGCCTTATTTCAAAGTAGAGGATTTAATGTAATCCAGAAAAACAAAAACTGTCATCACTAAAATAGCTATGTGACTGCTAGCTTCCATTTGCTTTATTTCAGAAATAGCAAAAACAAAAGATTTTGCAGGATCAGAGATCTAGTAAAACTGAAAAGCACAAGAAGAAGAAAGGGAAAAATGCATATATGCTTTCAACTAGTAACTAACTGGACAAGACATCAACTCCTAAAGAAGCTCATGGGTTTCTTAAGTTATTAAACTTGATCACCCCTTGAAATAAAGCATTAGATGAGGCTTTCACAAATTGGCTTAGCTCAACTTAAGTAAAAAATATTTATTTTTTCCTAATCCATCCCCAAATTATATGTATCCACTTACATTCCGTACAGTAATATCATAGGAAAATATAATTCATTGAAGGGAACTTGTTAATTCCAAAAATAAATTAACATTAATAATTCCTTGGCTGTCTGATTCTATCCAGTTTCTGATGAATTCCAGAAATCATTTACGTAATTGTAAGTTTTAAGATACGCCACTCAGGAAGTCATATATTGTGTGCAAGGCTTAATTATATCAACTGACAAAGATTTTTAAGTTTAAAAAGCACAGCTTTTAGGTAAAGAGAAACATTCTAGAAAGTAAATTCTTTCTATTTTACTTATCTCTGTCAGTAATTTCCCATATATATTCCCTGTACATTATCATACAGCTATGCTATTTATTTTATATTTACACTAACTTTCATCTCCACTTTTTAATCCCCACTTATGTGTCATATTTATGAACAAGAACCATGAGAAGCAATGCTGGATGAAGCAACAAGTTTGTAGTCACAGGAAAACTATTATCTACAGTAGCAAATACCTGCCAGGACTGCTGCTGTTATTTGCTGGTACCTGGCAGCTCCCATGGAGCCTGGAGCAGTCCACCCCCAAAACGAGTGCAGCTCATCTCTGTAGCTTTACTTTCTTTGATTGTCTTCAGCCTGAAGCAGACTCATATCTCTCACAGCGTCTGCATGCACCTAAGTTTGGATGGTCATGTGAGGCAGTGGCCCAGTCTCATCTCTTCCAACATTTCACACTCTGGTGTGTTGGCACGCACTTTTCTACAGGCAGGGAGTAAGATAAATGCCTTTCTGCACACAGGATGGATTGGGGCAGATTGGCTTGAGTACGAACTCCAGCTCTTAAGCAGAATGGCATTGACTCCTTGCTGCATGTTGAACTCCACACCTCTGTGCATGGTAGAGAAAACAACTCAGGCACAGGTGGAGGGCCCCGAGCAGCACTGGAGAACAAATGAAATCTCATAATCCCACAGAGTAATCCAGGGCTCTGGTAAGTGTGAAGATCAACCAGTAGACAGGGATGATGTCAGGAATTTTTTGACCAGGGAAACCTGGGAAGAGAGAAATTCATTCTAGGGTAAAATATAGCAGTGACAACCAATATTTTGTATGGATTTACCTCCAAGAAAAAGATGATGCATATTGCTTTCCTGCTTTACTTATGCACTTTAGCAGGGGGGAAAAAACCCCAGCTCTAAAAGTAACTTTATAAAAAAGTCTAGCCACCTCCAGTCATACCTTGTTATCTATTTGTGCATGACAAAGGTAGAGGCATCAAAAGGGAACAGAGATGCCTTTTCAAATTTCGTTTAGGTAAGAAAACAAAAAGGTATGTGCACAAAGCACATGTTTTTAAATCAACTGATAGGAAAAAATAAAGTTTTCCCTTCTCTGTCCTTAAGAATAGAAATAAATGTCTACTAATAAAGTAGCATGTTAAGGACCAGGATGAACTTCTCTGCCTTAGGATCAGGTTCAACATTGCTACCACTGGACTGCAAGAAGCTCCCAAAAACTGATAGCCTGGGCCACGGCCCATGGTCAGGAATTGGATGGAAGCTAAAGATGCACAGAAGAACAAAATCTCATGTCAATGTTTAGGACTGGAGACTTTTCCTGGCCAAGCGTTACACAATGCCGAGGGTACCAAGAATATTCGAGGGATGTCAAACTACTCTTGGTTTTGATTCAGAGATGAGCAAGCGAGGGGCGTGTGAGGCTGTCGCTTATGACCCAACATGAGGCGCACCTGCCCGCTACGGGCGCGGACAAGGCGAGGGGGGCTGCGCTCCGAGTGGCGGCACCCTCAGCCGCACAACCCCGCCACGTCGGCCGCCCACCCCCAGCGGCAGCCCCCCTGCCCCACCGGAGCGGCGCGGGAGGCCGGAGCCCCCGCCCGCCTTTGCCTGGCGGGGCGGCGCGGGCGGGCCGAGCGGAGCCGTGCCGTGTCGGGGAGGAGCGCGGCAGCGCTCGCAGGAGCACCCAGACCTCGGCTGTCGGGATGCGGCCGCGGAGGGGAGGGGAGCGGGAGCGGCGGCACCTTCCCCCGGCGAAGAGCCAAGTTAAATAGCCAGCGCCACGCCGCCGCCTTCCTCTCCCCTCCTGGCTCCGAGCCCTCGGCGAACGCTCCCCGTCCCACCCGGCCCGGGCCGCGGGCGGCGGAGGGCAGCGCGGAGCCAGCCTGCCCCGCGGAGCCGGGACGCCGGCGCTGCCGGGAGGGGCGGGCGCTTGGGAGTCGGTGCCGGAGGCGCCGCGTCCCGCCGAGCCGCCCGTCTGAGAGGACTACGCCAGCTGCATGGGAGGAGATGAGCGTGGCGGGGAAGCAGCCCTCTCCAGCACCGCTCGAGCGGCCCGGCAGCCTCCTCGTCCCCACCTGGGCAAGTACCGCTCCCCCTCAGCCCGTCCCGGTGCCAACTCCCGCGGCGGGGCGGGGGTGGGGAGGGTCCCGCCGGCGGCGCTGCCCGGAGGGAGGGAGGGAGGCGCCTGCGTGAGGGACCGCAAGCGGGGCGGTGCGGGCTCGGGCTGCCGGCCGGGCTCTCGCAGGGACGGGGCGGCAGCTGCCGCGGCTCCCCGGACGGGAGGGCCGCTCTCCCGCCTGTCTTCCGCAGCCGGGCGGCACCGGGGCCCCAGCACGGCCGGGCGGGACGTGTCCCGGTTGATCCTGGTCGCGATTTTCAACGCGCCGTGACAGGCTGCAACGTGAGGGTCGAGTTTCCCGGGGACCTCGTTGAATCACCCAGTTTGAAACCAGCCGCAAGCCTGCGATGATAAATTAAAAAAAGAATAATAATAATAAAAATCAACTACTTGGCTTTATTTAGCACTTCATGCACTTTTAGGAGAAGCCCGTGAGGGAGTTAGAAAATAACTTGCTGCTTCACGGCAGCGTATTTGGCAAATCATTCATGAATGATGCCCTCTGACGGCAGTTCTCCGCTGTCCTGGTTTATATAAAATGTAGTAGGTCTGCCCTGCGGACCTTTTAAAATCATTACAGACTCTGTGGTTTAACATGCCGCTCTTTCTGGCGTGTAAAGTTGTTTTGTTGAAGCGTCATCGCAATCGTTTTCAGATCACCAGCTAAAAAAAAAAATACTCATTGTATTTATATAAAATATATACCGGTGCTAAAATAAACTTTTTTTTTTCCCCCCTGTCCTTCGAGCTGTTTCGGTGACCACAGCCTTGCAATTTTTAAAAGAAAAACTGTGTTTATCTTCCTGATGTTTTATCCAGAGTGTTGTTTAGAAGGTGCCTCAGCTGCATGAAAGGTGACTTAGAGACACGTTCTCCCTCACAGTGAATTTGTAATTACTTCAAGATTCTGTAATCATAAAAATGAAAGTAATATTTGGAAATTCAAGTGTAGAAGAAAACGGTAGAGGATACTTGACATCATAACCATGTACGACAGTTGCACATAAATCTCTGGAAGCAAACTGTTGTCTTGTCTGAGAAGTTTTCACAGCCTGTACTTGTATCTATCTTTTGACTGTGTGTGAAGAGATGCATAAATTTAACCTTTGGGCTTTCAGAATTTATATAGTTCAAAAAGAAATAATGGAATTAAACCTACTGTGGAATCCTCTGTATTTTAAAGTTGTTTCACCATTTGTAATTTGTAAGACCGGTTCAGAAATTGCAAAAATAATCTGTGGAGAAATTATCTAAAATATTAACAGCTGAGTAGGTTGTATGGCAGTTCAGGATATTTCTGCATTAAAGGTGAGGGATAATCACTATCATTAGGTGAAATTTATGGCTGGTATTCTTGTAATTGTGTCAAATGTGTATGTTTAAGACCAACAGGACATGTTATTTCTGCTGTTACTCATGGGACTTCTGCCTGGGACAAAACTAGACACTTCATGAATGGTGAACTGACCTTTTAGACTAGAGCAATAGGAACTAAAGGCATGTGACTACACAATTTACCTTGACCCTAAATGAGAAATAGTGCTATGAATCTAAGGCTTTGGCAACCTATCTGTTTCCAACAGATAAAATTAGCCTCACCTTCCTGGATATTTCAAATAATGGTATGTGGTTGAAAGAAGGAATTAATATATAGTCTTAGTAAAAAAGCCATTTAGACTCAAGTTCTTGCAGGGACATGTTATGGCAGATACTTATTTAGGTGAGTTCATAATTGCTTGGCTCCCCAGATATGCCACATACTAAACTTCTGAAGAAAATTATGCTCAGAATGTATTGAAAAATAAGAACTTGATTTATAATTCACAGTGTGACAAGTGCTTGACTTGTATCTTCTTGAGTTATTTAACAGTATTGGAATCTAGAGCTGTTTACCTTGTTAAAAGAAAAATGTGTTTTTTAATACCTGTGGATTGACTGTGTGCACATTTTTCTCAGAAATAAGATATAATAACAGTAGTTAGTGTTTACTAAATATTGCTTGCTGAGTCAAATTAATTGTTTGGGATTCTGGTAGCTAGACAATATTAATACCGAAATATAGATGGGTTGTCTTTGTGGGTTTTTTTTCTCTTCAGAAGGATAACAGTTAAATACTACTCCCTGGAAAATAACTCAGCATACTTTTAAATTTAGATTTGAAATACAATACTAATTTGTTTTGCATGCATGTATTCTTAACATTAATTATCTTTTAAGAATGTTTCTCACAGTGTATTTATAAACATCTTGAAATGCAGTTGTTTATGTTCAGTTCTGTAGAACTGAAGTTTCAGCCAGACTTTGTCTCTAATGTTTTGCCAGTCTCAGTGTAATTCCTGACACCTGTTTCATTCAGTATCAGACATGGATTCTTATTCATCTGATTCAAAAATCAGTATGTTTCCTCTATCTGTAGTGAACTTGATGTTCTAATTTCTCATATAATCCTTTCCCCCCCTTGCCCTTGGAAATACTCAAGGGGTCATATGTCTTACTAATTGTTACTATGTTAGAGTGCTTGTGCCATGTTCTTGCATGGATTTTATGGTCTCGTTGATCCTAGTATGCATTAGTTACTGTGGTTTTCATTGTGTTGCTAGAAGCTTGGAAGGGAATGATAGTGTATCAGGCACTTGTATTGTTGATACACCACGATTTTAAATGAAGAAATAAATGTACAGTTCATTGCTATGTAGAAATAAACCTTTTTTTTGGTTTTTATTTTTCATAGGGACTCTCCTCTTAAATTTGTGCATATTACATGTGGTAGATCCAGTTTTCTACTAACTTCTACTACCTTCCAACTTTCCGTTGTTCCATACCACAGAAAAAGAGCAATAGATGGACTGTTTCTTTTTGCAGCAGAAACCCCAAAAAAGAAAACCCAGCAACATGAAGCTTGTTTGGATAGCACTCTTCTCTGCAGTTACCCAAACTGTGTACTCAATAAGAAGGGCAAATGGAGTGCAGGCAGATTTTCTGTTTCTTTCCTCCTCTCGGTTTTCACAGTGTCTGTGTGATTTAGGCACTTGTTTAGAGATGCTAGTATAAATATCTACCTTTTTTTTGCAAAGAGGTTCTAGGGCATTGATGTTTCTTCAGCATTTGGCACCCACCAATACTGAAACTTCCCGAAGGTGAACACTAGGTGTCATGTTACCACAAGCATTGGTGTCTTGTCCTCTCACTATCTTTTCAGGGTCAACAGTTAATCTTGACATTTTTGTAAGAGAGATTTCCACCATTATATTCCACACCATGACTTTAGTAAGTTTGGAATCCATTCAGTCATACTGTATGTGACTGTCAGAAGTTTCAATTTTCCTGTGATTTTTATGAGAAGTTACCAGTACTGAGGTGGCATGGATTTCAAGATTTTTTCCAAGATCTGTCTATGCCACAACACAAATCAATAGGATACAGTTACTAATTGAAGCTTTTTCTCCCAGCTACTATTTTCTGTTAAAATTCCTTGCTTGTCAAAAGCTAGTTTCAGAAACTTTTGCTGTAAAGTGAACAGCATTTGTCTTCTGATTTGAGGATGGCAAACACGAGAAAACAGATGGTGGAGCTTTATGACAGGGAGAAGGTGTCCACATACTTGGTTGTGTGAAGCCTAATAACTACTTTCTAGTGTAAATTTTGTTGTCTTCCCACTTATTTGAGATGCTTTTTCCCCCTAAAAAATGTGTGAAATTAACAGTTTCAAGATCCTATTAAAGAACTTTACCAAACAGTTACTAAATATCAGAGTGATCAAATGTTTCATTTTTCTTCACTTGGCTTCCTTGCTTTCACAAACTAAATCTGAATATGGCTTTTACCTGTACACATCTCCATGAAAACACTTATAAAAGTGATAAAAAAAACCCATATTCAAGCTTATGGCTTTAACATCTTAATGGAAATAAAACTTGTGCCCACCTGTCGCTCAGAAAAAGAAGAGCATTGGTATTCCTTTTATACCTCAGATCTGTGTTTCATATTGTAAGCAGGTTGTTTTTTTTTTTTTTCCTGATGTTTTAAACATTTTATGAGATGAATATAAATAGAATCACTTTCACTTGAGAGTTCAGAGACTGCTTAGAATAGAAATGGCAGTAGAGCTCAGCAGAAATGAACAGAGCATGACCATGTTCCTACAAAACTGACACCTAATATTGCTTGTCAGCAGCATCACAAAAATGGAGGCAGCAAACACAAATCAGATTCATTCAGGTTGAAAGAGACCTTGGGAGGTCCACAAGCATTACCTTCCTCTGAAAGCAGTGACTGTGTGGAATTCAGATTTAGTTGCTCAGGTCTTTTCCCAGTGCATCTTCAAAACCTCCAAGGATGGAGACTGCTCAACTTCAGTGCAGGCTGCTCCCTGCTGGGTTGTTTTTGTGGTGAATTGGGGGTGTGCTGTTAGCTCCTCCCTGGAAGCCTCTACTTCCTTGGGTTCAAGCAGGCCCAGCTTACTCAGGCACTTCTCTCAGGGAAGTGCTTCAGCCCCTGCCCATTTCAGTGGGCTTTGATGGGACTTGGTCTCATTTGTCAGAGTGTTAATTGTGTTGCCGGGCCCAATCCTGGGTGCAGTGTACTGAGTGCCAAGTAAAGGGAAATGGTTACATGGACTGCTCTCTGTCGTGGGTAGTGCTGTCAGCCTTCGTGGCTGGCATCGTGCACTGGTGACTCCAGCCCATCAGGACAGAAGGACCCATAGTTCTTTTCATGTACTCTTCCCCACACCTCACACATACCCACCCACCCCTCTCTCCCCTGCCATGTCTCAGGGTGAAATCAGAAGTTTTTAAAAAGCAGAGGGCCAGTTTAAGTGCCTCTTCTTGTCCTCCTTTGGTTGAGAGTGAATGCAGAACTCCAGGGGAATTTAGCAGATTATTGCACTTGCTTTTTGGTGTGCTCCTTGAAACTTTTTGGGTTTTTTTCAGCACCAAATGCAAGAAAAGGCTCATGCTGACTTTCGTCTGAAGTTAAGATTCATTTACTGTAAGAACTGCATGTTAAACTAGTTGGAACAATTTACTTTACTTAAAATAAGTAAGTGGACTTACTCATCCTTCACATTACAGATTCAGCTGACAGTTAAAGCCAACTGAGGCCCACGACTGTGTTTCACTACAGACACTCTTTGTCAGTAATACTCTTACAGCAGTTATAATCTAAATTTTATTGGTCTGTTTTCTTTGAAAAAGGGAAGCTGATTCTACTTTGAGCTCTTCTGTACCTGCTTGTCTGAACTTTCTGTCTGAAGAACAGTGTGACTCCAGTGAGAGCTGTCATGCTAGAACTCTTCTGCCACTCTTTATTTATGTATGTTAACAGGCAGATTTCTGTAATGAGATTTATAAACTCTCTAAAGGATATGACCTTGAAGAGCTGGAACACTGTAGCACAATCTAATCAATATTATCTCATGTAACATATCCTTGTGAACTTCAGGTTGTTATAGGGACAAAATATATTTCTAGTATTTAGAGAAGTTGTGGGCAGAAAAATCAATCCAAAACATCAGGGTTTTTTGTGCTGTGTTTTAAAGAAGTATTGTACATGCTCGTGCTGTATGGTACTCTAAAATCATTAACCTTATAATGCTTTCCTCCACCATGCTAAACTTGCATGACTATTTCATGCCTGTTGTTTTGTGATTTTTACCTTTGCAGAGCTTATCTGAGAATTTTAAGTCACTAGATGATTAAAAGCTAAGGAGAAACCTTTTCCTTAAACAGACAAGTTCTGTGTAATGCCATCTGCTGTGCAAAGTGCATCTGGAGTAGCTTTTTTTCATGGATGCTTAACATCTGCACTGTAAACACAGTGAGTTCCCAAAGTCTGAGTGGCTGAATTCCATGGCACTTCCTTGACTGAAATCAGTAGTTACAGTGAGATGCAGCAGACAGGCTTAATTGATTTGTTGAGGACCACAGAAGCAGTCTCACCCAGGGCTGGAATCAAAACCTTTTGGTGTCAAATCTGTATCATCAGCTCTTGATGATTTTTCCTTGCCACAGAACAATAGTTTGTTGATTTTACCTTTTGATGGGAATTCTTGTTTATGCCCAGGTTTTGCAGGAGCCCTGACTGCAATGAAATGAGTTGAAATGGGGCTCAGAGTAGCTCAGCCTCTGTTTTGTGATGGTCTGTTCTCACACAGCCAGTAAAAAACAGTGTATTGCCCACACTGTGCATGCTGGCAGACAGCATTTCCACAGTGATACAACACTGGTTCTTACTAACTGATATAAATATCTGTCTGTACACCAGAGAAAATGTAAATAGCAACACGGTAAGTTTCAGAACACACTGCAAAGTGGGTGAGCATTATTGTTTCTACTTTTACCAGTGGAAAAACTGAAGGAAAGAGATTTTGGTTAAGGTTTTGAGTTGGTTTTGGGGTTTTCTTGTAAATTTGGATTGAGGAAATTGTCTTTCAGTACTTTACATTTTGTGAATACCTAACAAAACTTCCCCATATATTGTAGAGAGAATGTTTTTCAAAGTTTTCTTTTGTATCTCAATTAGATTTCTTTTTCCCTCACTATATCATGCACTATCCTGTCCCATGCAGTAATGGATGTAGACTTTGGAAAAATCTCATTCATTTAACTTACTGGCTGCTGCCACTTGTATAACTAAGGACTAGTATGCTTAGGATTACCATGAACATGGATATATCATGTAGTTTATATAATGCTAATATGTAACATGAAAAATAGAGAAGAACAAAAATACACATTCAAAACAGGGCTAAATTAAATGGGAGATAGTGAGAAATGTTATTTTGTTTTGTCTATAGAAGCTTTTTCCTCTCACTATATGTGCAAATAGTAAGTTTATTGGAGGAAAGTGTCAGAAGAATTGATCTCATATGGGATAGCATGAGGACACATGTGTGCTTGAAAGCTGTTTGTCACAAGTGTGTTGCCATCTTCCTCTCCAGCAAGCCTGTTAAATCAACAGGCAAAGAGATAGATTTTTATTTGTTTCACTGGCTACAGCTAAGACATAGATACTGCAAGGAAATTCATGGGCACATCTTTCCATACAAATCCTATCTTAACAGTATTAAGTCACATTTTTAGAAAGGCTTTAGGAATTACTCATAGCTGTTGTGTTAATAAAATGCTGGTGTCTTCTATACCAGTAAAATACTCTCTTCAAGCAGGCATTACAGTCTTATTTATGTCGTGTTTTTTCCTCTCTTTCTCAACCTATCCTGCTGTCTTAGGCATTGTAAATGCAGCATTTAGACATTTTTCTGCCACCCTTCATTGATACATGGGTTACCCATGTCCAGAGTGGAAGTGAGACACGTGTAGATGTATCAGTCTCTGAGGGTGTCCAGCACTCTTCAGAAAAGGCTTGTAAATAATTAGTGAGATGGCTGATCAAAGGTGTTTGGAAAAGCAAAAAGATTTTAATAAAAATAGAAAATAACAAATACAGGAACAATGAAAAAGCTGAGCACAGGTGTCATAGCTGTCTCTGACACCGTGCTAAGACACCTTGAAAAGCCCCGAGAAGTTATGTGCTCTCCATTAAGTACTGAACGATTTAGGTGGGATTCTTGGCAAACAGCCCAACAGAGGATAGCTATTTTTCTGAGGAACAGGTAAAGAGACCTATCAGTATTGTTGTCTTGGCCTTGAGCCAATTACTGCCAGGAGAGCAAAGAAGCTTCTAGGGTTTTTTCCTTTTCAGTCCCAAGGTGAAAATGAAACCCTTTTTCCCTACATAGGTGTGGGAGTTTTTTCCTGCTCAGGTGTGGGGGTGCATTGCTACACTTCATGAGCCCTGACGGAGCAGCAGTGTAAAGTTATGCAGTAATCTGTGCTGTGTGCTCATTTCCAGTATACAGTTGAAGCATAGTTAAGCATATGTTGCCAGTTCAGTCTGACAGTATTGTTTTGTGATATTGCTATGCTATTGCTCTTTTTAAAATCTTTTTCTAGTTTTGAAAGGGTAGTTATCAGTTGCATCATCACACAGTTTTATTCAACTATTTATTGTACTTTTCATTAAGAGATGAATTATTTACTAAGGCATCTGGTGCATCATATGGTGCATATGCTGGGTGTGCTAAACAGAATGCTCTTTTTTGAATAATAAGGGAAAAAATACACTACATAAAAGGATTAGACTTCCTAGTGTGCTTTGAAGAGTAACTTTACTGTTCTAAAATCTCCAAGCCAGTTTTACAGGATTTTGTGATCATTAGAGGAATCTTTGATTCTAGTGGAACATGTCTGCATATCTGTATGTATCTGTATTCATAATATCTGAAAAGTAGAGGGGTAAAAAAGACATTATTCTGTGACAAAAACTGTATTATACATGGGCTAGCTATATGATACTTCTTCCACTTCTGTGACTGATAATCACAGATTATGGTAGTACCACTTACAATTTGTAAGGCAAGACATTTTTTTCTTACAATCTATAGAAATTGTATGTCCTCCAAGGTTATCAAACATTAAACAAAGACCTTCTCAGTCTGCAGGTAATCTGTAGGCAATAGATGTACTTCGGCCCACTGTATCTAACTCTAAGCAAACATCCTATTTCTTTCGTACATTTAAGACCAACTTCACACTCATTTTACATTAGAAAATTACTGAAATGTACTGTAGATGAAATAACTGACATTAGTTTAAGGCTGATTTACCACTTCATTCCATAGTATCATTTCTATAGTGTCAAAGGAAGGATGGCCGAAACTGTATATGGGCTAATTTATTCACTGTTTAGTTACACATCTTTGCTCCCCATCAAATAAAATTTGATACAAAACTTCCTACTTATAAAGTTTCAGGAGGTGAAAGGTAAATCTATTCAGTGTACCTTCCATTTGCAAAAAAATGAGTTTCTTCATTGAAATTAGAGATTCAGAAGTTTTAACAGCTGTAAGTTTTTTGTTAAACGGGACATTGATGAAAGCACGGCGTTGTCGCAACTGTGTTTAAACAACCAAAGTTGGGAATGTAGCAGGATCTGTTGTTCTCAAAGGGCTCTGAAAAGCACCATGGCCTATTCAGAAAACATGCTTAATCCAATAAGAAAGCTGCCTGCTTTAAGCATATTTGGCTTTTAAGTAGGTGGATACTCCTAAATTTAGATGGTTTAGGAAGATGGCCCAGGAAGAAAGTATGAGTTTGAGTTGTCAAAATCACATAATCATAGAATTAACTAGGTTGGAAAAGACCTTTGAGATCATGAAGGCTGTGACCTACATCACCTGGTCAACTAGACCATGGCACTGAGTGCCACGCCAACTCTTTTCTTAAACTCCTTCAGGGACTGTGACTCCATCACATTCCTGGGCAGACCATTTCAATGCCCAGTCACCCCTCCTGTAAATAACTTCTTCCTAATGTCCAACCTAAACCTCCCCTGGTGCAGTTTAAGACTGTGTCTGCTTGTCTTTAAAATGCTACCAATGCTAGTGGTTCAGTTTACACAGAAATAGTTTAGATCTGATTTGCATACATAATCCCAAGGAGCTCTCTGTTATTTATGACAGAGAGTCAGATAATATAAATTGTAGCTTGAAGGAATGCTTCCTTCTTCTTACTACCTGTAATTGAACCTTTTGAATAAGAAAACAAAAATTAGATTTGTAATTCTTACTGAGGGCAGTCTTGTAGCAGTTGGAACCATCTGTGACTAAATCCTCAAGAATATTCCTTACAAATGTCAGGAAAGAGGAAAAAAATGTGTAATATTTTACTGACAGTAAGGAAAAAACCCAAACCAACCACAGCTGACAAGCTGAACTGATGTAGGGATTTTTTATCATCTCTTCAAATTTTAGTTTATTGTGACTAATTATGCTTATGTGCTATTGTGCTTATTTACTCTTCTAATTCTTTACTTCACTAGTTTGTGTTCTTTCTTCATAATCTTTGCTGTAGATCTAATAAAAATAAATCAGACTTTCTCATTAACTGAACATGTTCACTTGTAGGTCCTCCATTTCAGTTAACAAAAAATGAAGAGAGGACTTTTTTTTCGTACAACCAGAACCATTATAGGATAGTTATAAAAAGAGAATGGATGTGAAAAGGGTGAGTAGGCAGACATGTGTTGCCTAGACCTCAGAGAGTACTGGGTTGTTTTTAATGGATTATTTGTATTTTCATGTAATAGAGAAAGTCCATACTTATGTCTCTGCTATCTCTGTTTCTTCTTTCCAGCTTTTGGCAGTTTGACAGACTTTTATGAATGTTGCTGAGCTTAACTCAGTGTCAACTGAGTGTAGTTTTCATGGCAAAAAATACCTAAATGCAATAAACGTGCTTGAGTTGACTGTCTAATTCTCATAATACCAGTGTCATTTTAATCTAACCAGGGGCAACCTAATTCTGTTTTGTAAAAACCTCTTGCTTCATCAATTTATAGCATAAAATCAAGACTTAGTCTTTTAAAATTTATAAAATTTCCTCTCTATTAGTCCAATACGTGATTCATTGCCAGCTGTCACAAAGAAGTACAGAGAGTGCTTCATGTATAATTTTAAGCAATTAGTGTTAGTGTTGTCTACTCTGGGAGAAATATAAAAATGGTTTTTTGTAAGGCAGACTATTCTACCTTAAACTATGGCTTAGCCCAGCATATTTAGCAGAACTACAAAATAAAACTGAAACAAATCCACCAACCTATTACCACAGTGTATGGCACTGAGGTGTGAGATTAACATAATGACGTTCTATAAAATCCTTTTGGATGGAATTTATAATTGGTAAAAAGTAGATTGCTTTGCAGAGCATCATTATTTTTCAGTTATTTCTGTGAAACTTTGGCAAATAGAAGCCAGCTGAGAGGGTATTATTAATATAAATTGAAAAACTCGTCCTATGGAGAAGGTATCTTTTCCATTTAAATAATCAAAACATTTTCCAAAATGAAAGATGAGGAAACATTCCTTAGGTCTAAGAATACCATTTCTCAGTAACTGACGAGTCTGACTATAACCCTGGTTTTATTTGTGGAGTTGATGTTTCATTAGGAGGGCTTCTGCTCACGGAGAACTAATTCTCCATCTTGCATTTAACTGGATGTGACTTAAAAGAACAGTCAAAGCACTATTCTATGTTCTCTATATATAATCTGCAAGAAATACTGAAAAGTGTTTTCTTGCTTAAATATAATGGAAAATTGTCATCTTGAACATTATTGAACAGAATAAAAAATTAGTTACACTAGTTATAAATTGCAGTCTAAACAGTCTTTCATCAGCTTGCTTGATATTTACAGATCAGATATCTTGTGGAACTAATTCATGTTCTTATGTGACATTAAGGTGCTTCCACTAATGAGCTCTGCAGATACTTTCTATGACGGTTTCAGTTAATTGGAACACAATGCCTTGCCTCAGTTTTTCAAGACTTAATAGTTTCCAACTTTTCCACAGGTGGCAAAGGATAACCTATGACTTAAAGGTATAGCCCTGCTTTGGGATCTGGGAGTTCTCTTGGATGTCGAGTAACTGCTGTATAAGCAGAATAATATTCCATTTAAATGGTTCCCTTCTGTGGGTGGGAATTACTACTGCCTACACTACAGAGATGCAGTCAGTAAGAGAACGCAAGCGAGGCCATGGCAGAGTGCCAAGAACTAAAATGCATTTGATCATAACTTAAAATGTTAGCATTTTCCATTGCATAGTTTTGTCCTATGCTAGTTAGCAGTCTTCCAGATCATATCTAAAATGTGACTTGGTACCGAACATTCCTGTGGGAGGTGTGATTGAAGCCATGTCTTCAGGGAGGGCAAAAGCATTTAGATTCACTCATACAAGTTGTGCCGTCTGACCTTCAGGCCCTCAGCTGCCTGCTGTAGCTGCCTGCTTGTCCTTGTACTAACCTGATGTGCTCAGAAGCCTTTGAGACTTGCTGACCCTTTTACTCAGGGAAATTTACCAACTGTGATCTTAGTAAAGGACTTTTTTTTTTCAAACAAACAAGTATTTAGACCATCTGTGATTTGCAGAATGAAGCATAAAGTGATGGAAAATAATCCATTCCAAAAAGTCTATTTCATCCTAGGACACGTGAATTAATATTTTATTTTGGATAGGGGCATGGCTTTGGTGAGCATCAAAATTATATCCTGTGTTGGGAAGTAGCACATCTGAATACGGGTAGATTTGTGGAATAAGGCAGAGGGACTGAACATTCCCAATTCAGTTTGATTTCAGATTAGTTCTAGTTTGATCTTGTGGACTGTTAGTTGGTCTGTCTAGGTTTGTCCCTGGTGCACCTCCAGCTCATGTGCTCTGAGACTATGCTATGATGGAGACCATGGTATAAGAAGTGGGAATGACTGGAGGAGACTTGCTTCAAAAATCTGCTTCTAGTGCAGACTAAAATGCTGATAGAGAAGCATCCAGGCTTTCAGATGGAACCACATTGAAAGTTGCTACATAGATGCACCTGATTAATTGCAGACTCCAGTGAAGATTCAGTCTGTATGACCATACCATAACAAGTCCAAATTAAAATCTCTTCAAAATGCTGATGGTAGGAGTGTTGCATCCCTGACAAAAGCAGTTTTACTCTCTGCAGATCAACTTCTTTTATACTGCATTACTAGTCTGTGTAGATACAGGCTTAGTAAATTTGATTCTCTTTTTATACTCTTAATGTGATTAAAAGATGCAGTCCCCTTACTATCCACTCTTTCTCTCTCTTCCCCCCTTCCCAAACCCCCACCCCATCCCTCCAGTGTACAAATGAGGAAAGTACCTGTGTCTTCCTTGCTTACCTTGCTAAATCCTCACTTTCCTTAGGTATTGGTGTATAGCACTGGAGGTCAGGATAAAACTCTAAGTACTGGCAGATCTTTCTCTTCCTTCTTCTTACTAATCCTTCCTAATTTTTTTTTTGTATTTGAGAGGGTGTGATTTTGAGAATTATTATCAGGTGTGCTATGAGAAGTAAGATGGAAAATATTCCCTCAATTTACAAATTTCCTTAATTACACAAATTGAGGAACTCTAGAGGAAAGAACTTCTGCTGTATGTTTTGTTCCTCTTCTTCATGGGCTGCAGAATACTCATCATTACTTGGTTCTTCTAAGAAATGAGGTACAGCATATTAGTGAAGAATGTTTCAGATGGTGTGGGTAATCTTTGAGGCATGCAAAACACCCTCTTTTTTTACTAGAGGAAATTGTTCTTCCTATTAATTCTTCTGGAAAAGTTGGGAAGTAAACTAAGGATTGGGGAAGATTAGAGTTCAAAAAAATCTTTTGGAAAGAGTATTTTAGGTGCTTTAATTCTAGTTCAAAGCATCCTTGAACACGAGATGACACCCATGTCCTGAGAGTAACAGAGGGCTTTTTCTGCCTTCAAAAAGCACTACATAAATATGACTGCAGTGCCCAATACTCTAACAACTTAATTCCCAGTTTTTCTTAATTCCTGTTGCATGTTGCCAACTGTTGCTAATATCTTGACTCTTAATCAGCCAACAATTTCATTATAGTGGTAGTGAAAAGAAATAAATATATGACACAAAGTCTTCTCATGGATCAGCTGAATAGCAGGAGAGAGAGTGTTTCTAATCTGATCATGTGTAAAGACGGTATACATCTCTGTTCATCCATTAACTGTGCCTGTTTGTAAACTCTCCTCACTATTCCTAATGTTTAATATTGTACTTTGGCTGTCATTTTGCTCTACTTTTCTTGTGAGCTGTGGGACCATGCTTCTGGTAGGTCTGGACACCGCCCCTGTCTGCCTCTCAACCACCCAGAACTCCCTGCTTGCTTCCCTGGTGGAAAAGCCCATTATCACTGCTTCCTGGCACCTGGAGAACCCAAGCTGATCTTGCAATAGGATATCTGCTGTTTGCAGCAGCTCTTTCAGTTGGTCCACATCTGTCTGTAAAAATTGTTCGTAGGAATCCAGCTGCGATCTGGTCAGTACCTGATACTCTAGATGTCTCTCATGAAGTACTCATAAATACATATCTTGGAACATGAAATAGATGATTGATTTGTGTTTAGCTTGTAATTTTCCCTATTTTTTTTACAGAAAAAACATTCTGATGTTTTTGTAGCAGTTTATTTCTGTTAAAATATTTCTTATGCTTGACTGGGTTTTTTTAGCTTGAAGATTTGCAGCCATTTTGATGGAAGAATCCCTTCACAGGATTGCAAAGTGAATACTGCTTTGGGGATAATCACTGTATTCTGGACATTAACAGGTTCGCAATTGAATTGATCTTGACAAAATTTAAACTTTTTAAATTCTTTTTATAGCAGTGTGTTGGGGGTTAGGTTTCTTTCCTTTTGTTCCTTTTACTGGGAATTTTTTTGCCATAAATTTCTAGGAAACAGTAATGATTGGCTACTTAAGAGAAAACAAAAGTGGCCAAGCTCAGGGGAGCAGGGCATCTGGTTGTACTTCTCTTATCTGGGAGTTTCTCTCCAAGGGGCAGAGATACCAGGAGAATTGGGCAGGTAAAAGACGAGGCTGTGGCAGCTGCTGACTCTCTTCCTCAGCTTCGGAGGAGAATGGTTGGAGCTGCTGCTTGGGGAAGGGAATTTACTGCTGCTGCTGGAGCCCAGCCCAGAGCTGCTGCTTCTGCCGTGGGGTGAGCCTCTGCTTGTGAGAGCAGCAACTGAACTGGGACCTTATTAAGACCTCACTAAAAGAAGGACCTATCCCTATCTGCATGGGTGCCTGGGATCTTGAGCTCACCTGTCCTTGCCCTCCTCAGAACCGGGCTGCCGCTTCCCCATGCCTGCTGCTTCCTCAGCACTGCTCTAAGCTTTTACTACACTATAGGCCCTCACGCCTGCGTGCCGAGACATCCTCCTGGCCCAGCTTGCTGCTTCTGAGAGTCCCATTGGGGCACTGGGATCGGCTGCCCCAGGGGGTTGTGAAGCAAAGCCTCTCCTCCATCCCTCCTCATCTTGGCCGAGCCGCCATTCCCGTGTGCTCCCTGAGCCCGCGCCACAGTGCCCCCTGCAGCCGCGGGGGAATCACCGCACCCGCCCTGCCCGCCGGGAGCCACAGCGCCCCTGGCGGCTGTGCCCAGAACTGCACCAAAGGGGAAAGTGCCTGCGGCCGAGAAGGCTGGCACTGGGTTCCTGGTTCTGCTTGTTGTTAATGCTGTAGTTGTTGTTTGTTTGCTTTATTATGCATACTAGTAAAGAACTGTTATTCCTATTCTCCAATTTTTGCCTGAGAGCCCCTTAATTTCAAAATTATAATGATTCAGAGGGAAGGGGTTTACATTTTCCATTCCAAGGGAGGCTCCTTTTTTCCTTAGCAAGCACCTGTGTTTCAAACCAAGATAGCCACTTTAAATGTTTGAGTCAGAGCTACTTGTGTGATTTCTTTGTAGCATGTTCTACAGAGAGTATTTAGAGCTATACACAACAACCAAATCCACAGATCTTCTACCACTTCTTTGCTTGGCATATGTAAGAATAGAATTATTAATTGCTCTTCCATTTATTTTGTGGTTCTATGGGAGAATTATTTTACTTAAATTGCTGCTTCATCTTTCTGCACTGAAGCGGCAATTTGTGATTCAGGAATCAGAAACCTTTCAGGGTTGATATGCCATAATATTATGCTACTTACAACATGTATGTGTCTCTGTATTTTAGGTTTTTCTGGTTTTCTAGGCTGGACCTAAAAACTTTCAGTTAGAACTGGGAACATCTGCTTTTTGAAAGTAAGATGTTTAAAATATCTGGGTGATATGTTAGATATGATGATTCCCAGGTCCAAGGTTCAAGTTTAGATGTCGTGGGATCTCCATCCTTAAAGATGAACAAAGTTACTTGAGCCATCTGTTCCTTTGCAGTTTAATGGTGAAGGTGTTCTTCATGCATTCCAATTGTAATTCTAACAATTATGTCTAAAAAGAAGAAAATTAAGAAGCACAAGCAGATGAAGGCCATCTTTCTGAAGTGTGTCTTTTACCACTTACTATCTATTACTTTAAGGAGAAAATCAGTGGAAGACTGCAATTTTGAGGATTATGAAATGTTCTTCATTGTCTCTATTCTTATCCAGAGTATTTTGACTATCAGAATTCTTTTATGGCAGAGAATAAAGGAAGGATCAATTACAGACATTGTTTTAGTGTATGTTAAGTAAAGATTTGGCCATAGCATTTATCTTCTTGATCAAGGAAACTTCTGTATCTAAGGGATGTAAGATTTTAGTCTAACTTCTTACCAATAAACACAGATAATTACATTCTGTCTTGCTGTGATTTAACCTATCTGTGTGAGACTACTTTTGTCATGGTGAAATTTGTAGGTAATTAGGTCCAAACATCTCTCCAGTCAGACTGGAGTGACAGACTAGAAACCTCATGAAGAGACTTCTCCATGAGCAACAATGTCTCTCACAATAATCAGGATGTCAAATAGAATTGGCAGGATAGAAACTTTGTTAAACTCATGACTATGCTTTGATCCAAAAATGCAGCAAAGATGGACTACAAAGGAGGAATTTAGAAATATTGCATGATTGTGTGAGAATGGCATTAGGTCAATCAAAGCTCCGATGGAATTAAGGCTTGCAAGCGACATTTAGGGCAACAAAAAGAGCTTCCATCATTATATTAGTATTAAAATGCTGAACAAGGGAAATGTGGGACTGTTGCTGAATGTGTCAGTTGAAAGCAGACACAAAGCTGAGATGAGTTGGATTGAGAATAACAAACCTTAAGTTAGTACGAGAGGAAATGGCCTCGGGTTCTACATGGGGATATTTACATTGGATATTGGAAAAATGGTTTTCACTGAAAGGATTGTAAAGCATTGGTGAAGGCTGCCCAGAGAACTGGTTGAGTCACCATTCCTGAAGTTATTTAAAAGACATGTACACATGGCACTTATGGGCATGGTTTAGTGGTGGACTTGGCAATGTTAGGTTTACAGTTGGACTTGACCTTGAAGGCCTTTTCCAGCCTAAATGATTCTGTGGTTCTGCTTGGTGCCTTCTTTTTCTCAGTCTTCAGCTACTAGGTGTCTCAGGCGTCTGATTTTTAGGGCAGTCTGAAAAGAAGAACTGCCAGCAGTGGATGAGGATCAAAACACAGTTTCCTTGTAAGAACTCCACAGGACCTGATGTAGCTGCATACAGGCGTGCTCAAAGCACTGGGTGATGTCTTTGCAAGGCCACTTTCTATTGTCTTTTAAAGATCATAGGCTTTAGGGGAGATTCTGGAAAAACAGAGAAAGGTATATGTTGCACCAATCTTAATAACAGACCTATAGTTAGATGTGGGGAAATACAGGCTGGTAGCTTCAGCTTGGGCCCTTAAAATATTGTGGAGTTGGATCCTTTTAGAATGTGACAGAGATTTCATGAGTGCATAAAGGAGAAAGTGAACAGTGTGGACTTCACAAGGGTAGATCATGCCTGACCAACCTGGTTGCCTTTTATAATAAAATGATGGCATTTGTGTACAAGGAGAGAGATTTTGTTTACCTATACCGTAGTATGGCTTTTGAAACTGTCTTCTATAGTATTCTTTTAGAAAGGATGCAGGTACATTATGATCTGGATAGGTGACATGAGCTAAATGTCTGGACTCTGGAGGTAGTGGTTGTGGGTCTACTTGTCACAGCAGACCTTGCTGCGAGCAGAAGGCTGCGCTAGACCTCTCCAGGGGTACATGTGGTGGATTGTGTCATACCAGGGTCTGATGCCTCTCTGTGGTACTTCAAGATGTGAACTGTAAGTAAGATAACCTGGATGGAATTACAGAATCAGTATCCAGTACTTTCTTTTCAGATAATTTACTAATTAGTATAATAACATTTGAATTTTGTCAGGGGAAAAAAAAAAAAAGCTTACATTAAAGCTCTTGTTCCTTTGAAGATGATGAATATAAAATTAGTCAAGGCAGAAGGAGATCTAATATCTGGTCAAAATACAGGAAAGCCACATGGTAGCAATGGCCATGGCACACTGTGTTGCTAAACAATAGGTAGGAATATCATGTTTTCTAACAGAAAGATTTAACTTAATGGATATATAGCAGTGGGAAGGAGAAAACATTTCTAGGAGACTTCTGAAAGCTAATGTTACACTTTTGATTTCTTCTTTCTGTAATGTGACATGTACAATGCCATTCTGCAATAAGAGCACAATCTTATTAAGAGCTGAAAATGCCAGCATTCAGTAATGGATTTTATTTTCATATTGTAGAATCACAGAATGGTTTGGAAGCCTTGCCATGGACACTTCCAGGAACAGGGCATCCACAACCTCTCTGAGCAAGTTCTCACCACCCTCATAGTGAAAGATCTTTTCCTAATACCTAATCTAAATCTACCCACTTTCACTTGAAGTCCATTCCCCCTTGTCCTGTCATGCTGTCTTGGTTTGAAAGACAGGTGTCTGCCAAGGAAGGCAGGAACGTCCCTTGGAATGGAGAATATCATCCTCTTCCCTCTGAATTACTATAACTTTGAAATTAGGGGCTTTCAGGCAAAGATATAGGAAAGGCAGTAACAGTTCTTTATTAGTATGTATAACAAGGCACACAAATGACAATAACAACAACAGGAATAAGAAAAAGGACCAGGAACCCAGTAACAGCCCCTCTGTCGGCCACAGGCGCCTTCCCCTTTGGTGCAGTTCCGGTCACAGCCGCGGGGGCGCTGGTGGCTCCCGGCGGGCAGGGCAGGTGTGGTGATACCCCCGCGGCTGCAGGGGGCGCTGTGACGTGGGATTCAGCCATCTCTCCACGCAGCCATGGTGGGCACAGACAGCAGAAATGGATGGAGAAGGGGCTTTCTTTACAAACCCCAGAGGCAGCTGATCCCAAACATGGCAGAGAGAGCCTCCCTTGAACAGGAAAGGGCTCAGGGTCCCAGGGTTTCCCGTGAGGCACCCCAGCAGATGGTGAAAGTCCCTTTTTTGGTGAGATAGGGTCTTAATAAGGTTGCAGTTCAGTGGCACGAGCAAAGGCTGACCCATGGCAGAAGAAGCAGGACAGGGCTGGGCTCTGGTGGCGGCAGCGAATTCCGGCCCAGTAAGCAGCAATTCTGCCATCCTCCTCTGAAGCTGACAGCAAGAGAGGGCTGGCAGCTGCACCCAGCCCCTTCCCCCAGCCCAAATCTCATGGTATCTCTGCCCTTGCCAGGAGATTGTCCCTCAGCTAGGATGGTAAATCCAGCTGCACTCTTCCCCCTTCCCTGTGGTTACTTCTCTTGTCTCTCTTAAATACCAATTGTTCTTGTTTCTTAGCAACAAAAAGGGAGAAAATTCCCTAAGAGAAAGAAAGAAATGGAAAAATCCTAAACCCCAACAAATGCTACCCCTTGTCAAAAGTCTGACTTTCTTGTAGGACCCTTTTAGGGGCTAGGTTAAGGGTGAGCTGCTCTAAGGTTTCCCCAGAATCTTCTATGGGGAGCCCAATGATCATGTTTATGATTCTCCCATGGACTCACTTCAGCAGGTTCACATCCTTCTTTTTTGGACACCCAAAACCTGGATGCAGCACTCCAAGTCAGATCTCACCAGCAGAACAGAGGGACATAAGCCCCTCTCTTGAGCTGCTGGCCATGCTCCTTTGGATGCGGCCCAGGATTGTTTGAATTTCTGGATTTCTGGGCTGCAAGTACACATGGATGGATCACGTTGAGCTTCTCTTCAACAAATACCCTCAAGTCTTCTCCTCAGACCTCCTCTCAATACATTCTTCACCCTGCCCATATTTTTGCTTGGGATTGCCCCAGTCTAGGTGCAGGACCTTGCACTTGGCCGTGTTGAACTTCACGAGGTCTGCACGGGCCCACTTCTCAAGTCTGCCTGGATAACATCACTTCTATCCAGCTTGCTGACTGTACCACACAACTTGGTGTTGTTTGTCAAATGACGACAAATTACTGATTTAAAGTAGGCAAAATATTAGAGATGTATTACTGGGTCAGACACAACTACATTTCAAATTCAAACTTAGCTTTGCTGTTACAATTTTTAATTACTTTATATCAGATCTTTTTAAAAAGTAGCTGAAACCAAATGAATAGTAGCTGATAAAAATGTGTTGTGCTGTTCAGGATTTTCATTATAATAGAAGTACTCAGATAATGAACCGGCTGAATAGGAGTTGGAATCTCAACTAGGACAGAGAATCAACCAACCTGGTTTGTAACCATGGAGAAAAATTATATGTATTTAAAAAGATGAAATACTAACTCACTAAAACATGCAGAGGTATAGAAAGAAAGAAGTGTACCAAGCAAAACTTAGGGAAGATATCAGAAAAAAAAAAAAAAAAGAAACATAATATTTATTTTTAGTAAAACTTTTATTTCTTCCACAGCTGTGGTTGTCACCATTTTCTAGCTGTAACTGAAATATTTTACTTGTCTCAAACACTAAAATAGTAAGCAGATCTCTTTTCTGTAGGAAATTCCGTGTAGAAATTCAAATAAATCACATCTGCAGTTATTTCACAATTTACATTAACAATGTAGCTTAATTGGTTTTTTTTCATTTTTACTTCATATGAGTTGTTACACTTTCATGATAGTAACTTTAGATCCACTGGATCTCATTAATACAAGTGCAATTTCTGTGGGATGTGTTAACCTTAGTGAGGGTGTACAGTTTATAAATCAGTATGAACTTTCTAAATTAATCTGTCACAATTGGGTTTGAGTCTTATTTTACCTTGTGCATGGATGTGTATATTTTTTTTTTCTTGCCTGCATTACTTGGTAGTTCTGGAGATTTACAGAGCCAGACTGTGCTTTGCACTTAGGAAGAATTTCAGACAATATGCTTTCATGTTCTGTGAGACAGAGATTTCATTTGTGATGCACATGAAAGCTAAATACCTTATAGAAATGTATGGGAACAGTTTTTTTTCTGGGCTGTTTGGTCCAGAACAATAGAAGAAAACAACATCAACAATTTCTGAAAAGTTACTTTTTCAAAAACTTTAGATTTTTGCCTTATATTTTTCATAATTTCAAAAAGGAAAATAAAGAATTGTTTTTCTTTTCCAAATGATTATAATTAATGCTTAGTTTGTTTGGAGATTTTCTTTTATTGGATATGGATTTTACAAAACTCGTTAGCTACATATGGTAAAATATGTAGTGAAAAGTTATTTGTGTGATCATTATATTCCAATTATCTGCAAAATAACCCCCCCATGCTTTCTGTTTCACAGGACTGTTTTAACACTGTAAAGTGTTTCTCTTTTGTAAATACAAGTGAAAAAGGACATTGGGAATGGTCTTAACTTTTTTAGGATCATTCTAATATGTTTTTCTGAATCGTGAAGAAAGATAGTGCTGTGTATCTTTGGGTGGGGACACTGGGTTGTATTGATTCTAGTTGTAGATGTGAGCCATCACACCACTGAACCCAGCTGGCTGTGGACGTCAGTGCAGTGTGTTTCCATCAGGCTTGGTGACCTGTTCGTCTGAATGTTGCATCCTCATAAACTGGAGTGTAGAACAGGATAAATACAAATGTTGTTTTTTACCATTTAGCATTTCTCTAACTTTGCATAACAGCTAATGATTTTTCTAAACTCGCTGTTTGTGAGATGGGCTCATATTCCAAAGCAGCGTTTTCACTATCTAGTTTAGTGGAGTTTAAATTTATATTTAAAATTTTGATTTGAAATGTTTGGAAAATGAAACAGTTTTGATTTACTCTCCATTCACCTTTTCAGTCAAACCTTTTGCAGCCTTGAACTCTTCTGATTGTATCATGTTTTTTCCCTTAACATGTGGTTTTGGCTTTGATTTCTGAGCTGACACTGAAATGCTGGATTTTTATCAGACATTTTGGCAAGACTCTAGCCAAAATAAACTAGTCCTTGTGTTTATAAACTTAAGATACATATTTATTTGTATGAAATAACACAACTGAACTGAAAACAGATTTTTTAACTGAAAACAGATTTTAAACCTGTGGAAGCAGACAATGAATACTAGTATTTATTAAATATCCCTTCTTCTGGGAACTTTTTCCTTCCACGCAAATCTTGAATCTCAGTGGCTCCATACATATGAGGATTAGATGAAACCCTTTTGGCCAGGCACCAGAAAATGGAACTTTAGATGGATGAGTACATTGTTCCTGTATTTTAGGATGTTTCCTTGATCAGCACCCAAGAGTGCCTGCTTGATGTCAAACAGCACCTTCCAAACTGCATTGAAAGCAAAGGTTAATATTACATTCTATATTCAATATACATTTTGACTGTTGCATTTGAAAGTGCATATATGTTCATAGAGTGTTCTGTTCTGCTGGCAGACTTTCAGACATATGTATCGTGGGAAGTCAAAACAAGCTTTGTTTTCTTCGGTTTGTTTTACCTAATAAGTTTCTTTTGGTCAATTAATGTTGTGCAGACAATGTCACAACTCTTTTCTATTTTGGCTGTTGCATAGACCTACTTCTGCAATGTAATTTATAGTAATTGGATTATTGAATGACTATAATAGTTACCAAGAATTGAAGTAATAGATATAGGCAGAGCAATTTCATGCTTTTCAGATGAGATTATATTACATTTAGGATAAGCCACAAATGACTTGATGACTTCACCAATTTTAATTAAGTTTAATATCTAAGGAGAAAAAAAGAACCTTGCTAAATTGTCAATCATTTTAACTTTGGTTGCTATTTTACAGCTAGCATTTTTCTGTGCTCAAGATTCTATCTTTTAATTTTTTTGACGTATTTCCTTTTCATAGTCTTTACAAAATGTTATTCTGGGCTGTCCTTGAAAGTGAAGTGTGTGACCTTCTGGACCAAGATCACTTCTTTGTCAGCCTGACAATGACTTTTCTGTTTGGAAGATGACTTGTGTAAAGCTTCAGTACATGTGTTTTAATGTTTTGTCTGTGAAAGGCATTGAATGAGAAGCTTGAGATGTCTGTAGGAAAATTTATGAGTGTTGGGGTTAAATATCAGGCCTCATATTCCCTCTCCTAAACTGTGGAAACCTGTTCAAAGCCAGTGCTTGCAAATAAGGCAGTGTAGTGTTTGTCACTGCTGCAGTGCTTTTTATTGCCCTTGCTAATTTCATTCCCTCCAAGTTAATGTATGCATACTACTGAACTTAATGTTTTCACAGTTCTCACTTTTAGACTTCTGTGTCATTTACTTAAGTCACTAAAGCTGGCAGGAAGCCTCTTCCCAGTGTGGCAGATGTCTGCAGAGATGCTCATTTTAATCATGGCCCGTCTCTGTACAGTGATAGCTGTATCATGCTGACAGAGGTTACCCTGCCTGTACTGAAATGGTTTAATTTTCACAATTAGCTGGCCATTGTAAATAAAATTTGCTTTAAAGCTGAGAAACAAACCAGAATGTAAAATCTAAACTACAGCATGGCATTTCACAAAGCCCTTGTCCCTTCAAAACCAGAACCAATGCATTTTGATGGTGGGGGTCCATTGTGTGAACCCTGAGAGCACCACTGGGCTGCAGCCTCCCTGCTCAAGGCCCAGGAGCCCCATTTCAGCCCAGCCTGGCACCCTTTTCCCTCAGACTGACCCACACCGGCACCAGCTTTCCTCACAGCTTGTTTGGGCTTCCTGGCTTGGCCTTGTCTGGCCCCTTTGCCTGGTGCTGTGTTCGGTGCCCAAACCACCTTTGCTGCCTGCTCACTGCCCCCTTGGGAGCACCCCTGGCTCCCGCTGCTCCTGGCCACCAAGTGCCCTCTGTGCAGGGCTGCCTGTGACAGCCGGGCTCCTGCCACTGGCACAGTGCTTGCCCGAGGCTGCCTTCAGGCCCGTACCTGATGGTTTTCCTCACACGAGGTATAGAGTGGGATAAATCACAACCAGGTGGCATTGTTTTTATGTGCATAGAAAATGTATGCAAAAAAAAAACACAACCAAAGGGATTTTATTTCCTGCCCAAAACCGCATTATGTTATGCAAAGTTATGAATTTTGAAACAGTAAGAAAAGAAGTGAAGGTTTATAACAAAAAGCTTCATTAAGTACACTGCCAGTCAAGTAATATTTCAAGAGGCTGTTTGCTGTAGCACTTTTCATGTTCTTTCTTACTGACTAAACAAAATTATGCAGATTGTAATAACAAGTAATTCTTGTAATGTAATCAAGCCATTTTAGTTTTGGAATGTTTTTCTTCTGGAATTTATGGACAACCCATTACCATTTTGGCAAGGCAAATTTATTTTTTCTGGCATCTCTGATAGGTGTCATGTTTCAAGTGATAATGAGTCTGTAACTTCACTTGGCAGTTTGTTTAATGATCTGGTAAGTGTAATTTTTTCCTCTGGTAGGGCAGCTAATGTACCCTACTGCAGCTTGAAGTGTTGCCTCTGGTTCTGTCATTAAGAACAAATGAAATTAATTGATTCTGATTTTCTTTCAAATCTGTAATGGTACATTACAAAATAGTTGTCACCTCTACCACCAGAATTTTCTTTCTAATGTATCTGTGCTGTCCAGTAAAGGGTCTGATAAAATGACAACAGTAGTTGGAGATAAAGAGTCAAATGCGGAGTATTTAATATATGTGTTTATATGAAGAAGTCATTTTTGATTGCAAATCTTCTGTTTTCTGGAGGAAGCTTGACCAAAATCCAAGAGAAAGCAATATGTGTGGGGGAAATAGTGGAATCTGGTATTCATTGAAATTTGAAAATAATACAGCATATCTCTTTCAGTAATTTCAAATTGTTTCCATACGTAGTAACACTTTAAATTGAAAATTCATAGGTTCATAATGAAATAGGTGATGAGTGGAAAATGCAGATGAGAAAGGTTAGGGCAAATATAGGGCAGTATTTGGTTCTCATTGGAACCCAAAGTTAGCTGAAGACAACACTAGAATGTATAATCTCACTATTTTTAGCTGAAAATTAATTCTGAAACCTAGTAATGTCTGTCACATATTGTCTTACCAACTCTTCTCCCACCAAGAAGATCAGTGATTACAATACATGCTTCCATGTTATTTTGATACTTCTTTTTTAAGACTCTTTATGATTCAGAGAGCATCCGTGTTTGCACTGGACTGACAGATTTTCCTTACCACTATAAGGCTGTAGCACAAAAATCTTGAATCTGAGCTACTAATCTAATCCACAGCTACTCCATGTGATTGCAGTGCTTGACTGTCAGCCAGCAGTCTAGAGGTCCCAAAAAAGTCCCACAGGATAGTAAATGAATTAGTTATTATATTCTGTGTGGAGAAGCTATATAGTTCTTGCTTCTAAGTTTATTAATATTTTTAAATCTGTTATGTGTAAGTATTAATAATGTTTCATGTATATGATAATACAACTTAATTTTATGCTGTGGATGCAAGTTTTTTCCTAACCTCCTGTGGTCAAATGGTTGAATAATCAATTGGAGCATTTATTTTATCTCCCTCTATCAGACTCATAAGCCTTTAATATTAAAATAAAGGGGAGAAAGTAGGAAACTAGCTATAACAGAGGAAAACTTGAAGAAACTCCTTAGGACTTTTGCAATAAATGACAAATTAAGGGATTATATCTCATTTTGAAGGCTACACTTTCTATCAGCATGGCTCTGCAGTCATGGTATGATTAAAAGCTGAAGACTACAGCCAGTGCTGAGCATGTAAGCCATCTGTAGCACACATAAGTGTCAGCTGCTGGCTCTGTGCTGACACTAAGTTGGGGATTTCAGGATTACTGTCCCATGTTGCATGTAAGAACAAGGAGCATTCGCTCACAGTGAGGAATATGGTTAAGTAGCTGCAGGTTTGTTAAAAGCATTTGAGAGAAGTTCTGTGACATTTCTCCAAATGAAGATGAAAGACTCAAAAGCATTCCAAGCTGGATGTTTTCACAGACCCCTACACTTCCTTCTTCCAAACTATTTACTTTTTGTTATAGCATCACAGGATCCTGGTATCTATAGTAAGATGAAAGTTTTTGTAATTTTCTTGCTGTTCAGTATGCAGCAGTAAACTTGATCTTCTCATATGGTGAAGTAGAGAGACTTTGCTCTAGTTCTGGGCTCTGGGAGAGAGCCAGAATCTCTGCACTTTCAGCTGGGTGGCTGTGGGTGTGTGTGGGATTGGTTTGCAGCTGCCTGGCTGCTAACATAATCGTCTCTAACATATTTGTCTCCTTCTTATACTGATTAGAGGCTGTGGGGTCCCCAACCTTCAAGAGTTGAGTCATAACAGGACACTTTTAGGCTCCCCTTTCTTGTACAAAGTTTTTTTTTTTTTTTTCAGACTTAATCACAGTCTCTTTGTAAATTCAGGTGTCTCTGTGCCCTTCTTTGAGACTACCAAGCATAATTCTAACTAGACTAGGACAGCTGTTCTAAGTGTGTTTTCCTTTTAAAACAAGACTGTTATGTGATGTTACTGAAACATTAGGAATTATTGTACTACTGTTCTTTTCGTCTTTCTTCAAACCTAGATGTGGCTGATTTGATAATTTTAAAAAGGTGTGTGTGTCTGTATGTGCTGGGAGTGCAGCTGAGATGTAATTATGGAAGTGAAAGGGGAAGTATGTGGAGAAATGCCTCTCCTTTTGGAAAGAATTTGGAGAAAATCAAACCACCATTATGCAAAGAAAAAAAACCCACCTGGTATTTCATTTCACTCTTCAGTTATTGTGGAATTTTCTATATTGATGTGAAATGCAGTAATATAATTTTGAAATACGACCTTCTTTTAGCTGTGCTCTGAGAGTAAAACTGAAATTATTAAATCTTTCTGTCATGTGAATAGTTGAGTACAGTGTCTGTTGACTCCAAGAAGAATTGAAATTGTTCTCTATGAGTGTATTACACATTGAGTGAGGTCTTCATATCAGGATGTTACCAATAAAAGTTACAGGGTAAATGTTTCTTATGATTTATTTCTCTATAAGAATGGCATATTTCGGGCACTAATCAGTTAGCCACTGTCATCTTAAGATGTCTGATTACTTTGAAATGTGAATCAGTCCCTAATTTTGAGTCTTAATTCAGATTAACTGCAAGTTTGAGGATATACACTTGAACTTCTCACTTAAGCTTTTAAAGATCAAAGAGTTGCTATCTAGCTTCAAAGTGCGTTACTAAAACTCTACATAAACAATTAAATCTGACTCTGTCTTTGGAGAGAGACTTCTCAACTGTACTACACAGTAGCTAACACAAAATCAGAAGTATAAGGGATGGTTTTTGTGCCTGTATTTTGCAGTTATTTGGAGAATACTTGCAAGTAATACTAACACAGGTAACAACTACATAAAGAGACAAAGGTTGATAAGTGAAAATAATTTCTTAGGAAAAAATAATTTCTTAGGCAGCTGAAGCAAGACTGTTATGAACCTTTTCTATTCGTTTTCTGTCCCCAGTGAGTTGCTGGGTAATTGCATATGCTGAAGGCTATCGAAAGAAGCAGGGCATGTTCTTAAACTGTGTTTCCTGGGAGCCATTTTCTTTCCATAATACACATCTTAGCAGAATTCAACTAGTTTTAACTGAGTAAATGTATATTCATAGATTAACCTTATTATTCATGCAGTGAAATAAGAATGGTTGATATTCACATAGTCATTTGGGAACTGTACTTTTGTGGGGATCAGGGGAAGTAAGACAATTAAAAGAGAGTAATTTTGATGAAAATTATAACATCTGATAAAGTGACATTTGTACAAGCCTTACATATAATTGCTATTTAACTGTCTTGAGGCACAATTAGGACACTTCATTATTTTCTGTCTTCATCATATAATCCCAATTTCAATAGAACTATAGCTGATTTAAGGTGATTTGCAATGAGCTTCTTCTATTTCACCATCAGTTCCTTCTCTTTTAACAGTGCTTGTTGAAAATATCCCTGGCCAAGTACATCCTCGTATCTTTGCAGGACTCCTCACGTGCCATCAAATCTTTCCTCACTGGTGCCTTGGCCATGTACAGCTGCAGATTTTTCTCACCTGTCATTTTTAAGAAATGGCCTTTGGCCTGTGGTGGCATGAAGTGTCTGAGGGTGCTTCTGTGAGATGCAGAAGTTCATTGCCACCGTCACAGGGAGGTCCTGTGGCTATTCATGGCTGTATGAACAGCCTGCAATCTCACTGTCTTTCTGTTGTGCACAGACATTCATAGGCAACTACATTCCTAGATACTGTTGGCATCCTTCAGGATTAGCCTCTCAGAAGTGCTATTAACGTGAAACACTTTGAAAGAATTTTTGTTTTGAAGAAAGTTACAGAGAGAATAAGCTTTAAATGCCATATCATTTACTTAAGAAATCTCTACTGGTAAAATCGGATTTATTGCCCTCTGGAACTTGTGATCAAAATTAATGTGCAGAATAAATTTTCAGGTGCCATTGCAGACATCAGAAAAAATGTATGGTTAACCATTGTTGCCTTCCTCTCAAAATTTTGTATGTCTTACTAGAACATGTGACTGAGATATGGTAGCCATGAACATCTGATTGGCAGAGATAAACAGTGGAAAAAATGTTTGCACAATCTTAGTTTAAGTGCAATTGAGTGAACTGGTTTTGTAAAAGGAGCATCAAAACATGCAAGTCATTGTCTTTTGTAAACTGAAAATTCAATATTCCTTGCATATTATTTCTGTCAAATCATTTGCAGTTTTTTACTCTGAACAGTTATATCAATCTTGCCGGTCATATGTGTCTGAAAATCACTGAAAAGAGCTTTAGAACCCAAATCTGGTAATAGTTGTGCAGGGGGCTTGAGTCTTTCTACTTAAAAGGAAGTGAGAATGTTGCCCCCTTGGTGAAGGTAAGACTTCATAGACTCTAATCTAAACCTACCATCTTTCATCTTAATGCCATTCCCCCCTGTCCTATCACTGCACACCCATGTAGAAGTCCCTCTCCAGCTTTTCTTGGAGGCTCCCTTCAGGATGCAGTTAGGTCTTCCTGGAGCCTTTGCTTCTGCAGGCTGAACAATTGCAGCTCGCTCAGTATGGCTTCAGAGAACTGTGTTAACTGCTTTATTCATCACAGGTTTTTTCCCATTATAAAAAAATTATACGTAGAGCCATGTTAGTGCTTGTACTAAAACCGTGGTTGTTTTGAATTTTGCATATGGTTCTGAAGTTAATCATATCTCTACCATCTTGTGCTTGGAAATTGCTTGTGGTAGGTCCTTGTGGAGCAAGGCAGAGGAAGTTCCTGTCTGACTGCTTGGTAGCCTGCAGTGGTGCCCTTCCTTGCTTTCCTTGTCTGGGTATCTGCAGAGCCAGCAAACACTGCTCTACCTCCTGAGCCCATTGTGTGCAATGCTTTCAAGACTCGAAAACAATTAGATGTTGTGTGAACGGGGATTATAAAGGACTTTACATGACAGGTTGCTGGCATGTACTGGGTTTGGACTTTTTTCACATACTTAGGAAGACAGTATCTTTTTTTAGTGACTTCTTTATCTTCTTCATCCTTATAATTAGGTGGGGTTTTTTTTGATTAGTGAACTGTGCTTCTGATATTGCATAGACAGAAAAATAACTGACTGCTCCAGGTATGAGTCTTAATCAGCTTAAAATAGAATAATTTAAATTAATTTTTGATGGGTCAGTCTTACTTTTCCAAGAAGATGAAAAATATGAATGTTTCAATTTCTGTAATGCTGTACTATTGTGGCTGTCACTCAGGCTTTTCCTGCAAATCCAATGAAAGACTTAATTTGTTATGATTAAGTGCAATACTTCTGGAAATACTTTAAGGCCATATTATGACCAAAAGTAAATTAGTTATGAAAATATTCTTGTTTTGTATTAATAAAAAGCATTTTTTCATTTAGAAACAAATAACAAATCTCTATAGTGAATAATGCTTTACAGAGACGTCCTTTTATATTTAAATTACTTTTTGAAAGAGAACATCACAGTACTTTTTGGGACAACAGAGGAATAAAGTCTTGGCAAAACTTGTTAATATGCATCTCAAGGCTTATGAGTTACTCTAGATGCTTGTAATAAACAGCATTTTTATATTGTTCAATGCTGATAAAGTAGTAGAATGTACGTTATACAAAAATATATAATCATGCTATTAATATTTTTCATAAAAAATACTTTGGAAAATTTTAACAACAGTTTGCTTTTCACAAAACAGTCCAATAAAAAGATGCATAGCTGAATTCATTACTTTTCTAGTCTTCCATCAATGCAGTTCTTGAGAAGATAGAAGAAAGGCACAGAGTATGAAATCATTCTCTGTTCCTAATTGACAGAGGTCCTGCGTAGGTGTTAAAGAGCACAAAATGGAAAAAAAATACGCAGAGATTTAACATGTTACAAAAAAAAAGCTGACACATATATGAGTTACTGCCTGTGAAATATCTTATTTTTACTGGAGTCAGTATTGTTCCTTGTTGCGATGTTCTGTTCATCCCTGTTAGCACACTGTATTGGGTTTGTATGGCCTGTTTTTTGGTAGCAGGGGGCCACAGAGGTGGCTTCTGTGAGAAGCTTCCAGAAGCTTCCACCATGTGTGGCAGAGCCAATCCCTGATGGCTCTGAAGATGGACGTGCTGCTGGCCAAAGCTGGGCCAGCTAGAGATGGCAGAAGCCCCTCTGTTGATAGCGTATTTAGGAAGAAATCAAAACAAAGGTTGTAGAAGCAGTTTTAGTTCCAGCCAGAGAAAAGCACAGTGAGAACATGTGAGCAGAACAACTCTGCAGACACAAGGTCAGTGCAGAGGGAGGGCAGGAGGTGCTCCAGGCACTAAAGCTGGGATTCCCCTGCAGCCCATAGTGAGGACCACGGTGAGGCAGCTGTGCCCCTGCAGCCCAGGAGATCCACCTGCAGCCTGCGGAGGAGCACACACCAGAGCAGCTGCATGCCTAGAGGAGGCAGTGATCCTGTGGGAAACCCATGGAGAGATGGGGCCTGCACTCCATGGAAGAGTGACCCGTGCTGCAGCAGTTTGAGGGCAGCTGTTGCCTGTGGGATGGCCTCACGTTGCAGCAGTTCTTAGAGACCTGTTGCTCATGGGCTGGACTCACTCTGGAGAAGTTCATGTAGAACTGCTTTTGCTCAAAGTTGGACTCTATGCTCTTGGAGATCTTTTACAACCTTAGTGATTCTATAGTTCTGTGCTTAAGACACACCAAAATACTGCTTTACAATATTATCTGTCAGGAATAACTTCTCATTATATTTTTGGTATAGTAACCAGTGCTTTTATATTTATTTCACAAATACTCTGTTTCTAAACCTGCTTGAGTTCATGACAGCAAAAAGGTTTTAAAGTTTTTTGCAAGCTTTTAAAAACTAAGCTTTTTCAAAAAAAAACCACTTTTTTTTTTCTATTACAGGGAATGACATGACAAACAACTGCATTCTGTCACTTCTTGTCAGTTTTATTTCTTTTTCTTCCAGGAAAGGAAAGCGTTTGTCAGTTCAGGAAGGGTTGTTGTCAATTTTTCTTTCTTTAATGGTGAATTAAAGTAAGCCAAGATAGCTCCAGTGTTATGTTGATGAAAATATTAAACTATGAGCTAAAAAGAGGAGGCATTGAGGGATTTTTGTTTGTTCTGTTCTGTATGACTAGTCTATAACTGTGACAACTCAATGCCTCCCATGAAAAGAAATTTCAGGAGTATTTTTTTTTCCACACAAGGCAGGTTTTTGTATTGGTTTTCTTTCAGCTTGGACAACTCCAAAAGCACTTACGTTAAATGGTATCTAAAGAGTGGAGTTTTGTTTTATTCATGTAGTTTCTACTAAACATTCATTTTTATAGAAGAAAGGGAAAACATGTTTTGCAACATTCTGCAACTTAAATACTTCCATTTTTTAAGTCTATGGTTTTATAAGAAAACCAATTTTTGTTAAGATGCTCACAAACACAACTGAATTTGATTTCAGAATGGGAGTTTGGCTGTGCTGAATTGTACTTAATTTAAACATGAGAAATGATACTGTTTGATGAATGTGGGACAAATATTTTATTATTCAGTCAGTTTTAAAAGAAAATGCTCCTTTTAAATTAAGTTTAACTCAGTTAAAACATAGTATTGGTGCACATTCTGCTCTGGCTTTTGTATATTGTATATTTTGTATAGTTTCAGAACCTGCTGCTAACAGGGAGAGGCACAATGAGAAGCTATGGAGCATTAAACAGTTCAATGTATTTTTGTGTAACAGTTGTCAGGAAGAATTAATTAATGCTGGCTACTATGAAATCTGCAGAGGCCTCTATAAAACCATTAATGTATTATTACATGTTACATTTAAATGCCCTTGTGACATTTTCAAATCTCCAAATATAATTGTTTGAGATTTTTGTCAATATTATGTGGAACGAATATGCAATCAAGCAACTGATGTGCTCAAATTTTATTTACTTTAAATTTTACAATGCTAGTTTAGCATCTCTAAAATTCATAAAGACATAAAATAAACCAGGAAAACAGTCTCTCTTGAGTGTTGGGGAAAGAGCATGGGCTCTGTTTAGTTTGCTAAATGATAAAAATACATGCATGCGGAATAAAGTTGCTAGTTTACATTTTTCATGTGACCACTCTATCAATCAAACACAAAATTCAAGATCTTCATTCTTCCCAAGAAAATATTTCACAACAGTGCTTTGCTTTTAGGTCTTCTGTTACTGACTTTTCAACACTTTTAAAGATAGATCATCACCTATACGTGACTGCAGAATGTAATCATAAGTAATTAAAACGAAGAAAAAAGTACTCACATAGTTCTGCAACTTTTTGCAAACTTTTAAATCAATCTGCAACTATTTTAGATTGCATTGTGAAGTTTAAATATGAGGCACTGAAATGTATGCACATTACACAAATAGTTCTAAAAATGAAAGTAGGTCAGGTTTCTGGAAACTCCACGCTTGAGTTAGAGTGACTTCTGATTAAAAGACTTTCTGCATATAGATACATAATGAATGTTTATTCCTAGCTGTTTATTTCCTTGTATTACTTGAGTTATACAGCAGCATTTTCATGTTGCTTGTTCAGCACTAGTTTTGTTTAAATTCTGTGTTGTTACTTTTTAAATTTTTACATGTTGTTTCTTCATATGCAAACCCCGTAAAAATCTGATCTTCCCTACCAAGTGATACATTCACAGATGAGAATTTAAATTCTAGTATGGAAAGGAAAATTGCTCATTATATGGTCTTGGGAGTAGTTATTTTTTAATCTTAGTGGCCTATAAACAAAACCTTTTAAGAAGACAAAGGATGAAAGGATGGCGTAAAGATTCAGGATGTAGAAGTGTTGTAGAAAGAAGAGGTGTCTAAGGAATTAATTGTAGACTTTTGACTTGAAGACCATTGGATGCCATTGGGGAGACATTCCAGTGAATATTTTCAGTCAGCCTGTGTCAGTTCTTGGAGTCATAGAACCACTGGGCTGGAAAGGCACTTCTGGAGTTTGTCCAGTCCAACCCCTTGTTCAGAGTGGACTCACCAAGAGAAGGTTGCTCAGGGTGATGTCCAGTCAGGTCTTGAATATCTGTAAGGCTGGACACTCCACAGCTTCTTGACCTTTTCCAGTGCTTGACCCACCCTCACAGTAAATCTCTCAATGGTACATCTTAGTATGAGCAAGAGTAGAGCCAGAGCAATTTATGACTTTACTTTCTATGCCCCTTCTAAGCCTTCCCCTTACTGTATTCAGTTGAGAGGTCTAAGGTGTGGCTTGGTGTCACATTGCTCATGTCACACTTAGCAGTGTCACACGGCTCCACACTTTTTGTCCTTTTCTACTAAACATAATAATGGCTTCTCTTCCATGTACCGTTTGAATCACTTGGTCTGAGTGCAGTGCTTTGTAAATCCTCATGGTGATTACACATTGTTTTCTAGATTAGCTCGAGGTCTCATGCTTAATTTAATGTTCCTAGAGTGAATTCAGTAAGGTGAAACTAGTCAAATAGCAGCAGACAATAACAGCTTTGCTTAGAGAGACCTGCTTGTGAATAAGATAGGAAAATGTATGACGCTACTTTGTGCTCCTGGATGCAAACACTGTCTTGTTGCTACTGCTCTCTCAGAGCACACCAGGGAGAGGCTGCACAGACGTCTGAGTGGCTGAGTTTGTGAAGGTAAAAAAAAATAGGACTGTAAAGAACAAGGACAAAGTGTTTATTCTTCTCCAAGGAAAAAAAAGTTTGGAGATCTTTAATGTTACTTGGAAGTCAGAATGAAAGGAAACCACAAACCTTTAAAGACAATGTTTCCAACATGCTTGGGGGAAGGAATTGGGGTGCCAAGAACCTCCAAAAGAAAGAGAGCTGCAATAACCAAACTATATAATTACAGTGGTGTATATCGAAGAGGAAAAGATAGAAACTTGCATGCTATGTTTGTGTATTATCAATTATCCTTCATATTAGTGGGGCCTTCTATAAAAACCCCTTCTCTTCAAGAAGAATGATAATGCAAAATCTCTGATGGGGTGGTGTTTATATTTTATTTGACAACTTTCACACTCCTAGAAACCTTCCAAAAATATCAGTGTTCCAAATTCTGTTATTTTTAAAGAGCAGCTAATCACAAAGGCAAGTTGTGTCAGACAAAGCATACCTGTTATGTACCTACTTGTAAACCTGCAGCCTGAACAATCAGGAGGCTGAAATACAGCTTAGAGTATCAGAAGCTCAGCTAGCCTTGTTCATGCAGCTATTTTGTCTATATTCAGAGTTTGAGGTATACAAAGGTTTTTTTGAAAACCAGCATAAGCAAACCACTTTTACTATTTTTTCCCCTTCAGCATGGGAAAATCTTTGTGTTAAAAGGATTGCAGTGGAGGTGGGGAAACCTGTATGTTGCCTTTTAATTGTCAGCATGGTGTGGGACAGTTGTAAGTGACTGCAGTATTGAAGTAACTGAGAGAGCAGCCTCAAAGTGACACTGAACATGACCACAAGATAAATATATTGTTGATCTGTTCTTGAGATTTGACTATGAATCCCTGAGTATTGTCTGTCAGTGTTAAAAATGTAATTTCAGCATGACTTTTAAAGAATGAGATCACTGAAATTTAGAAATGTTTGTGTTGGTTGTTTAATGATATCGCCTAAAATAATTACAGTGCAACGTAAAATATGTTCTTACCAAGAAAGTCTGTTTGCTATTTTTTTTCCACATGACTTTTATCCCAGGTGAAAATTTCATTGTATATGCCTAATCTCTGGATTCGTGAGTCTGTGTCCTGTCTTTTCAAGCAATCCTAATGAAAAATGCCTTATTCAATATATGAATTTTATTTTTATATTAATTTCTCTTATGAAAACAGTCAAACCTTCAGAGGGAAAATAAAATTAGTGTTTTAATTGCCTGGGATTTCTAAATGTAATAATGAGGTGGAGCAGTATGCCTTTCGTTCAGCTGTTCTTGGCTGCAAAGTAAGGCTGGGAGTACTTAATAGGGTATGTTTAATTCTGTATTATATTACCTAAAAGAAAGCCAGGGCTAATAAAAGAGAGAGTATACAGAGAGCAATAGTACCAATAAATACATAGAATAAATAGAATGTTACCAAAAAAAAACCAAAACAAAACAACACTGTTGCACTGTACTTTTCATTTCTAAACAATGAATTTTTTTTTCTCTTGCATTTCACAGAACCCCTTAAAAGATGTTGAGGAAGATTCATAAGAAGACTAATGCAGATTATAAAATAAATTCTAAATGAGAATTTAAATATGTGAAAGTATCAAATTATATACCACACTAAATCAATAGAATAGTTAATACTGCTGATTCCCTAGGATTCTCAAGAATTAGCTTAATCATACATATAACTGAAAACAAAGAGGGTGGCCATGCCAGATGAATGATTTTGTAATGAGTGAATAAAGTCCTTATTCAGTATAGCAGTTCTAAACAAGAACCAAACATGCATGGTTTTCCATGACATGGTTGGGAGTAGATAAAAAGTGAATTGGTGACCTCAGGACATGTTTCTTTCCATCTGCAATATATTATGATAGATTAGTCCTAATTAAGTATTTTATTTGGGTACACCAGATTCCAGCCAACTGTACTAAGTGAAAAGATTTTCTCTAGTTTGAATTGATTTCTTTGAACAAATGATTAAAAATCATTGCACTGCAAAATGATTATTAACACACAATTCTACACACAGAAGAAGAATAGGAAAAATCTTGTCAGTAAGTGAAAAGACAGTAATTCAGTGAATAAGGCTGTTATCACTAATTTTGAGAAAAGTAGTTATTTGAATTTTCATCTGGATTACTGATAAAAATATGAAGCAGGGTGGAAAGAAAGAAAAATGACAGAGAAAAGTGATAAGAGAAGTGACTGGAATGAGATAGAACTATCAGTTGTTAAGTAAAAGATGTACAAAAATTTTTTTAATCTAAATTTTTTCATTTGAATCTATGTGAGCATATTTTGCACATCCATTTATTTAAGCTTCAGATTTTTATTTCCAACCTATTTGGAACTGTGTGTTCAATGTGCTATAGACCAAAGCCTTCTGTTTCTTTGGGGAACAAAATAGTGTAATTGAAGGTAGAAGAAATTTTGAAGATTAAAAATGATCAGGCTTTAGAGACAGCATTTTTTTTGTAAATGTTGACATACCAACAGTCTCTAGCATCTTGGTACGGCTCAGAAAGGCCAGTCTGGACTCCACTCCTGAAGGATTTTTGATAGAAGGGAAGGCAATTTGCTGAAGAACTACTTGGCCTAGCTAAATCTGGTATTTTTAGCCCCCCAAAGCAATACAGATACATTAGTGTCCTTTATCCAATTATCTACTGAGAAATGAAGTAGGCTACAGCCATTTTGGAGCCACTCTAATATTATGGTGCTTCTCAGAGCCAGCCTACCTCAAGTAGCTCTCTCCTGTTTCACTGAGAGCACAAATGTTGGCTTTTACTCATTCCAAGGCAGCATATCTGGCTAGAATACCAAATACATGTTTTGAAGGGGCCTATATTCAAAATCATGCCTTGAATACTGAAAATATATTTTGGAAAATATATTTTGGAAATATTTTCTCAGTTAAGCACTTATATTACTCTCCATAATTATGAAATTAAAATGATTCCCTGGGATATATTCCAACAGAGCAGTTGTTAAAATCAAACAGATTCTGCTGGACTGCCATGTATGGTTTTGGCGGTTTTCTGATCTTTATGAAGATGCTCACAGAGTTTGCTTTCTGAGCAAGTTTCAAGTAATACCTCATCCTGCAGAGCTTTAAATGGGTTTTGCTGTCACTGAACATCAGTGATTTCTATATATAGCAAGTTTAGACACAAAGTGTTTTTCTGAATTGATTTCAAAACTGAAAAAATAAGAAAAAAATGTCAAGAAAAACACATTTATTAAATTGCTTAGCTTGTCACCTGCTCCTTACATTCCAGCACTAGTGTGAGCTGTGTTATTTTTGTGTAGACATCCAAATGCCTTGTCTGTGTCAGATGGGCACATTTTTTGTGGAGTTCACATGTTGGTGGGATTTCTTGATGGTTTTAAAAGGGATGAAGGATCCATGTCTTCTTGTGTATTGATGAAGGTATGGCCATATTTGTTTTCATGGTATGTTTTAATTTGTAGAATGTGTCACTATGTAAGACTCTCAAGAGGTGCATACTGTCTTTTATGTTAGAGTTTGGATTTTTTAAAATGACTAGTCATTATGGTTTTGGTCTTTAAAAAATTCTCTGTAGCAATGGATACAACCTTTTTATTATTTCTAACTAAAATATGAACAAGGTATTCCTTATGATATTTTGGATTTTTTTCCCCCAGCTTTGCTTATTCCGAAGCAATGGAGATAATTCAAGATAATTACACCATTTCCGTGTCTGTATTTGTCCCTGCCTGGAATGTCCCTGGGGCCGGAGCCAGGCTGGTGAAGTCTCTTGGGAATGGTCCCATGAATGTCTTCACCCACCTGCTCGGGGGCTGGCCAGTGCCAAGACTGATTCAGTTGTTTGTTAGATCTTGGCTGTGAACACCCATTCCAAATTAACCTGGACAAGTGGGGCAGTATGCACCTGAATGGTAGATGACAGTCAGCACCGCTAAAACAAATCCAAATCCTTAGAAGAGCAGAGACTAAACACCATCAGTTAGTGTAGACCCTCCCTGTGACCTTTAAAGGAAAGGCAAAAGCCTCTTTCCTGGGCTGTCTCAGAAATTTGCATTTTGAAATTTTTCTAGATCCAGGAGACTGAAGGGTGGTTAATGGGTCTCAGACAGTGATTGTCTCATTTTGTCTTTTTTTGGCTTATGAGCTCTCAGCGTAGAGGGTTCAGGCTTGAGAACAGAGTTGTTCAGCTGGTGATGCCACTGTACCTGGATGCAGACTATCCTCCTTTTCAAAGCCTTGTGACTTTCAAGCCTTATATATGGCCTTGAAAAGTGCTGCCTTTTTACGTATTTACTTTTATTTTTAACATTGGCTCAGTAATAAAAGTGTTACTTAAAAAGCACCAAACAGAATGACAGTCAAGGTGAAAACTGTGAGCTAGCAACATTTTCAAGCAAGGTCCATTTAGTTTTTTGCTTTGTTTAGTATAATAGGGAGTGCAGAGACAGTGTCTTGATATCTTGCCAAGTCCTACACACCTTACTCCTTGCTTGGGTACAAGGTACAGCGTCGTGCTGCAGTGATAATTATTCCAGGGCATTGCACCTTGGTGGTGCATACTGGGATGTTGTCACCATGAAGCCCTGCATTGTTTGATCCAAAAGAACTACAATTGGCTCAAAGCCTCCTCAGGCAGACTCACAGGTTAGCAAGAACCAGCGGAGGTGTGTGAGGCCACTTCGACTGGGATGGAGAGGGAAAGGTTAACAGTCATGACATGGGCTCTCAGGGGGGCTCCAGGCCAGCAAACAGTTCTGGCACAGTAAATTCATTAGTCTAGACATAGGTTTTGGACTGAAGCCTTACTAGGGGCAGCAGCCAGGAAAGTAAATATGTTATGCACAGACTTCTGCAGTGTCACTCCAGCTTCAACTGAGAGCTGACTGCACTCTTGACCTTGCAAAGTACTTGACTGGGGAACTGGAGCAAGTGAGTTCCTGCTTGCCAAACAGAGTCTGTTCACTGGGCAGTGGTACGCTGCAGTCAGAAAGCTGGGAAGTCAAACATCATCTTTTTTTGGCACAGCAGATTTCTCTGTATCATGTCCTGAGGATTTGTTCATTACTGATTAAAATCTCTTGCTTCCTCCCAGGAGGGGCTAAAAGTGCACAGGCACCTGCCCACCTCACCTCTATTTGATGGCATTCCTGTGAAGAAATAGGGCAGCTGAGAGTGTGAGCTGATAATTTTATGTCAGCTGTTGCTTGTTCCAGCTTAAGCAGCAAAAACACTGGGCAAGATAAATAGTTACAGTCTGAATGTGGAAGGACTAAAGTTTTCATCTATAGGTTGGAGATCACTTTTTTGCAGGTTGGGGATTCAGGCTTATGGGAAGATAGTTATTGGTGATGTAGCGAAGTGAGGAAGAATGATGGAACAAAACTTAACCTGGGACCAGGATGGACTGAGAGGGGAGCCTGGAAAAAATGTCTCCAGGGTGATCAGCTCTGACTGTGCTGGATCGTTCCTCAGGTCTCTTGGCCCAGCCACCCAGAACAGGTGTCATGTGCTAACGGGGAGTACCCTGTCTTGAGATATGGATACTTCTCTTTGTTCTGGTTTGAAGGCAAACCAGCAGGAGGAATTAACTCCACACAAATACCTTACGAGAGATTCCAAGTCAGAATTACAATTTAATAGGAAAATTAAAATCAAGGCAATAGTACAGAAACACTGGCTTAAACTGACAAAGTCAGAATACAGCCTGACACCCTGTTGGTCAGGGTGGTGGTAGGAGTCTGATCAAAGGGTGGCTACAGTCCCATTGGGGTGATGGATGTGGTTTTATCAGGTGATCCTGTAGCAAGGCCTGGTCCTTCTCTGAAGGTCTAGTGGTAGTTATTGAGCTCTTGTCCTGGAATCCAGTGGTCGTGCGACTTGGGTGTTCCAAGTCTCGGGTTATATACAGGTAGGAATGTTTGGCTCCTCCCCCAAGGGCAGGGCATCTCACAGTGGGATGGTGTCATTCTGTGAGACACCTTGATGGCCCATTAGCAGACATGGCCCCCTCAGGGTAGCTGCTGCTTCCCCAGAGGGAGTTATGAGGACTGAGTCATGGAGAAGATAAAGAACACTGCCACACCTATTTTAACAGCTTATGTACATGCTAAAAATATATATATACTTTTGGTTATACCTTCCATTGTAACCCAAGACACTCTTGTATTTTACTCAGCCACTCACAATAAAACTACACTGTGTCTAGCTTGTTTCTTGACTAATTAGTTCTTTGGGTACCACACTCTTTTCTTTAAGATCATGTAAACTAAAGGTATTTGTAAGATACTTTGAGCAGTCCTTATGAATGTGCTTGCAAACTATTTTCTGAGCCTTGTACTAGCAATAAAAAGACCCTGTTTCTGGGTTTCATAATCCCTAGAGCAATATGATAAGGCTTTTTCTATCTTCTGGACTTACAGTGTAGGTTTAAGATATTCAAAGGGCTTTTTGAAGCGCCATTCTGTTCAGAGAGCTGATAATTAAAGCAGATGAGAATAGGAAAGGGAGGAGTCCTATAAAATTAGATCACAGCCTATAGTTAGGTGGTATAACAGTGATGGGAGAATCATATGTTGGAATGGCATTGGTAATATATGGAAACGTGGTGCTAGTTAGGAGTGGCATTATATTAAATGTAAAAGATTGAATATATATTGTTGTAATGGATGCTTCATTGTATTTATTGGTTTTCAGCAGGCATCATCTGTTCCTTTAATCTTGAAATAATAATGCCTGTGCCATATGCTGTGCTGTGTTGCTCAGCTAGCATGGAGACAAGACTTGGATATTGTGCTTCAGAATGCAAGTTCCACTACTGGATTGTTTGTCTGGGTTTTTGTTGTTTTTTTGCTCAGCTAGCATGGAGACAAGACTTGGATATTGTGCTTCAGAATGCAAGTTCCACTACTGGATTGTTTGTCTGGGTTTTTGTTGTTTTTTGGGGGGAGGGTTATTATTATTTGAAGGGACAGGTTTGGAAGCATAAGAATGATAGGGAATTCATATCGTGCTTTGTGTTGTTCAGGGTACAGGAGTGGAATTTTTAATTTCTTTGAACTAAACAACTCTAAAAGAAATATTTGGCCTAATTAAGAGATATTAATAAATATTTTGTAAGGACTGCCTGAAAACATCCACAAACAGACTAAAGGATGAGAGGTATCATGGCCTTAACTGGAAAAGGGACACTGCAGATGAACTTTTGCACAGCTATTTGGTAAACTGAATCCCCTTCTTGTCAAAAAATGCACATCTCACTTTATTTGAGAACTAAAAAGTTATCCGTGCTTACAAACTCCACTTAAAATGAAGTGGAACATAGGGGTTGGAGTTTTCCTCAGTAAAACATTAGTTGCAAACAAAGCCAATGCATTCTTCTAGCCTGATTCTTAGTTGCAGTTTTGAGGAATTCATTTGCTAAATGAGTATGTAAACTGTATATCAGTCCAGATCTGTACTGACTTTGGAACATTTGGCGTACATTAATTAATAGGGACTGGGGTTTTGAAGAAAACTGTGAGATGTTAAAAATGCAAGTGGATTCTGTTTTGAGTAGCATTCTGTGTTTGTTATGTTTGAGGGTTTTTTAGCTTTGGGTCCTGCTAGTTTTTTTCAAGCTCAGTTGTCATGCTAAAACTTGAAAATTGTTTGGTTTGGTTTTATAATCTTTAACCATGATATACTTTCTTAATAGGTTGCAATTAAATCTTATATTCTCTGATGTAATTGTTTTCTAACAAGGGCTTTTTATAAATAAGGAACATAATGTTTGTTAACATTTAATCTAAATGATAAGATGCAAACATTTATTGAGCTATATAGCATATTAGAGATTAAAATTTGAGTTTATTATCATTACTGCTTCACAGAAAGGGACTGTTACTAATATTTCATAGAAGATTATTTTCTGGTGAGGTTTGATGAGTTGGTTGTTTTGGGGAGGTGTTTTTTTTAATTTTTTTTTGTGGTTTTGTTTTGTTTTGGATTTTTTGTTATGGTTTTTTGTTGGTTTGGTTTTTCTTGGAGTTATTTCATTAAGAAATTGTTTAAAATGGTAATTAGCTCTGTAATTTATTAAGTGGTTAGTGCACACTTTTGACTTACAGTTTCTATCAAGAATGACAGATACTACATTCAGTATTCCCTGTCTCATGCTTAGGGCTGATACAACTGTGTGTGTGGCTGAACTTTCTATGGATATGAGGTGAAAGTGAAAGTATTGATCAGAGAGAAAGGGATGCAAAGGGAATTTTGTGAGGATGCTCCCCTAGGACAAGTGACAGCTCAGTTAAAAGCAATTGATCTGCCCCATGTGTACCTCCTGTCAGACAGTCTTTGGTCACTGCTGTGTCCTGACCTGTTCTGGGGCATTTTCTGGGGAATGCTGGTAAGTACAGGCCAAACTGTGCCAAGGAGTAAGCCAACATTTAATTAGTATGAGTGAGTTCTGTCCATGTTCCAGCCCGGCTTGTTTGTTAGAATGAATATGCCTTAGGAAAAGTCACAGGCTTTTCTTGGAGTTTGTCATCACTTTTAGCACGTACCTGACTTGAATAATTTCAGCCAGTAGTTTCTGTTCATGCTAAAGGCTTGTTCTTTAAGATGGCTGGCCTTCTGTAACTTAGTGCATTTTTGTCACCTGAAATATGCTTGTTGTTTTTTGATTGCGTGCTGAGAACATACATGTGTTTGAATTGCAACAAAATCTGTAATAATTGTTTGGATAAAGGTTTTCTTTGGGCTTGTTTTCTGCAGGTCAACTTATGCATCTCTAACAGTGACCAATATAAATTCTCCTCAATATGAGAAAAATCCAATAGCTGTAAACAACAAGGAAATAACTAGTGTAGTGATGGCTGATAATTATAAACTGGATATTTATTCACTACATTGGTTAATAGGTTTATGTCATTTGGGGTTTTTTTTCAGTAGATTTATATTATAAAATGGTTATATGGAAAAGAGCAAACTCTCCTTGCAGATTTAACACTCCAACATCTTTTAAGGTCAACATAACAGAGGAATTCAAAAGCAGTAGCTGTAGAGTTATTTTTTGGCATCATGATTTTTTCAGAAAGGCTTAGATTGAAAATCCTAGCAAAAAATTTTAAATGAATAATTTATATAAAAGATACATTAAATATTCACAGAGAGTATAAAAAGTATGTGTTCCACCTCAAAATACCATAGATACTATAGTAAAAATCATGCTTCCAGATTCAAAAAATACTGTTTCTAGCATAAGCATAATTAAGTGGTAAGAGACAGAATAAATATGAATCATGAAAACGATCACAAAACTTTTCAGTTTGGAAGGGAACCTCTGAAGATCATCTAATCAAACCCCTCTGCTCCAAAAAAGATCGATTGCAGTGGGTTGTTCAGGGCTATGGCTGGTTAAGTTCTGAGTATCTCCCAGAGTGGAGACTCCACAGCCTCCCAGGGCAATCTGTTCTAGTGTTCAACTATCCTGCCAATAAAACAACTTCTTTGATGTTTAAATGCAGTTTTCTGTATTCAATTTGTGCTCATTGACTCCTGCCTGTTCTGGGTCTCTCTGGACCAGTCTTCTTTACTGTCTCCTTCAGGTACTTATATACAGAGAGCAGATGTCCCCCGAGCTTTATCTTCTCTGGGCTGGACAGTCCCAGCTGCCTTTGTGTCCTTGTGCAGTTCCCTGCACTTGCTCCAGTATTTCCACATCACACCAGTGCTGTGGGGAGGGAAAGCATCGCCTCCCTTGACCTGCAGAGAACAATCTCCCTCTTGCAGCCCAGGCTGCTGCCTGCCTTTACTTCAGTGGTGTATTGCTGGTTCACAGTTCTTGATTGTGCTCAACACAGTGTCCACCCAGAGCCCCAGATCTTTTTCTACAAAGTTGCTTTCCAGTAGCAATTGCCCCAAGCCTGCATTGGTGTATGAGGTTATTCCTTCCCAGGACTGAGCACCTTTCTTTGGATTTTATTAAACTCTTGCTGACCTATTTCTCCAGCCTCTGAAGGTTCACCTGAATGAAGCACAAACATCCTTTGTATCACCCTTCCTGCTTGCTTTGTGTAGTCTGCAAATTTTCGGAAAGTGTTCTCTGTCCCATTACCAAGTCATAAATTGAAATGTTAAACAGTACTGGTCCCAGTATCTACTTCCTGGGTATTCCACTATTCCTGGATATTTCTGGCCTACAGCTGGAAATAATTCTGCTTGCTTATCACTACCCTTTGAACTCAGCCTCTGCTTTTCAGTCCACCTCACAGTCCACTGAACAGTGTTCTTTTCCAATCTTTCTTTTGCTGGTCATATTTCAGTATTTCAGCTTGTGCTTATTGCCTCTTGTCTCTTCTGGATCTGAGACAGTCTTTCTTGCTGCACCCATCAGTATTTATATATGCTGAGGAGGTTCCATGAAGGTTTTTTTTCTGGGCTGGACAGTCCCAGATCCTTGTATCAGATGCCCAGATGGGCTTTGGCACTCCTAACCTTTGAACACCTCCTAGTGTCTTTTTCTTCCTTCTAGATTACCTGTCCCTGCTTCTAACTCCTGAATACTTCCTTCTTCTCTCTTAGTCCAGTCAGGGACACTTTATTTACCTTGCAGGCACCTTGCTATCTTTGACTTCTTGCTTGTTAAGATCAACCATTCTTGAGCTTGGAGGATGTTATCCTTGAAAAATCAATCAGCTGTTCTGGGTTTCCCTTCCTATGACTATATCCTGTAGAATTCTTCTAAGCTGATTTATGGACAGACTGAAGTCTTGCCTGAAGCTCAATGTTAGCAGTCTGCTTTCTGCTTTCTTTCCTCCTCTCAAGATCATGAACCCCACTGTCCCCAGGTCACTGCAGTGAAGGCTGACTGTGGCCTTGCATGCCCAGCTGGGGCATGGTCTTTACAGAGAAGTTAGAAATAGAGCCATAAAAGAAATCTGAATTGAAGCTTACTAAAAGTCAATAAAAAGAGAAAAAAAGGGGTCTATGTTTCATATTCAAATCTGATCATAAATTGCATCTCTGTGAAGATTTACCTCACTTCTACTTATGCAGAGATTTCATTAATTCTAGAGTATATATTTTAATTGATGTAATCCATTGTGCCAGACACTGGTGAAAATAATACTGATTTTGACAAAGGGTAATTTCATTTTTTAGATATCTGATAGATACTGTGAATTCTCTCATTTTGGTAACACAAATGCAGTTCACAAGTCTTTTCTGACACAAATTGTTTTGACACTGAAGAAAGGAATTTATACCTTATAGGAGAGAAGAATCTTTCCTTCACTTTACATACTTGTTTGTCCCTTAATAACCAGTTGTTTCACTGACCACTAATGCAAGATGTACAGCAGGTTCCTTTCATTACATGACAACTACTTCTAGTTTGGGGACAGAAGTCCTGGAACTTTTGAGTTGTGTTGAAAGTTAGGTTCTGCTGTTACTGTGACGAATTAAAATGAAAAAAAATTTGAACATCTTCTTTCAGACTATTAATGTTCTGTGTTCCACATGGTATTTTTAAACTAATTTGAATTAAGTTTCTTCAAGTATGTTTTGGTTTACTCTTTGTTAAGATAATGGTATTATTGTAGCCTTTTTCTTTCTGGCATTTTTGGTGCTTCTTGAAGAAATGTGCATTTCCATAGGCACCTTTTCTTGCACGGAAGAAAGAGCAGATAGAAGGGTACTGTCCTCTGGGTCTATGCCTCATACAACCTGAAAAGTAAAATGTAGTTTCAATGTTTTTTACTTTCCCTTACCATTTTGTATTCAAATACCAAGACTACTTACAAGCCTTAGAAACACAATTAACACAGATCATTTAGTGGAATGAAAGAGCGTGTGGCAGGCGATCTGCAACACGTTAGATGATATTCTGTGGCACTATGTCATGCAATTCAATATTGATATGTGGTTCTTTTACCCTGCCATATCTCTTAGGTGAACATATCAAAACAAACAAAATGTGAGATGTGAAAAGCTAGATTTCTGTAGAAATAGTTGCTGAATGTTTTTCTATTTGGTGCTTCTTGAGTAAAATTATAAAGACAACACCGTTGGGCTTCCCTTCTCCTTTGAGACCTTACAGTCAATAGATTGAGGAGCACGGATGAAAATAATGTCAAGCCATGTTTTTTTTCTATCAGAGAATGGATTCTAAAAGATGCAGTGATGTTTTATTGATCATATTTCAATTAATGAACATGATTTAATTGTTGTTAACACATGGAAGTAAGCAGTGTGAAACACTTTGAGTTGTACTTGGCAAGCTATGAGTATTTATGTAAAATGATTCTATGATTTCTTGTATACTGCAAGAGTAGTTCCACCTTAATTTTCTGTTGCTAATGGAAAAGATTATATCTTACTACAACCTTGGAATTCAGGACCTGCATGGTAAAATTTAATTTCTTTTCAGTTAATATAATTGCTTGTAATTGTGCACAGCTAATTCTTTTCACTCTTGCACCTAAGCAGATGTGATGGTTTGACGTGGTTTGGAAGGATGGTTCTCCCCACAGGAAGTTTTTTAATACGTCTGCATGAACAGACCAGGGAGATAAAGACGAGTTTTCAGGAACTGACCAGCCTTTTCTGTTTCTGGCCGTGAGCAGGTAACAGTGGGGCTGTGGCCTGGCCCGGGCAGGCTGGGCCTCCGCCCCGCGACCCCTCTGCCGTCTGGAGGGAGAGGTGGCAGGGCCAGGCCAGGATGGCAGAGGGCCCCCNGGCTGGACCCTCTCTCCAAAGACCTCACCCCTTCGGTCCATTCTCATGAGGCACCATGGAGAAATGGACTGGTTTTTATAATAAGTTTGTTTGGGGAAATGATTGTTCAGATTTGTAGATTTGAGCAAAGGTATCTGTGACTGACTGAGTGAATATTGAATTAGTAGCTGTGATCCTGTGATCCCATGAGATGTTTGAACAGAGAAAGAGATAAGAAGCCCTCTGTGCCAGTGAAGAAGTGACAAGAGATCGCTGTTCCATGAGATGAAGACAAATCCTTTGTGGTTTGAACTACTCATTTTTAAAATAGTACCCCAAAACAAGCTGAGAGTTGCACAATCTACAGCATTTCTCGAGCAACTGTAGGTTTTGTGACATGAAGCCACTGGGAAGACTGGAGTTTTTCCTGATGGTGGGTCTCTATGGTTGAGATTGGCACAAATCTGGAGATTTCAGGCAGCTCCAGATTCTGTGGCATTGGAAAAATAGAAGTGGGGTCACAAGAGAGGTCTCCTCTCCCAGAGAGAGAGATGTATGTATTGTTTTGTGGAAAATGAGAATGAGTAGATGTTGGGAGGAGGGAAAGTGATTTTTGTTTTGTTTTGTTTTTTTTTCTCTTTTTTTTCCTCTGAGTGTGTGTGAATAAATCTATCTTTGTAATTCATAGTTGAATTGTTTTGCCTTTGTTTCTGTTTTGGTAATGATCTCAAATGGAAAAAATAGCTAACCTAAGAGAAATTAGTAGAGAGCGTTTGGTATACCGTGTCAAACCGCGACAGCAGACCAGTTTGGCCCTTGTTTCTTGTATTTTAAAAGATAATGGGCGTACATAAACTTAGTTAACAATAAATTTTTCCAAAGGCAATGAAGGTCTATCCAGTAATCTCCACTGCTTCATTTTTAATAGGAAGTGGTCTGTATGTATTAACTAACTTTAAATTTTCTTGCATCTTTTTCTGGAGTATTTGGTTAACTTTCAAAGTGTGGATGCTAATGTAGAGTGTCTTGTAAATCATGTTCTTGCACTTAGACACATTGTCTTAGCGTTGTTTCTAGCTATTTTTGGAGAAGACAAAGTTTTGTATGCACATTTAAATTTTCTGAGCTAGGTTTTTGTGCTACTAAAATGACTAAGAACAGACTGAAATTTCTCAAATGAAACCTGACTTTATTTAGTTGAATGACAACGTCTTTTTGACTCAGTTCCTCAGAGAAAGGTTGTAATTCTTTTACATCAGTTAAATGGTACTTTGTTCTTACAAAGGTTTGTCTGAATTTAGCTTATGGCTTTATACTACTGGTGATGCCTAGATAAAGCACCAGGAATTAAATAAGATGTATCTACATTAAAAAATCTGAGATCAGTAAAATGTCTTATCTACCACTGCTGATGCTACATTTTGATACTTGGCATCATCTAATTTGTGTCTTTATAACAGTGAGGAGCTTGAGGCAACCATTGAACTCATTCCAAAGTGTGTTCAGTGTATATAAGCATCTTCATAAGTTCTTCTCTTGCTTCAAACATCCTTTTGAAACATAGGCATCAATGAATTAGATGTAAGATGTGCTTTAGAAAACCCTAGATCATTTTCAAGGAGAGACATAGAACTTTTTTGAAAGATCAGATTTCAGTGTTTATCTCAAATGTTTTAGCACTCAAATTTACTTATGAAAGTAGGAAAACAATTTGAAGTATCCTGGAAATACATATTAAGCTCTTGTAACACCTGGCATATTTTCTAAACAGCTTTCCTCTAAACAGATTAAAACGTTGGGCAATTTCCACCCAAAAGGTAATAGATGGGATTCATCCAAGAATACTCAAAGATACGGCTGATGTCCTTGTGAGGCCTCTCTCAATAATTTTTGAATGGTCTTGGGAATCCAGAGAGGTCCCAGCTGGAAGCTGGCCAGCCTTGTCCCAATTTTTAAGAAAGGCAAGAAATATGACCCTGGAAACTACAGGCCTATCAGTCTCACTTCAGCAGCTGGTAAAATTATGAAGAAGATTATTCTGGGAGATATTGAAACGTTGTTTACAGACATTGTAGTCAGTGGTCACAGCCAGCACAGCTTCACGAGTGGAAAGTGTTGCTTGTCAAAGCTATTGTCCTTATATGAAAGGTAACCCATGTAGTTGATCAAGGGAAGCCAGTTGGTGGAATCATGTAAATTTAAAATTTTCTTCCTCAGGAGTTACATTTGGATTATTGAACATGGTAGGAAAGACATGGGTTGACAAATATAAAGAAGCTATTACTGTGGTAAAGGAAAAATGTATAAATTATGGATCTTGTTTGTCATAACTGCCAAACAAAATGCTTGAATATCATGTGATTTCTGACAGTCATCTCTCTACACTGTTGACAACATCTGCTACAGGAAGGTAAGATGGCCCAGGAGATGCTTCTGGTCAGATGGGTCAACCCTCTGCTCTCAAGGGTTTTTGAAGGTTTCTTGGGCTTGTTTTTGGACTATGCAGCTTTCTCCATCTGTCAGTCTTCGGAAGTTCACTGGGACAGAGGCTGTCCCCAGTACACAACAGGTGTATTTGCCTCCTCTTCTGAGGGGTAAAATAGATCATCAGGCTGGACCTGAGCTGTTCCTGCCACTGGCCTCAGTGATGGAGGGTGATCGTGGCTCCATTGAATTATTTTGGGTTTTATCCCATCATGTCTGTTAGCTTGCTGTAGGAATAGTGGGAAGGTTCCTAAGAGCTTTTGCTCTGTATGCTCTCATGAAATTTCAGTACTGTAGTATTTATATTTAATCTGATTTAGAGTTTGTATGATACCACTAATGAGTATAACAAATCTTACTAGTATGGCAGAAATAGAATTTTCCCATCATTACATCGTTTTTATTCCTGAACAGGTGTGTGATATTGAAGGGTATGTGATAGTAATACAAATGCACATTATTGGCTTCTGACAACCTTTGCATTCGACTAAAAAATTCGTTACACTGTTAAAATAGTATTTATTTTCCCATTAGGTTCTGAATTGATCTTTAGTAATATAGTTTATTGAAAATACTTGCAGAAGGTTAAAGGCCTATTTCTGTGCTGAGCAGATTTTGTTGATACACAAGGCTGATGTTTTTCTGATCATATTAAAACTCCCAATTTAATAGCCAGAAGCCTAAGAAGTGAATTTGAAGTGCTGGTGCTTTTTTTTTTTTTTTTTTTTTTTCCCAGAAGAAAACAATTAATAGAAATGTTGTATCCCACTTTGAGAGGGCTACTGGCTATTTGACACTCGCCTTTCTCTTCGGGGTAGTTTAGTTGTCCAAAATATTTAGATGATTTTATTGACTGGTAGAAGACTATTGGAATTCTGCAAGACTGTGCAGCTTTTACTGTGAAAGATACTTACCTTCCTTTTTTTGAGTAACTTTGGCTGCTAGACTTGGTGTAGAAGTTACCAAAGATGCCTTAATTTGCTCCAATCTTAATCTTTACCATGGCATCCCACAGCCCAGCAGCAGGGAAAAAAGTGTGCTGCTTACATCTTTAGAGGCATGCACTTGGTGATTGCAGGGGATTCTGCCTTCATGCTAGAATGCCTTTTTCTGGGGCTGCCTCATGTTTCTGCAAAAGCAGTAACATCTCTTGGATTTGAGCTATTTCTCTGTTTCCACAAAACATACAGTGGAATAGAAACTACAGGAGAATTACACTATTCAGGAAATAATAGTACTGGGATGTCCTTAATATAAACATCCTTATATATCCTTAATATAAACAACTCATATTATGAATTCCATGAATGACTGAACGCATTTAAGAATCTAAAGAAGCTAAATTTAAATACCCAGAACATGCTTTTTATGTGTTTTTTGTAATCTTAAGGAAAAGTGATGTTTGGCTCAAGAGGTTTTGACTGAATAACTGCCTCAGTTAATTACTGTCATTAATGCAGTAATTGATGTCATTGATCTTTGCAAGCTTTATGTAAAACTTTGTAGTAAACTAGACAATGCGAAAAAAACCCTTGAAATAGTTCTTCTTAGAGGGGAAGGGTAGCACCTCTCATCTACAACAATTGTTTTGCCTATCCAGCATCCCTTATGATGCTCTAAAAATATCATTGCATGAATATTGTTCCTTTTTGGCAACAACAGTCAGGCAGTGAATGAAAATGAGTAACATGTTTGAGGATTTATCCAATTTATGTTTTCCAATAAATGTAATTCCATGTCTCTCTACTTTTTCTGAGATTCCATGTTACGATGTTAGTAACCCAAAATTTTATTTCTGCCTTCCAGTGAAGTCAGTAAAAACACAGTAATACCAAAGAATAAAAACTATCTTTACTATATCTCTAACTCTGTACTAAAAGTAATGTATTGTGATTAGGTAAATTCTTAATCTATTTTGTTTTGAAAAATGAATATCTGAATCTTACTTCTTATGAATTTCAGCTAAGTTGCTATGATTTAAAAATGTCTGCTGAGCAAGAAGGATGTGAAAGAATACTAATTTAATAAATCTGTTCTAATTCTAATAGGAAAATTGGTGGGGATGCAATAGATAAGAACAAGTAGAGCTAATTGCCAGCTAACCTTTATTCCCTACTCCTTCGGAGAGTTTCTTACCATAGAAGAGATGATTGAGGGATCACCTCCCTCCTACTAGGAGTGGCAAAATGTCCTAGAATAACAAAAAACAGAGTCTGTGCTGTAAAGATTTCACTTTTATCTGGTGTTTCTAGATTTAGCTGCAAACCATTCTCTGCCATGTAAACAGCCTTCACAGGAAAAAGTGAACATCAAATGGCACTTAAGGAAAATACTTGTCTCAAACTTGTTAGTACATGCTACATAGTTAATCCTATATTAATTTGAATTAAAAAAAGTCAGCTCAGATTTGGAATTTTTAATCTCTCATTAAATAGTGTTGTCAACAGAAATTATAATTTGGTCCTGAGTTTATAGAGTGTTAATTATGTTACAGTAATTAATTTTACCTCACTTTGTCACAAAGACCCTGAATTATGTGCCAGCATAGCAACACATGTACTGAGTCTTTTGTTTACGCCTTAGCAGAAATGTCCTCTCCCTCCCAAAACCAGAAATTATAGCTGTGCTTTAGATACATCTGCTACAGCTACCAGTTAAATTGTGTGCTTTTATACTTTTTGGTAAGCTTTTCTGAAAAGTTTATAATTAGAAATTTTAATATAAAGTCTGTTTATTTCAAACAATGGTTTTATGTTTTTATTTACTCCTTTTTACTTCAGAAACTCCACCAGTGACTCCAGTGGAAAAGACTGCCTGAAGGCTTTGCAGTTTGTTATGTACAACCTTACTCTAGCTGCAGTGCAGAGCTGCATCTCTGCAGGTGATCTCAGGGGGAGGCTTTACAAGGTATAAGAAATCAGCAAAAGCTTCTGCATTGTGGAGAAGGGTGATCACCACGTAGACACAGCCTGTGTGGCTGGAGAAAATTGGTGTGGTAATTTGTTTTCAACTGTCCAGTAATTAAAACCATCTGCTGTCAGTTAGTCCACTGTTTCTCCTCATGCTTTCACATGGCTCTGGCATGAATCTCTGCAAGACTGTGCAGCTTTTACTGTGAAAGATACTTACCTTCCTTTTTTTGAGTAACTTTGGCTGCTAGACTTGGTGTAGAAGTTTCCAAACCTTTTTAAATAACTTAAAAGTTCCTAGGTTCTGTAACAGGCAGGTTCTGAAGGGTCTAAATTCAGATTCCTGAAAAACATCAGTTATGTTGCTGTTATACTTCTAAATATTGGTTAAGATGAAGCAAAAGGGTGATCTAGCAGCTTGCTCCAGGTATTTGAGAGGAAATTACAAAGTTGATGGAGAAAAAAATCACCTTAGTACTACCAGGTATTATAACAGGGGTGCAAAATGCAGCTCGGGTTGTTTGGCTTAGGAGTAAGGAAGAAAATTCTGTTTGGAGGATGGGGTACTGCAGCATGAGAGCAGGTTGTTTAAAGGCTATAAGACCCCTTTCCTGGAATGATTTTTAAGACTTAGGTAGACAGAGCAACACCTGAATTGGTGACTTAATGCTCTCCCACTTAAAGCTCAACATCATACAGGGCACCTCCAGAGGTTTTTATTGACACGGTATTGTGTCTTAACTCTGGAGTGGGTCATCCAGACTCCAGCCGTGTGGTCACTCAGTTCAACCTATTGCTCAGGGGCCTCCCATGGGAAGGAGTGGGCCCAGCATGGTTATTCTCCTAAGCCATGTACTCCCACATTCTCCTTTAGCAGATCTGACTTACAGAGGCTCACAATGTTTCCAGTAGAAAATCAGTTCATTTCACTATTTTTTTCAATTTGCTAATGGCCTGGCCTGACTTTCCCTTGGTTGCTACTGCCTGAGCAATAACAGGAATTTATGGGTAAGGCACTACTGGGCTTACAGTTTCAGAAAGGCCACCTGTGGAAATGTGATGCCATTACATGTGGGGAGTGGTGAATAAATACTGTCATAAAAAAAACAAGGCCGGGACACCGATGGAAAACTAAAAGGCCTCTCAACAAATGAGAGCGAGAGCCCAGGATAAGCCCAGGCTCTCAAAAATTACAAGCCAGGGAAAAAAAGAATAGTGTGGCACACCGGGTGCTCCCTTGGACACCAAAGTTCTGCAGGAGAGACCTGAGTGAGGCTCTGGGTTCACCTTTAGTAGTCTCTGTCCTTTGGGGATTGGTGCATTTTTAATCCTTTTCTTGATTGGCTCTTTTCTAGGGCTTTCATTGGTCTTTATCCAGAATCATTCTGGTCCAATCATTTTCTCAGGGCGTTGCGTGATTGGTCAGTCCTTTTCACAAGTCATAGCCCGAGTTGTTGATGTCACTCTTATTACCTCATCTTCCAGAGTGTTCATCCTTTGTCGACAGATTTGCCCCCTCCCTCTCGTCCCCATCCAGTGTCCACGTCTTAACATTACACTCTTACAATTCGCAACAACCGCAATTCCCAACTAACTATACACCCATCAACTCCCCCTCCCCTCTTCTGACTAACAGTTAACCCCCAAACAGTCAGTTTATTTATAACAATACCATTCTTAAATATAATTTGCTTTGTCTCTTGGTCGCTGGCAATTTATATTTTGAGCAAAATATCCTTCACTTGCTTAGCAAACTGCAAATACTGAAGAATACATTTACCAAACCAGTAATATAAAGAGCAGACAGGTAAAGAGAAGGCATCAGGAAGAGACTCATGTTTATTTTACGGTTGTGTATGGGCAGAACAGTCAAGTTATGGCTTTGTGTTTACATCAGCAAAATCCCTGAACTAGAATAGAAAATGATGGAAAAGTGAATCTGATTGGGTGAAAAAAATAGCTTTTTAACAGGGAATTGTTTTTTCAGTTCTAAATGTCAGTTCAAAGTTCAGAATAGTCTTGAAATTGCAAGGAACTATCTGTATGTGCTTTTATCTGCTGGTGTTGCAGTACTTTGTTCTAATGTTGGGCATGGGAACTGAGAGCAGGAAGGTCTCCTGTGCTACTGCAGAGGGTTATGAGGTTCATTTGATCATCTGGAGGAATACATTTCCAATAATGAAAACATTTACTTCTCGAAAGAATGTAACATTTTTCATCCATTCTGCAATTTCTTATTCAAATTCATGGACTGTGCATCCTCTCAGAGCCCACTTTTTGACTTACATATGCAATGGTGTATACCACTGACTACTGAGCAATAACTCCTCTGAATAATAGATAAATATAGAAAGGCTTCAGGCATTCAGTAAAATACATTTCATATTATGCTGAAGGAACAAACTTAATCCTTGGCAACTTGCATGGTTCTAACAGATAAATTACTGAAACATGAAAACTTGCTGTATTAAGAGCAGCCTTTAAAAATTATTTTCTTGAACAGTATTTTCATGGGGAAAATTATTCATTTAGCACCTGCTTATGCATGTGATTGCTGACCTAGTAATCGATTGCTTGAACTATAAGTTTATAAACAGATATATGTTTTAGTTTCACAACTATATTAGCTGGCTTTCCTAAGTATTAAAAAATTATTCAGGTATATAGAACTAGATATTTTTGTTATTTTGCCTTTCTTAGAAGACAAAACATAACCGCTTTAAAAGTAAAAAGTTCATATATAAATGACTGAGAATAATAATCTCTTCTAAAAAGGTAATTTTTCTTGCCTTGCAGACCTACCTCTCAGTGAATTAATGAGATTTTGGCAAATTTTCTCTGTATAGAACTAGGTTTCTGATTAATCCCTTATTCCTAGTTCAAATGAGTACTTTTTTTTTTTTTTTTTTTTAATAAAGGGGTATGTTACTCCTTTAATCGAATGATTAAAAAATTAAGAGGGCCAAAATCCATACAGAAAGCACTATTTATATTCTGCAGAGACAGTGCAGAGAAATTAAGTTCTGAGGAATTTAGAGGAATAGGTGTCCATCTTCACTTGAAATTTGCCATTCTACTTGTCAACTTCTGGTTACAAAATATGTATTTTTTAATTTTTCCCATAAAAGTGGTTTAAAGCAAAAAAATATTCCTTTATTACTTTATTTCAAAGAAACAGTAGAGATGTTCATCTCCCATTAGTGATTTCTTTTTTCTCAGGAGTCTTGCCTGTTGTCAGACCTTTCCAATAGCATTTTGGAATGAATTAGTGTTATTGGTGCCTTAGATTTGGGTTCTTCTGTTTCTAAGTAAGGAAATGTGATGTCCTGTGTCTTTGTAAAGAAATATTTTATCACTTTTTATGTGGCTGATTCACTCACAAATAGATACCTGGCTAAAATGTGAATTAGTTCAGAAGACACAGGTGGTAAAGAGGGTGTGGGAAGAGAACCTTGATTATGGAAATATTCCCACTTAAATATTAAAATCAGAAAATGAACCTGATGTGTAAATCTGGTTGTTACTGGAGATTCAAGTTGGAAGTAGTTGCTGGAAGTGCTCTGGGGTTTGTGTTGTAGAGACAGAATAGCTGCCAAGGTGTGAACATTGGCTGAAAAAAGTAGACCTGCACCCAGTGGCCAGGGGTTGATGTGCATCCAGCTAAGTACAGCTATGGGACATCTAACAGAGCTCCAGTGTTAAAAGTGGGTAGGACTGGTTTTGGCCCAGCAGGATTGTTGAAAGTCTCTGGTGTCATTTTCTGTGTTTGCTCCTGCTGCAGACAAGCTGTTTGCAGTCCCACACAGCTGCTGGTTCCAAACCAGGAGCCCTATTCAGGTAGCAGACCCTTACCTATATCACAAAAAATATTTTCATTGTCTGTCACTGCCTATGGACTTGTCTTACCTTACTTAGCTTCCTGACAAGGCTTGTCAGGCCTACCTTGTGCTTTTCTTAGGCTTACCTGGGGCTCTGTTACAGCTTCAACTGTAATAGCAATTGCATTGTGACCAAGAAATAGTTTCCTTATCTGTTTTGATTTTAGCTTAGTATTGTAGGATTGTGAATTGAAAAGCCATTTTTTCCCACAGACTCTCATGCACTTCTATGACTAATAGTGTAATAAGTTGCAAACTCCATGGAAGATGAGCTATGACCATAGGAGAAAGGTGTAGCTCAGAGGGCTAGAGTCATAGAGTGACAGCAAAGAAATTAAGTTGCAAGCACAAAAGATGACACACACATACCCCAGAGCTATAAACTGCTCAGAAATGTTCAGTTACTGATCACGGAGGGATTGAATTCTTTGGAATGAAGTAAAATTGGCTTTAGGAATTCAAAAAAGATAAACATCCAAGATATAAAATATAATAAAGCATACCATTATATTAAGGTTAAATGGTATGTGGAATTGCAGACAAGGAAGTAAAAAGGATTTTTTTTCCTCATCTCTAAGGGCTTCATGATCTCAGTTTTCTTCTGTCTGGTTGGTTGTAGTTAATTTCTTGCTCTATGGAAAAAGACAGCAGGAAAGTTGGTTGTGCAGTGAGATGCTTGAAAAAGTTCCAAGGCAGCAGCTCAGACTTGGCTTAACTTCAGCACAGCTATGGAGGAATGTGCCTAGATATAAAAGTTAAGGATAATCTTAGCATCAAACTGTAGTTTTTCATTGTTTTATTTGGAACAAAGTTGAAATTAAGTTTTGCTGACCACTTCCTTTAATTAATTTAATTTACAGCCTGGCCTCATAGAGAATTTCATTGAAATAACTGAAGAGGTTGGAAATTGGGGGATCGCAGAGCTGGTTTGGATTCTTACACTGCCTGTGCCACCAAACAAGGTTTAATTAAGTCTGGAAGTCTTGTTTACCCAGGTGTCCCATTCCAGTGCTTGAAAAGAGTGCTTTTGAAATGCATATGTATTCATGTTACTTTTTCACCATTCTGCATTTGTGTAGGACACAACACTACCATGTTATTTCCAAGTGTTTTTTGTTAATAATCTATCAGCTTTGATTTTTTCTGCCTTGTATGCTAACATAAAAATAATTAATTTATGAATGGAATGCTCATAATTTTGGGATATGGTAATAAATTGTAGTTTACTTATCTATTAATAAAACCTTACAGAAAGACTTGTTATAAAAAAAATTCTCACAAGTCTCTCTTTTTTTTCTCTAGATTCCTTAAGGCACTTCTATCAAAGACTGGGAAACAAAATATTCTTAGGAAATGAGAAGGCATTTATGATGAAAGAAACCTGATGGGAAAATGTTTCAGCTTTTCTTAAGGGTATTTTATGGGCCAAGTCCTTGTAAAAGTCAGTGTGTTAGGGAAGCCCAAATAATTTGTGCAGCAGTTATGTAAAGTTACTTTTAATAATGCCATTGCCCATAATTTTTAAATTTGCATCATGTACTTTCTCCCATAAAGCAACTGACTTAAAAGTATTGGTTTAGTGTGCTATTATATAGTCTAAACAGATTTCAAGTTGGACATAGTCATAATTTTTTTCTCAAAAATCAAATGTTAGAGTACTAAAAAAAAATCTGATAAACAGTTGATGTTGTGCAGTCACATTTGTCTTCTTTAAACTCACTAAAATATTGGTATGTATTTATATATGGCCAAGGGTTTATGTAAGTCTGGATGACTGGCAGGGCTAGCCATCATAGGCTTAGTTTACAAGCATCTTCTCTATTCCTACCTAAAGATATTAAGAATAGGGCAAGCAGTTGTGATAATTCCTCTGTAAGGCAGGTGGTTACAGAGAGATGATGTGTAACAAATAGTCAAAGACATGGAAAAGGTGTGCAGTGGAGACAGTGAGAGGTTGCAAAGCATGTGGGAGAAATGGAAAATACAGTGAGGAGAGAGAGTATTTGAGAAAAAAGTTAAATGGTAATCAAATATTTTAAAAATTGGGAATTTACCTAAAGCTGCTGATTTAGACCAGAGGTTATATGTACAGACTTGTGTGCCTTAGTAGCATCCTAGATAATTGCTTTGCCTGCAATGTGGGCTGTATTTTAAAAAAAACCCAAAAAACTAAACAAAAAAACCCAGTTTGTGTGAGATGATTTAAGTTTTCTTTTGTAGACTTCTGTAGTAGAAGGATAGCAGATATGTGCTCATGCCTGTGTTCCATGTATCTCCTAACATCTATATGGTGCATTGTTGTGATGTTAGTTACTGTAGGATATTTTATACCATGGCAGACATGTAGGATTTTTGTAACTTGTTTGCAGTTCTGATCACGTCTGAATATTTTTGGTTGATGTTGTGTGTGGTAAAGACTGGAAAAGAGGTACAATCACATAAGTTTCAAGTGCAGATGGATCAAGTGGAAATGGTTTGCTTACTAATAGCTTACTTGCAAGAGGGATGGAAATCCTTGCAGGCGATTTCTACATGGTATAATTAGCATGATGTCAAATGTTGTGAAAAATGTTTGTTATGCAGTATGATTCAAGGATCTTCCTTATGGGCATGCTGGTATCATCTGGTGTATTCATTATGAAATTACAGTATTAAGCCAGAATAGGTGTCTGCAGAAACATCTTTGGGACATTCTTGAGTTTTGCATTAAAAACAGAGGGGAGCTTGGCAATCAGTTTTCTGCTCAACTTTTTTGCGTCATCTTGATGTGTAATCTCTGCTTCACTCCTAGTGGCCTTTATCATAGCTGTTAGTTCAGTAAGGGAATCCAGTATCACTTCTTGGTAATACAGATTGAATGCTAGTGTGAGTAAAACTCCTTGTACCGTAAGTATTTTATAGCTACATTTATTATACATGTTGCTCATGGTGTGCCTTGCAGTAATCAGAAAAGAGTAATGGATTTGGTATGTTACTCAGAGTTAATGATACCATAAATATGCTTTTAGGAGGATAATGTACATAATATGGAGGGCACACAGTATGCAACCTGTCAATGCAAACTTTGGGAAGAATAAAATGAACGTGTAAAATGTTTATTGCTGCAGTGGAACAAGTGAAAATGTGAACAGTATCCTGCGGGGTTGGAATATTTTCTGAGGAAGGAAATGTAATCTGTGGTTTGAATATTCTCAGAATTCTGAGTTTCTGAGAAAAAGAAGAAATAATCAATTTTCACACTTACTTAATTGCTACAAACTGGATTTACTGTCGAGACTTTGTGAATTGTTCTACAAATAGGAACAAAAGTTATGTAATCACCTCTAGCTGAAAAACATTACACTGTATGCCATAAGCACAAACTGAAATTAAAAAAAAAAATTGAGAAGGGATGGACAATTGAAAGGTAGTGAATTTGTATTCATTGGCTCTGTCACACAGCAAAAACTATATTAAACATCTTTGTTATTGACTGTTCTTTTTCTGATGTTGTCATGCAGAAGTTCAAAATCCTTTCACATAGAAAGTCTTCTTCGATCTGCAGAGATATTTCTTCTACAAAGGGACTATTGCAGAAAATTGAATACCTCACAAATTTTATATAACATACTAAAAACAGCTTGAAAAATTATGTTCTTCACTGTGTTCTTCACTTTTGAATGTTTCTATTTCTGTTGCATTCCTGGTGGATGATGGGTTTTTTGTTTGGGTTTTTTTGGCTGGGTTTTTTTGTCCTCTTCAAAGGCATCTTTGAAACTATTTTAGTTTAGTGAGCATTCATGGAGTTGTATTTGGCATTTCCAGAATAATAATCAATATGAAGTCAAATGTTTTTATTGGAACCATTTTCCACACTGAATAGTTGGGAGTACAGAGAGTAATTTTTATCATTTCTTCCAAATATTTTGCTTTCTTGCTTTATCTTTGTTGTGTCAATCCAATCAACATTTAATTCTGTCCATCCCACAGCAATGAAACTGACACTTTTTGCTCCTTCCCACTGTCAGAAGGCTTTTGCACGTCATAAGCTTATATTTTTTTGGAAGGAATTAGGATTATAGTGACTACATGAGTTTTCTCAAGCCTTCATCTTTGCAGAGTTTTCAATGAGAAGCAGACTTCCTGTCTTCTTTTGCAGTAACACCTTCAGATAAAACCCCAGATGGAACACTTTCCTGAGACTAAAAAGTAATCTGATAAAGCAGCCTGGAGAACAGATTGAGGATCAAGATTTGATACACAGGTCTCTCTGTGAGGTACCATAAGCAGTAGATGATATGAATGTGTGTACAAGATCTGTTTCTTACAGATTTTAAGCTCTGCTGCGTAGAGTTGCCATGCAGTTAGTTGAATGAATCCTGTGAAAATTATTTGTAGGAGTTGACATAACAACCCTGACAACTGAAGTTTGCTGCACTTAAATTCAAGTTAGAAAATCACTTGTCTGGATGTCACAAAGAGCATTTCTGCAGTACTGTGGTGGTGTTTTAAGGCTCTGCAAAGGTTGATGCAGATAAGCTGCCAGTTTCTTTATTGTGAGCTGCATAATAGAATGAAGCCCTTCATATAGTGCTGCTCACTTCTTATATATCATAGTAAAATAATCTATCAGGCTTTTCTAGCAATCTTCCTGCAAAAAAAGGCCAGAAGTCAAGGATGGAAAACTGATCTTTGTGGGGTCAGGATTTGCAGTACCTCTAAGCACACTTAAAATGCAAGATAAGAAAATAGAAGTTAAGAATTCAAACAGAAGCAGGTTCTTACTGAGGTCAGAGCTGCAGTCTGACCCCACCAGTCTGTTTCTGATAGTGACAGTGCAAGATGCTAAATCATATTCTAACTTTGGAAACTGTTTTCCTTTATTTTATCTAATTTCTCTTTTCAATAATATTGGTAATACAGATAATGCTGTCAGCCCAGAGAACCCTTGTGATGACAGATTTCCCAAGTTCACTACCTACTGTTTAAATGTTTGGTTACCAAGTTGATGCTGTGTTTTGGTGTTGCACAGAGCTTGGTGAAAGCCCTTTGGTATTCACCTTAACCCACTATTGTTACAGTCTTACAAAACTTGCTCATATTCTCTGCAGACTTTCACTTCTGAGAGTTCAAAATTTCTTTATTTATGTGTAGGACAGCTGCTCCACTCCTTGCTTGTACACTTCTAACTCTGCTGTGACTTCCCTGAGATACAGAGACTGGAACTACATGTAGAAATTGTGCTATGTGGAATGGATGCCCTGAATTTTATTGTTGGAAGTTGAAGAGAGATTCCAGAGTAAGACTGGTGTAGTTTGTTGTGTGCTATTTGGTGTGGATGATCTTGGGTTTGGTATTCGGAACTATTATTTCTGAATTGAGTAAAACAACACTTCAGCTTCAGGAATAGAGACTGTTCTCACATGCGTTAATTTCATAACAAGCCTAGAATTAGAGAAGATGCTACACCAATTCATTACCAGCTCAGCAGCCATGACATGTAAGAGTAATTTTAGAACCTAATGCATTTTTTGGCAAAACTTTGTTAATTTCTGTTCAGAACTGATCCAGGAACTTCTTTCAAGTCAGTCATAAAAGTATGGGAGTTACCATATCTGTTGCTTACAATGTTTTTTGCAGGGAAAGTCAATGTAAAGACAAATACATTTTTCATAGTTATGGTCTTGAATTTTAAACTATTAGTTAAAAGTTTATTTCAATGACAGTTTATGTGTTAAAGGTTTTGAGGCAGTATACATATAAGGTTGTGATGGTTTGAACCAGGAAGTTACATCTTCATGAACACAGAGGCAGGGGTTAAATATTGGAGGTTTCAGGAAGTTCTTTCTCTTTTGCCTCCTGGCCATCAGTGAGAGTCGTGCTGTAGCCATAAGTGGCCTGGGGAGGGGCTGGGCCTCGTGGTCTCTCTCTCTCCCGAGAGGGAGGGGGGAGCCTGTGAGAGGCCCTCGAATCCCACGGACCACGGGAACCCGGGGATAGCCCTGGGTGGATTGGCCCGTGGCCACCCTCCCCACGGTGGCGGGGGGGCAGGAGGTGGCGGGGCCTGGCCAGGAGGCAGAGAGCCCTCCCTTTTTGTCCCCCTCTCCCCGCTGCCAGTGGAGGGGGCTTGGCTGCAACGGTGGGAGCAGCAAAGCTGGCGCAGCCCCCCCGGGCTTTGTCCCCGTGGGGGGGCCCGCGTGGAAGCCTGGAAGGGTCCCAGGGGCCCCAGCCAGCAGAGATGTCCCGATGCAGCAGCTGGCAACAGTGTGGGGCGGGGCCTTGGCCCCCGGTCTCCACAGGTCCCAGCGGTAGCTGGCGGTGAAGACAAGAATTTAACCCCTTCCTTCATCCTTCCCTGGTGGACCCCGTGGAGAGGGAGAGACAACATGAATACTTCCTGGAGGAAATGGACTATTTCTTGGTAATTTTGGGGAATGCTATTTCTGGTAAAGTGTGGACTGAGAGAATCTTCGCTGGATACTGGATAAGCATTTTAAAATGGTACCCCAAGCAGGCTGAGAGGTGGACACCCTGCAGGCATTTGCAGGCAGCTGTGGGTTGAGACATGAAAGCCACCAGGAGGACTGGGTTTTTCTGGTGGTGGGTCTCCATGACAAGTTCGGGAGAGACTCCTCTCCCAAAGATGTATGGATTGTTTTGTGGGAAAATGAGTAGATTGTGGGGAGGAGGGGAGGTGCTTTTGACATTTCAAGTTTTTTTCAATCTTTTTTCCCTTTTCTTGTGTGTAAATAAACTATCTTTGTAACTCATAAGTTTAGGGCTGTTTTGCCTTTGTTTTACCTCTAGTCATGGTTCTCACAGATGGGCAAACGGTTGAACCTATGACAAAGGTTTACTTAAATTATTTTGGAGTCGTATAATTGAAAACACTTCTTCAGAAAACCGATATATTCAAGAAAGATATCAATGCTAAATATGAAAATAAGCATAAGGTTGTCTAATTGTATCCATTACATTTATCAGACTAAACATGGTTTGAAGCTGAAAGGCAAACTGTTTCTGTTACAATTGCGGCCTAAAACGTATTGAACTTTTTTTACCATAGAATCATAGAATGGTTTGGGTTGGAAGGAACTTTAAAGAACATTCAGTTCCAATCCCCTCTACCATGGCAGGGGCACCTTCCAGTACACCAGGCTGTTCAACACCCCATCTGACCTGGCCTTGAACACTTCCAGGGATGAGGCAGCCACAACTGTTCTGGGTAACGCGCTCCAGTGCCTCATCACCCTCAAAGTAAAACATTTCTCCCTAATATCAAATCTAAACTTGACCCCTTTCAGTTTAAAGCCATTCCTCCCTCTCCAATCACTTCATGCCCCTGTAAAATATCCCTTCTCTGCTCTCTTGTGTGTGCCATTTGAGTAATTCAAGGCTGCTGTAAGGTATCCCTGGAGCCTTCTTTTTCACAGGCTGAAAAACTCCAGCTTTCTCAGCTTGTATTCATAAGAGAGGTACTCCAGCCCTCTGACCTTATTTTGGATTTATTGTGAGGTTTGGAGGGTTTTTTAGTTTGTGTTTTGGGTTTTTGGTTGTTTTGTTTTGTTGTTTTTTGTTTCCTTTGGGATTTGTTTGTTTGTCTTTTTAGGGGCTTTAATATCTTACAGGAAATTAATCTGACTTTATGTGAAGCAACAGTTTGGATTTTGGGGAATTTCCCTTTTCATCTCACAGGATCACAGGATCACAGGATTTCTAGGTTGGAAGAGACCTTCATCATCGAGTCGAACCATGTTCTTACACCTCAACTAGATCATGACACCAAGTGCCACATCCAGTCTTTTTTTAACACATCCAGGGATGGTGACTCTACCACCTCCCTGGGCAGACCATTCCAGTACTTTATCACTCTTACTGTGAAAAATTTTTTCCTAATATCCAGCCTATATCTCCCTTGACACAGCTTGAGACTGTGTCCTCTTGTTCTGTCCGTTGTTGCTTGGAGAAAGAGACCAACCCCCAGCTGACCACAGCCACC
>WAAE01008305.1:88814-118936 GCA_013400495.1 Nicator chloris
GACCTACCCCTCCTAAACCCATGCTGGCTGGGTCTGATCCCCTGGTCATCCTGTAAATTCTGTGTGATGGCACTTAATATAAACTGTTCCATGATTTTGCCAGGTACTGAGGTCAGGCTGACTGGTCTGTAATTACCAGGATCCTCCTTCGCACCCTTTTTGTGAATCTCCAAAATATCCTAGCAATTTATTGTGTGTTTTGGGGAACTTCCCCTTTTCTCTCCAAAAGATCCTACCAGTGGAAACTTGTAATGGTTGTTTTCATATGCATTTATTAGCCTGAAGAGCTGAGGCTTTGCCTTGTACAGAGAAGTAATGTGGGCTCAGTAGACAGCAGTCCCAATGAAAGCATAGACATTTCAGTGTGTTTGTACCTCTGCATACTATCTGCTTTCGTATTTTTGAGAAGCTATGTCATTTACACATCTCTCTTTCAGCATCACTGTAATTTTGTTATGCATATTCATATGCCATAAGCAGATCTGCTGTGAATATTTAAAATGCATGTATATCTATATGTATGAGTGCTTACAGATATTTCAGCTTATGACTGAGAAGGAAAATATATATAAATTGTGACTTTTAAGTACCTGTTGCAATCATTTAAGTAACCAGATTCTTGATAATTAATATTTAAAGTACTTAGAAATTTACTTCAATATTCTATCTTGTTAAAAAATTGTCTGAATTTATTTCTTGCCTTTCAAGTTAGCAAAGATTTTTACACTTAGTGTCTTGTAGTATTGTATTGGATGCAGACAGAAATATTAAGAGATTTTATGTTCAAGTTGCACAGCATGTCACACACTACAGAATCACAGCATGGTTGGAAAGTATCATGGTGGAGTCATCTGGCAATCTGTTCCAGTGCTCAGTCACCCACAACAGTAAAGTAGTTCTTCCTCATGTCTAGGTGGAACTTTCTGTGCTTCAGTTTCTGCCCGTTGCTTCTTGTCCTATTTCTGGGCACCACTGAGCAGAGCCTGGAAACGTCCTCTGACAGCCTCCCTTCATTGGGAGGCTTCAATGAAGTCCCCTCTCAGTTGTGTTTTCTCAGGTCTTAAAAGGCCCAACTCTCTCAGCCTTTCCTTGTAAAAGGTGTCCTTATAATTCAGGGGGTTTGTGTCATCTTTTCTCAGTGAGAATGGTTTAATCTGTAAATAAACATTTGTCAATGATAAGGTTCAGTGAATGAGTTTTAATTTTCCCAGGGAAAAAAAAATGGAAATTTAAATTTGAAGAGTTTGGATTACTATGATACAAAACTTCCAAAGAGAAGTTCTAAGGAGTAAACTCCCTTTGTCGTTGAACAAAATGAGACTTTGACGGTACAGGAAAGTTTGCCATTTTGCAAATTGTCTTTATGATTTTTATTAGCTTTTACTTCTCTGGACAATGCTTTGATACAAGTTTTTACAAGAAAAATCTCCTACTATTGTTTATATCTCTGCTGGATAAGCCAGTTTCTGTCACTTCTACCCAAGGGGGTTCTGGAATCAGTTTCTAGTTTAAATCTGAACGAGATATGAAAGATAGTAAAATTTTCACTGGATTAGTCAAGATTGATAAGGGAGGGAGAATAAAGTTGATCATCTCTTGCTGGGAACACAGGAAGATTTTAGAATTTTTGTCATGCACCTTAAAAGAACCTGGCAGAGTAATTATGTATTTTTTTCAAACTATCTCTTCTCTTGAATAGAATGATAGATAGTGAAATAAAGGTGACAAGTGGTAAGGTAAAGAACAAGAATCTGTGTTTATAAAAAGAAAATAATGAAGTGAGATATTGAAGAAGGATCTGGTCTTCTTGCATGAAGATCAAATCCTTTTTCATGTTTAGGGACCTGTTGGTTATGTCAGAGATCAGCGTGAACTGATTCATCCCATGGGATGCAGTTCCTGGAGGAAAGAGGGATCCAGGACAGCTGGTTTCTTTTCACAGATCACCAATAGCATGTATAGTATTTAGCAAATGTTGTTTCAGGTGTTATATCTACAAATGAGTTCTTGTTATCATCATGTCAAAAGTGTGTGTGATGTGACATAGGACCTCTATAAAAACTGCATCCAGGTTCTGGAAAAACACTGGAGAAATGCTTGAGACCAGTATGGACAGAGCAGTGCAATCAGAGGTTTTTGTCAACAAGTGACTGACAAATGCAGTACAGATGAGTGAACATCATCCCTCCTGTTTGCCAGCCTCTCAACATTACAACTAAAAGAGAAGATTGAGTGTTATTGTAAGGTAAGTTATTAATTGAAAGAAAAGATGAAACTTTGTGTTTAGAAACTACAATGACAATTATATGGTCACTATTTTACTTGGCAGGTTTTTGGTTTGCTCTGTGTATATTTAGAGTGTAATTTCTAGTTTCTCTTCTTAAAAAGTAATAAAGTTGGGGCCTGAAACTAAATGATCTTTAAAATCCCTTCCAAGCCAAATTATTCTATGGTATTTTATTAACCAAATTTAAGTATTTGTGATTAGGAAATACTTTAAAAATCCTGGAGTAAAGCTTGGAGTTCCTCTTTTATTTTGTCAATCTAGCGTCCATGAATATGTATTTAATTTTATCTGTATTTTTCTTCTGTAAGTTCAAAATAAAGACTAATGAATTATACTTGACTTATAATCCATGGGAGATATTTTCCAGCTATTCTGTGTATCTGTGTGATGTTTTGTTCTTTTTAACTGATGGTGTATTCAGTGTTGTCTACTGTTACATCTGTTCAGTGTCCTCACATACTAGTTCATTAAGATGGCACTATCAAATGTTTTGTGTCCAAAAAGGAAACCTTTTTTATTAGCAGATGTTGCTTCTTCAAGTTAAATAATAACTTTTTTAAAATATTGGCCTGTGATTGTATTTAGGTCAGACAAGATGGTGAAAGTAGAAATATGTATTTGTTCATTTGAAATTGGTTCTTGTTCATATGAAGTTAAAGTGAGGAACTCTGAAAACTATTTTTCTTGGAATAAAAGCTTCAAGAAATCCCTTGAAGTCCTCAGTGGCGCACACTGCTCTGCCCAGCTCACAGACATTTTGTGGAATTGGTGAGAGGTTTCTGTTGAACTAGAGGCAGTTATGTTCCTGCCAGGGATTATAAACACTGCAAGGAAGTTGACAATTGCAGAAATGTTTGTATTTGAGTGGGTAGGAACGTTGATTAGAAGAAAACTTTCTAGTCAGTGGGTCTTTTCTATTGCTGCTGCTTACTCATCAAACAGTTTTGATAGGTTTGTTTAGGAATAGGCTTAAGTCTGGCTGCTTAATTTTGCTTTTTTTGTGTCAGTTGTTCTGATGAATATGCTGCCTTCAGATTGACTAGATCTTGCCTCTCATATGTTCCCTCAACCTGAGCCATGTTTGAGCACTTGTATTCTTTTCCTTTCCTCTCTTGCTTTGCAAACTGAACTATTTCCTTGTAATGTTCTTATCTTTAATTCAATCGTCCTTGAAGAGAACTCATTAGAATTAAACACAATTTTAAATCTTTATCATGCTCTGGTTTTCAATCACCTTGTGACATTTGTTTGTGCTGTGAGTGTACTATATTAATAGTTCAGAGGAACTCTGTCTAACATTTCTTCTCTTTCAGCCACGGAGATGCTAGTATTTCTAGTCTTGACATTTGTAGTCTCTTAACATAGTAGCAAATCTTAACAATTGTATTCAACAAGTGCAATTCTTGCTCTTCATATTTTAAACTTTTTTTTTTTTTTGGTACTGATGCTGTCTCCTATCCCTCTGCCATTGCCAATTTTATATGAAAAAAACTTTATAATAAATTATAAATGCGGTCTTAGGAAGATTTGGACAGAAGGGTATCCTTTTGGGAATTCTCCAAGCACACTCCCTGTTTCATACCATTTCCCTTCAGTAAACTGTGCCATGTTTTCTAAGACTTGCCTCTTGTTTTCTATTTTCTTGTTTTACTGACATCTCTGATAGGTTAGCTCTACCTAACTTCCCATCTATAAGGACAGGGTCGATACCAATTTAAGTTGTATAAGGCAATTGTTGTTATTATGATAATGTGTTTTATCATGTTTTGTATTTACACTGTCCTTTAATTATTGCTTTTGGAAATTGTACTGTCTCCTTGCATGATCTGTAAAGTCAGAGTAGGAGATCATCCTTGCCAATTACCCTCCTCTGGAAGGTAATACAGGTACTTTACATACACAGTAGTGTCTCCAAATCTTTATAAAGGAAATAAATAATTGCTTATAATAAGCAGAGAGGAGTATAAAAGATTATATGTAGGGTAGCATAATTTGTCTTGCCTGTAATTATTTTATTATTTTACTTTTTATAACTGAAACATCCCATAGCAATGCAAGCTTGTATATCAAAAGAGCTTTTAATTATCAATTATACATCCTTGTAAAAGTGCAAGAGGTGTACAGGTGGTTTAACAGACTTGGATTCTCATTGCAAATTTCTTAACAAGATACTCATCAGAGTAAACTGACTGAGTAAATATACTAGAAAAATCTTAGGCCTTCTGCTTTATTAACATGCCACACACACATATATATGTGTGTGCATGTGTATGTGTACATATATATAGACACACAAATATATGTATTTGTGTGCATGTGTAAATGTTGGTATAGATGTATAGAAATATGAGTATAATAATTGGAATGCAATTACCTTCTTTTATTTTTTTATTTACTTTACCCCCTCATAAAGTTAATATGAAAAAAATAGGCCTTATACCGATCCTCTGAGCGCGTCCAGAGGAGGGCAACAAGGCTGGTGAGGGGCTTGGAGCACAAGCCATATGAGGAACGGCTGAGGGAGCTGGGGTTGTTTAGCCTGGAGAAAAGGAGACCCAGAGGTGACCTTATCACTCTCTACAACTTCCTGAAGGGTGGCTGTGGTCAGCTGGGGGTTGGTCTCTTTCTCCAAGCAACAACGGACAGAACAAGAGGACACAGTCTCAAGCTGTGTCAAGGGAGATATAGGCTGGATATTAGGAAAAAATTTTTCACAGTAAGAGTGATAAAGTACTGGAATGGTCTGCCCAGGGAGGTGGTGGAGTCACCATCCCTGGATGTGTTTAAAAAAAGACTGGATGTGGCACTTGGTGCCATGATCTAGTTGAGGTGTAAGAACATGGTTGGACTTGATGATCTTGAAGGTCTCTTCCAACCTAGAAATCCTGTGATCCTGTGATCTGGAGAAAAATAGTCTCCAGAAACATGTCTTTAGTATATTAAAGAGATGTATAAAGACCCACTGCAAGACTCTGAAAGCCACATTCTGCTACACTAGTTAGAAACAGAAACCTCGTTTGTCAGCATTTCCCAACTGTTTTATCCACCGCCAGTTCCTCAGCCTTAAGGGTCAGATTCTTACTGGAGTATGAAACAGCAAAATGAAGCACATGTAGGCAGAGGATTGAATAAACTTGATAAGGAACAAGCTTTTGTATATGAATACAAGGGAGGAAGCATTAGCATAAAGCAGTCAGATTTGAGTCTAAAGTGGTTTATGTCTTCATCTTACTTCATCTTGTCTTCATCTGCCTTGATGATGAATAGGTACTGTGAAAGTTAAAGTATTGGGAAAAAAAAATTATTAATGCCTTTTTTAATTAACACTTTGTATGGCTACTTCAGCAGGCTACAATATTGAACTAAGCTGTGAGTTTTGTTCACTATCTGCTCAATAGCTGATTCTTCCTGGTCCGGAACGCTGGTATCAAAGATGGAGCTAGGAAGGAGTTTGCATATTAGGATCAATTAGAGTGCAGGAAAAAATACAAAAAAAAAGAAATTGAAAACTGACACAAGTTAAAATCAAGGTCTCCATATCACTTTGTGAAGGCAGGCCAATATTTTTTTAAGTTACATTTAGCAAATGGGTATAAATGTGTGTTGCTATTACCTATAGTCTGTGCCAGAGAGTCCAGCTTCATTGTGCAAGCAGTATAATTTTGTTGGCAAAGAACAGTTTCCAGTTTGATTAAAGGTTGTGAGTACAACAATTTAGTAAAGGCAGCCAAATGCCCCCTTCAGTCAAGGTGGGTTACTCTCTGGCAGTCTTGGCAAACAAGCAGAAAAATAACTGTCTGTGCATGTAGATCCTAATTGTCTTGAGCATAATTAGAGAGAACATTAAGTTTGGAAGAATAAGTGCTTCATCAGTTATGAGGAGGTTCTTGTAATGAAGGCAATTCTTTTATCATTTCTATAGCAATAGGATAGTAATTTACATTGATTCAGGAGCACAGGTAATGAGTCCTTAATATGAAATACTAGATTCCTCTAAGTGAAGTTTGATTTTCATTCACTGGCAGGAGATAGTCAAGACCCTGCTGAACTAGCAGCCATTAAAGTTCCTGTGCAATAGCCAAGTAATTTAGAGGTATATCATGGATTGATTTACTGAATAACACTTGCCTAAAAACATGATATGGCTGAGGTATAATCAGGATTATTAAGGATCAAACAATAGTCAGTGGATATCATTTACAATAATATTTAAGAACTACATTGTAGATTATTATGACAACATGAGTGAAAGGTGAATGTGATAATTTGTGAATTATAAGTAAGGAAATCTGTAAAATGGAGTAGGAGTAGTAATAGAAAAATAACAGATAAGAGTACTTAGAAACAACATGATATTTATATTAAGTGAACTGTACATCAAATTAAAGGTCAAAGCAGATTGAAGATGTAAGTTGATTGTGGTCATCTGCTTCAATTTTATTCATAATCTGTAACTGAACTGAACTATTGAGCAGAATCTGAGTGTTGAAGTATCTGAGGCCTTTTAGGTGAAGAATTAAATTATACTTCTCTTCAGATCTAACTGCATATGGTGTTTTAAGACTCTAGCTAATTCTGTGCTGAATTAGGAATTGTGAAAAGACTCAAAACTTTCATGTTCAGAGGTACTTGTCTTGAGGTGTTAACATCTTAAGGTATTATCTTGCAGGCATTTTTATAGAGCCCTAGTGTGTATGTTTAATTACTGGACAGGTAGATGTCAAATCCCTGTATGTACTGTAGTGTTTCATTCATCTGATAAAAACTCTGTGTAAATTAACTTAAGGAGAAAGCTGCTTAGGACAGAGTGTACTTTAAAATAGGTTATATGTATAATAAGCCATTCCTGCCAAAAGTGAGCATTTAGTGGAAGAACTGTTGTGAGTCTGACAGTAACCAATAATGAGAATTGCTGGCAATACTTCATTACAATGGAGAATTACTTCCATAAGTTTCATGTTCTGGGGAACTGTATCAATTTATTTACTAGGTAGCAGAACTTGTAGGCAAATAATAATTAAAAAAAAAATGTTACTGAACCTGAAATCTTTATTTTAAAAACCAGAGAAAGACCATTTTTATATTTTGGCCAGTACTCTGATGGAACAGAATCACAGAATCACAGAATTAACTAGGTTGGAAAAGACCTTGGAGATCTTCAAGTCCAACCTATGGCCTAGCGCCACCTTATCAAACTAAACCATGGCACTAAGTGCTATATCCCATCTTTTTTTTAAACATCTCCAGGGATGGTGACTCCACCACCTTCCTGGGCAGTCCATTTCAATGCCCAACCACCCTTTCTGTAATTTTTTTTTTCTAATGTCTAGCCTAAAATTCCCCTAGTACCGCCTAAGACTGTGTCCTCTCATCCTGTCCCTGGTTCTCTGGGAGAAGAGACAGTCTCCCACCCAGCTACAACCTCCTTTCAGGGAGTTGTAGAGTGAGCAAACTTCGTGGGAGGAAAGTCCTGCTTATCTAACCTGATTTCCTTTTATGACAAGGTAAGCCACTTACTTGGTCAAGGGAAGCCAGTTGATGGAATCCTGTTGGATTTCAGTAAAGCTCTCAATGCTGTCTCTCTGAGTATCCTCTGGACTAAATGTCCAACACACAGCTGGATAAACACATCACTGATGGGTGAGCAATTGCCTCATGGGTCAGACACAAAGATTTATAGTGACTGAAGTGACATCAGATCAGGGACCTGTCAATAGTGGGGTTCCACAGGGCTCCATCCTCAGTCCTGTGCTCTTCAACATCACTTGGATGCAGGACTGGAAGGGGTACTGGGCAAGTTTGCAGATGATACAAAACTGCAAGGAGCTATTGACTCCCTTTAGGACAGGGAAGCCCTGAAAAAAGACCTCAACAACTTGGAGGACTGGGCAGTCACCAAAAGTATGGAGTTCAACAAGAGAAAGTGCTGGATTCTGCACAGGCAGAATGCAACCCTGGAGGTATGGACAGACTGAGGAAGAGGAACAGGATTCTAGAAAGCAGTGCCATGGAAAGGGACCTGGGGGTCCTGGTCAATGGCAAGTTGAATATGATCCAGCAGTGCCCTGGCAGCCAGAAGGGTCAACCCTGTCCTGAGGTACATAAGGCCCAGCATTGCCAGCCGGGCAAGGGAGGGGATTGTCCTGCTCTGCGCTGCATTGGAGCAGCCTCACCTTGAATATTGTGTGCAGGTTTGGGCACCACAATGTAAAAAAGATATAAACTATTAGAGAATGTCCAAAGGAGGGCAACAAAAGTGGTGAAGGGCCTTGAGGGGAAGTTGTATGAGGAGTTATTGTGTTCCACTATATAGGTAGATTATTTTGGTATTATATTGCTCTGGTGGTTTTGCACACATATAGTTTTACCTGCACATAAATGTAGCTTACCAAGTTTCACCCCTGCCCTTTTCCTCAGGTAATATCTGTAAATGATACCTCCACACCCCCTTTCTCCCCTGAGCCTTTTCCATTGGCTATTGTCCTTTTCCTAAGCCTCCCCTGCATGGAAGGGCTTAAAAGGTCCTGTTGGGGAAGGGGACGCTCTTTCCCTTCCTGGACCCCCTGCATCAGTTTCACAATAAAAAGGTGGGACTGAACCACAAGGAGAAAGAGCATCTTTGTCTTTTGCCTTTGGTTCTTGTTGTATAACCCAGCTGGAGCCAGGAGCTAGCCTTAAAGGCTCCAGCAAACGGGGAATTACAACAAGGAGTGGCTGAAGTCGCTTGGTCTGTTCAGCCTGGAGGAGACTGAAGGGAGACCTCATTCCATCTCATGAGGGGAAGAGGATGGACAGACTCTGATCTCTTTTCTCTGGTGACCAGTGACAGGACCCGAGGGAATGGCCTGTAGTTGTGTCAGGGGAGGTTTAGGTTGGATGTTAGAAAAACGGTTCTTCACCTGGAGGGTGTTTGGGCACTGAACAGGCTCTCCAGGGAAGTCGTCACAGCACCAAGCCTGACAGAGTTCAAGAAGCGTTTGGACAATGCTCTCAGGCCCATCATGTGACTCTTGGGGTGTCCTGTGCAGGACAGGGAGTTGAACTTGATGATTCTCATGTGTCCCGTCACTTCCAGCGCAGCATATTCTGTGATTCTATGATTTGAAGGTGATGCTACCTCTTGAATTGAAAATTCTTCACACCAAGCATGAAATAGAGGAGCCAGTCTTCTATTTCATATATTTTAATAAAATTTTGTGGGATTACATAGGGAAAAACAGTGCATCCTTTTGGTCCAAATTAATTTGCTTGCAATCGTAAATTAGGAATCTCAATGTGCTTTCTCTAAAGCTAAACTAGTAATTCTATATACCTTTGAAAGATGAATTGCCATCTGTAAAAATAGCTGATCTGCCATTTCATCTTGTAGAAGGAAAATGACTGTCATTTGGTAATGGTTAGCATCTGGAAAATACAGGATGCTTTCCTGACCTGCATGGTTATACTCTTATACTTTTCGCTTAAATTTTATTTCTTAAAGCAATTGAAGTAGCTTAAAACACAAAAAATTCACAATTTTAAAATTTTATGTTAGATTCTGAGAACATCACGTCTTACTCAATGAAGCTAATACCTATTTTCAGAGATCACTATTACAGTCAAGTTGTACAACTTTTTGATAGTCCAGTCCAAGGCATTCTTCTTGTTGAATATTAAACCTAGAAAAACCTGTAAGTGATCTTCCATCAGACTTGATGTGAAACAAGAAGTGGAATATGCAAGTGGAAGTGGAAAAGGAAAGATACGTCTTGCTTTAAATACATTTAAGCTGTTGTAGAGATGCAATTGGCTATTTTGTCATGTAACTTCTAAATAATGCAGTCAAAAGACTAGTATTAAAGAAGTTATTTCTAGAAGACTGAGGAACTAGAAGAGGTCAGGTAAATACAGTCAGTTCAAATTCAGAGGAAGATTTCAGCTTCTACAGCAAGTGAGCAGGGTGGAGAAGGGCATCTTGAACTGCTGCCTTCTGCAGCTGGGGAGAAAGTCTGACTTCTTACCCAAGTGTTGATTGGGGTGTCCTAAGCTGTGCTGTGTTGCATTAATAGGGTAAGAACCTAATTTATAAAACATCTTTAGTATAACTCATGGTTAAGACTTTCATAACTTGACTGCCACCTTCTCATTGCGCTGTGGCTGTTGTGTCTTCCTCAGAAGCCTTTGAAAACTGAGACTTCAGCAGTAGTGGCAATTACACAAAAACATACTTTGTATAAAATTAAATAGTTCTTTATTCATATATTTAAAAGCAAAATTATAAGCTGCATGCAATTTGAATATTTATAGTTCATGCTCTTGCTTCTTTTGCCATAGTTGAGCAGTTGCCATGGTTCCCATTATATTGTCTGCTTTAGAGGCAAACTTCATAACCATGCTAAATGGAGCTGAGTTTCTGAAGTGTGCTACACTTGTAGTGCCCTCAGCTGCATCTTTGTACAGATTTGATCTGTATTTTCCATTGTCTCCCCTTAATATCACGGAACCAGAGATTGGAGCTCACAAGAAATAAAAATATTAATACACAAAATGAATTGTCTTCATCTGTCTTACCAATAAAGAACAACAAATTAAGTGTATTAAGTGTATAAAGAAGTAATTAATTTTTTTAAAAATGAAATTCTGTTAAATGTGAGTGACGCCATAATCTGTAGGCATAATAGTTCAACTTTGCTTTGTGCAAGGGCTACTCTTTCTGAAAGGATACAAATGGGGTTAGAGAGTTAATATAATTATTTTTTGCAAGGATGAAAGGACTGGGCAATTTGTAAAATACCAGCTTCAAGGAGAGATGTTGAAAACTTGATTTTGATACTTGTGGCATCACAACTTCCAGAAGATTTACCCTGCTAAACCTGTCTTTGTCAAGGGTTATAAAGGGTTTTTGTTTCACTTCTCTGGCGTATCTATATTTAGGTTCAACATGTTCTGAATCTCAAAAGGAAAAGGGATCTCCCATACCTGAGCATTTAGAAAGATCATATTCTGGTCTAAATTTTTCTTTAATCTGCTTTGATTTCTTCAAGAAAGATATTGTGTTAGTTATGCATTTATTTATGCACAAAAAAAAAAAAAATAGCAATTAAATTCAGATATCTGTATCTGTTAACACATGGTGGTAGTTGCTGGTTTCATTCAGAAATGCCTTAACAGACATGTGCTATGTCAGATGGTTCCAACTAGAATCACCTTTTTTTTTTTTTTTAATTGAGTATAGCCTGTGACTTTACAAACTTCTGCATATTCACCTTTGCAATATCTTCAATATTGATTTTTATGTGATAGGGATTTGCAATTTACTAAAAACCAGAGCCTAACTGGAGGGGAGGGGGAGAGGTGTGCAGATGACACACACAACTCAATAGATACTTTTTAGTTGTCTCCCGTAAAATGAGCATCAAAACAAACGGATCCATTTATAGCAAACACATCTAAAATCAAAGAGCTTCCCTCTCCACCCCCCACCCTCCCATGGCAAAATCTTAAGTCCAGCAAAATTCATACACAAAGCAAGATTGTGACTCAGTAAGTATATTGCTGTTGACAGTAATGGTATCAATACTGCGTAGCAAAAGTGAAATAAAACTTTTAAATCTAATATTTCTGTAAATTTAAACAGATAAACTACTTGTCACATGCAGGATCCTTAGCCCTCAGTGTACACTCAACAAAATTTCTACATGTTGTATCTTTCAAGGATTGTGAAGACAGATTGATTGGCTGGTGAAACACAAGGCATTCTAAGATTGTTCTTTGAAGTTAAACTTTGTGTTTGTATTTTGGGGTTTTTCCTTAATGAGGCTCTGCAATACTCGGTTACCAGAAATAAAATTTAAACTGCTTCTTAGCTTGTTTGAGCATGCAAAGGGAGAGTTATTCAGAAGAATCTCTGCATATTTTATGCTGTTATTGCAAAACCAAAAATAATTTTTAAAGCTTTACAGTTAGACATGCTTTTTATAAATTACTTGTTCAGAACCTCTTTACAACTTCATTGTGTGTAGGAAATGCTCCCATGCAAGCTTGAGCTGCTCTCTTGACCTTGAAACGTGCTCATTGCACCCATCTGTCAGGCTGCTCTGCTTCTGCTTTTATTCTCTTCTGTCAATCAGCTTCTCACTGATACTAATTGTGATGTTAGAGCCTCGCATGATTAGGTCTAAACTAGATAGATTGTTGGTAAATACAGTAAATGCTGAATAATGCATTTCTGTCTGGGTTATGTAGGTTTTTAGAGGCTCTGTGAACATGCATTGTGGGAGAGATGCTTCATGGAGTGTACATGTCTGCATTCACACCTGTGTCTAAAGTAGGGCTGCCAATTATGGTTTGTGGAGATGACAAATATAAACAAAGACCTATTTTGTAAATAAATTATTTTAAAATAGTGCCTAATATAGCATTGTGTCTTTTGCAAAGGGTAGTTACGTCTGGAGTGATAAAAGGATGAAATAATATTTGAGAACAGCAGCACTGTTTGTTTCTGCTGTGCAACAGTAAAGGTCTGAATACTGCTTTCCCTATTATTTCCTAGTGGAAGTATTAAATCTTATTATGCAACCTATTTACCAGGTTGTTTGCCACTGAATGCACTTCTTTTTTTTTAATCTCAGAGGTGCAAAGAGTATGTGCATTTAAAATGGGTCATTTATTCCCAGGTAACTCTGTCACATCATCAGTCTGCAGTGTGATGAATGTCTGTTGGCTTATCTCTTATCATAATATAACTGTTTACTTGAGGATAACAGTAGACCACAGTGAGCAAACTGCTGTGGAGGAGCTGTTAAACTGCACACTCCTATCTAGACTTAATGTTTTCACATGCTGGGAATAGCAGCGCTCAGGCTGTGACTGGGTACGGACAATTTTAAAGTAATTTTTTACTATTGAAATAAAATTGGTGGAGATGAAGGGGGCATCTAATGTAGAAGTACAGCGTGAGACTTTACAGTGAGTTTCAATGTTTTGTCCTTTGTTCCTGTGGATTAAGACATTTAAAGACTATGGCTGAACTTCCTCTGCTGCTTTCCAGGCTCTCTATTGCCATTTTCACCCTCTATTGTTTTTGTAGGAGTACAGTGTGTTTAAATCATGCTTTCTGATTCAGCAGGTTTTAATTTGGTAATATGAATGAATAAATTAAAGGTTTTCCATGTCCTCATTCCAGTCATGACAAAGTCAGTGTGGGAGAGGTAGTATAATTTAGGAGATATTCTTGATAATAATAATTTATTGAGTATTTGTTGATATTTTTCTTTCTTCCAGCTTTAATGGTGTTGCAGGAGTATGTTTTCCAGAACAGAAACTGTTATGTTTGCATTTCTGTGAACTGTCATGCAGTATAATATTGAAATTTCTTCAGGCATTACTGTAAAACACAAACACAGAACGATCTTGCTTTTTGACAGGTCATACAGTGAGCACATGATACTTTTTTTTTTTCTGTATGTACAGCATTATATTACTGTGTTTGTGTTTTTAGTGCTGGTGCTAGATTTTTGACCTTAGATGGTAAAACACTAAAAATGCAAAATTTGTGATACAATCCAATATAATTAGTATTTCTTGCCTTAATTGGAAAAATGCAGCATTAATTACACATTAGACCATTGGAAATCCTGGTATCTACATTTAGTAAGAAAAAGAATGTGGTATAGAGTGTCTTCTGGTATGTGATATTCAGGCTGTCTATTGTATTGTGACATAGCACATAACTTTGTATTGCAGATTTAAGGTGTTTTTTCATTGTACACTTATATCAAATACTGAATATGGTCTCTTAGTGATTTTTTTTGTAGAAGAGTGATTTGGTTGGATTTAGTACACTTTTCAGTCTATCCATTACTTTTTGTTACAATTCCTTTCTATATTGCTAACAAAATAACTTCTGTGAAAATACCTTTCTTAGTCTTTGAATCTGTTTGTTTATTTATCACTGGAGGCACTCAAGCTCAGTGTATTCGAGTAATTTAGTGAGCTCTTCCATATGTATGACAAAATAATTCCTTATAGAATGTAATTTTAAAACATGTAGATAATGCCATCTAGTTGGGCAATCACTGCAGTGTAATTTGTGCAGAGTGGTGTCCTGCTGCAGAGCAGCACTGAAAGGAAAGCCCAGACTGTGGTGCTTGGAGTAGTAGTTTCCAGACTTTGATCTCTGGTCAGATGGGGGATCATGAAAGGGTACTGCCCTTTAAAGTGCTTTCAATTGAATGTTGGATTATACAAATACCATGAGGCTAATTAATGTTGATCCAAGAAAAATCTTAATGGGTAGGAGATTCCTTTGGTGTTGGTTGGTTCTGTTCCTGGGAATATTCCTGGAATCCCAACTGGGGATTTACAGTATGAAAAAGCAGTAAAACAAGCACAGAAGGACATGACAATGTCATGTGTCCAAATGATATAACAACTAGCTTATAATAATACTTTATTGAATAAGTCCATTACAAATTTCTAATACAGCTTTTTGAACGAAATGCAAATGGTTGTGGAAGTACAGGCAGCCAGGCACAAGGGCTTTACAGACCTGTCACCATGCATGGATGTAAGGTAGGGAAATCCAAGTACTTAGTTCTAGAAGGAGGAAGATTAATGGAGGGAAGAGTGAGAGTGCTGATAATGATAGTGTTGCAACTGTGTCAGTGAAATATTGACAGTTCTCTTTTTTCCTGCTCTAATGTCTTCATTATATTTTGTGGATGACATATTGATTCAGCTGGATTTTTTACAAATTTATCAAGTGACAGAAATATGAAATCCAGTTATGTTCAACTGCATTATATACTAAGAGTTCTTTCTGGACCATGTTATTATTCTCAAATTATACTCAGATATAGTACTATGTTATTACTGTCTTTGTGTGTGTAAAAGTAAAGCAGAACTGAAAACTGCCACAATGCTCATTGGATTTGTGTCTTCTTTTTTAAATGGTTCCTTATAAATATGGGAAACTATGTCTTGAAAATGCAGTTTTAAATTAAGCCATAATGCAAATTCTTCCAGACTAAATTCATTCCGTGGAATAAACCATTCACTAATTTTTTTGGTAGCAGCTGTATTTTTCTAGTCTGTCTCTTCTGAGCGTGTATCATTCTTACTTGGCTAACCCAGCAAATATCATGTAAATTTAAAAACCAAAAACAAAAGATGACTGTGGAAAGACAAATTATAGGATTGTAGTACAAAGACTTGCCTCTTTTTTCTTTTTTTTTTCCCTACATTTTACTGTCCAGTGACAGATTTCAGGTTATGCTTGACTATGATGTTTGTTGATGAAAAAGACTTTTTCACTAAAGGGCTGAAGGCCTGTGAAGTTAATGGGTGTATCTGGGAACACTTGCACATAAACCCAGGTTGCCATTGCCTTCTCTCCTTGTGCAAACTCTAAAAAATGAAGTGGTGATACATTTCCTTGGCTTCCCTGCTGTTGTTCCTTCCGCAATTCGAGGATCCCTATGCCCATGAGAAAAGCCAGGCGTTTCCAAGGCTAATGACTGCAGTAGCAGTCAGCAGCCAACTGAAGCACACACAAGTTACAACTTCCCTCAGTATTGCAGACAAGTGAGAATTTCACTTGGGTTTTCAGGGAATTTGAGAAAGGAGAAAGGAGCTCATTCCTTGCTTTTTGTTCTTTCACAGGAAAGTGTTTCTTTTGGCTTCAGGTAATGGATTCTTGCCAATTCCTCGAGGACATCCTGGAGATCTTGAGTGCTGAAATATGCAGAATAGAAAATCACTAGTTAAAAAAGTTTTTGGTTTCCAGCAGTAATAGGATAATAGTGTTTGTGTAATTGGAATTATGAAGAAGAATGACAATAGTATCCTTCCACTTGCACATTTTTTGTGTGCCCTGTTAAGAGAGGCAGTAAGGCACTGGACACAGCTCATTCAAATGCCTAACATTTTTCACTTTGATGTCCTCCTCAGTTCCTGGGTTTTTTTAGTCAACATTCACCAAAATGCAGCTTTCACGACAAACAACCTGTATGAAATGTACAGAACTGGCTATTCAATGTGATGTTTCAGGAGCACTTTTTCCTGTTTACATCTTCTACTTCGTGAAACTCTGCAAAATTGTATCTAACTATCCATAACTGAATCAAGAAATGAAATTTTTTTTAATGAAGAATTTATGTCAGCATTTTTTAGATAACTGGAAAATATAATGATACAATTTTGGGAAACCATACAGGTTAACATTAAATGAAAAGGATGCCAAAGTCTACAAAACACAAACAACAAATCCACACATTCAAGAGCTCAGAAATATCCATTAACAAAAGAATTGATAACTTAGACTACATTTTGACAATAATTAGATAAATATCCCTATCAAATTATTTATTATCATTGATTAATACATTAAAATTAAAAAGTTTCACGTTTTTCTCATTACTGAGTTCTTGAAGGCAATTTTTATAGCTTTTTACTCAGTTTTCTAATTTTGATTTTTTTTAACACATAACAGCTTAAATTAATGGAGTGTTTTAGGTTTTACCTGTGCTGTCCAGAGACATTATATATAGTTATCAGCTGTCACTCATATTAGAGATTTCTTATAATAGGTTGCATTGGATTGCAATGTTGAGTTGGGCAATCATTTTAACTTGCTTCTTCACAAGTATCTTCTGGATTCTTCTGTGCATATTCTTTGAAATATAGCTCTTTATATCCATTATCAAAAATCACTGTTAAATTATATCTCCCAAATGAACATTTTTTCTTCATTAATAATTCAATTAAGTTTTGTTTCTTACAAGCCATCTTGGTAGCCTTTATTTTTAACCTAAACATTAGCCATGTGTGCCAATTTTGAGTCCATTGTTCTAATTTTCCCTTGGTGTACCTTCCTCTTTCCTTTGTTTACTTGGTGACTGTTTATTTGTTACTGTCAAACAAGTGAAGCCTGTGTAAAAATTTAACTTGTAAGAGAAAGCTGAACTAGTTACTTCATTGGGGCAGTAAAGTGCCTTTACAAGACTCTTATGGCTGTGGTGTGGCTGGCAGCACTTACTGTCATGGATACCCTGGTGCAGGTACTTGTGTGCAGCTGCTTGCCCAGTCCTGTGGAAGGAGTGAACCCAAGGAATGCTGGGAGACACTTAGAAAGGGAGAACAGGGTAAACTGGGGACATAAAAAAGGCTTTTTATGAGGATTTTGAATGGAAATCTTTGTAAAACCAAGCAAGATCAGTTTTGCTGCTTCATGGAACCACTTGATTCACCGGGTCACTGCAGATTTTTCAAATTTTTCAACATGTATAGAATCAATAAACTCCATTATGCACTCACTTTATCAAACTGACTGTGAATTTCTCCAAGAAATAAAGTTCATTTTGAGAAGTTGGTTTTCCTTTAACTTTGGTGACTTTGTTTCCAATGTGGTATTATCACAGAATGATGATTTTCCTTGTATATAATAGCTGCTAGTCTGTTTGTAGTTACCCAGGGGGTCCTGTTTGCTTGTCTAAGGGCAACAGTGTGCTTTCAATAGTCATTTGGAATTTTCCTGCTATTCCATGATTTGTTAATTAACATCAATGGCCTGAGGTGTCATGAGTTGCAGTCTATTGCTATGTGATGGCAACTGTCATAATTTTAAAAGCCTATCTTCATTCTAGTTTTAGATTTCTTTCTCAGATTTTTGCAACTTATAAAGTCTGTTTTTTGCTGATTTCTAATGACTTTCCTATCTTTCAGGATTTTCAATTTTTTTCTATCTTTAATGGCTACTTTGCCAAGATATGCTTTTATCTCACTTTCTTGCTTATGCTGTTCTTTTTTAGTTCTTTTGGTCTCTTGACCTCTCACATCTGTGCTTGTTAGGCTGGTGATCTGCCATTTATTTGCATTTTGTCATTGATGTTCCTTTCAGCATCCTTCCCCTTTTCTATTCATTTATTGTCTCTGTTAGACCTTAGCTTTGTGAACAGTCTATCAAGAGGGGTGCAAAATTACAGAGCAGGGGCTCTGAACACTCTGGAGAATTTTACGGCTGATAACTCCACTCAGGTATTTTTAGAGGATATATTCTCTAGCATAAAGCTTGTTCTTCCATTAGTACAGTTTGCTTCTAAGGTTTGCTCATTTTTGTCTCTCCTTATCCTTTAAGTACTGGTATGACTTCTACAAACTTCTAAACAATCCCTATTGTCACACACCACATTTCCATCCCTGCCTGGAGCTGTGGTTGCTCCTGCTCTGCACGTGCCCTTGCAGCTTCCCAGAGTCTGCTGGGGCTTGCCATGGTCCAAAAGCCCACTTGAGATCCTGCAGGCAGAGCAAGGTGGAGGTCCCCATGTGTGGCACACCCAGCTAGGCAGTGGTGGCCTGTGCTAAGCTGTTGATTTCAGGAGTAGAGCTGGATTTAACTGAATCGTACGTACTGAAGTGCTTTGCTGAGTTCAGTCTTGAGCAAGTTTTGAGTCACTGACAGATCACCTATTTTGTTAGATCACCTATTTTTTTACAGGTAGCCTTATTTTCCCATTTGATGTAAATACATTCAAAATGGTTGTATTTTTTAGGAGAGTGACAGCTCTTCATTCTAGCCATTATGTGTATCCCCATAAGAACTGAAATAATTATGGTGATTTTACAAATTTGCCTATGTGTCAGTATGGAAAGATTTCTACTTGACTGTAAAACCTGACCTTACTATGGTTAGTGTTATTTAAAATTTATGATGCTCACTTTGTTTTTAAATTAATCCCCTAAAATGGTTTTAAATCATTTATTGACACACACTCAATCTGACCTCCCGTCTGACCCACCCCAGTAAGCTACTGTTATGTTATAATTAAGCTACTGAAATAAATCCATGCAACTGCTTTGCACAATTCAGATATTCATGAAGAATTTATGCTGTGTCTTTATATTCTTTCTGTGGGATGATGACCAAGGACTTGGTCAAGGGCTAAGGCTTTCTGTCTGCACCATAGACTGTGTTTTACATTATCTTTGTGGATGGAAATATGCACAGTTGATGTTAAGAAATGCTGACTTGGCTGAAAGATGAGGTCCTGAGGAGACAGGATGCACCTAAGATAGGATGAAAAGCTGGACATGAGCCAAGAGTGTGCCCCTGCAGCCCAGAAAGCTGACCACACCCTGGGCTGCATCCAAAGCAGCGTGGCCAGGATGGCAAAGGGAGGGGATTCTGCCCCTCTGCTCGACTCTGGTGAGACTCCACCTGGAGAGCTGCATCCAGCTCTGGGCTCCCCAGCAGAGGAAAGATGTGGACCTATTAGAGGAGGTCCAGAGTGGCGCCACATAGGTGATCAGAGGCCTGGAGCATCCCTCTTGTGAAGGCAGGATGAGGGAGTTGGGGTTGTTCAGCCTGGAGAGAACAGTCTGGGCTCAGGGGAAATTTTAGCGTTGCCTTTCAGCGCCTAAAGGGGGCTTACAAAAAAGGAGAGCCATTTTTATGTGCACATGTAGTGATAAGAGTTGATGGTTTTAAACTAAAAGAGATTTAGATTAGATGTTAAGAATAAATGCTTTGCCGTGAGGGTGGTGAGGCACTAGAACAGGTTTCCTAGAGAAGTTGTGGATCCCCCATCACTGGAAGTGTTTAAGGCCAGGCTGATGGGGCTTTGACCAGCCTGATCTAGTGGGTGGCATACCTGCCTGTGGCAGGGGGATGTTGGAACTAGATGACCTTTAAGGTCTCTCTACAAAGCAAAATTTCAGCATGAGTGTACAGAAAAAACTCAAAACTTATTTATTCATCAGTAAATAATTGGGATATACTGCTGTATTTTGACATAGGATACTGATGTTTTAAGTCCTGAGGAATGTGCAGTGCCTTTTAGTAATGAAATAATTTCTTAATAATTTTTAGAATAATTTAAAATACAGTAATTTTATTTTAGGTGATTGAGAGCATTTTATAATGGAAAGCAGTATTTGCCTAGAAAACAACAAAAATATAGAGGGCCAAATCCTATTGCTGGTCTTCCATGATCTTACCTAATTTGAGAACAGGTTGCAGAGAACCTGTACTGAATATTTTCAGTATTCTAAATCTGTGTTCTTTCCAGTCTCAGATGTAAGAATTGTTTTGGCACGATTGAAATTCACAATGGAAATCATGTAGTGTAGGAGAACATAATTTGTGTCTATGTATATGTTGCTTATTGCAATCTTATTTTTCCCACTCACACAAGTGTCTTTAAAATAAGCAGCTTAAACTCACTAATTCCATGTAGATATGATCTTTACTTCCCTTTGGCTGTGTTAGTAGGGTGGATTTTCCATCTTAAGGAAGGTTACACCCATTGCAGTGTCATCAATGTTTTCCAAAAGAATTTTGTCAGTTTCTTGTCTGTGAAGGAGTGACAATCCCTGGCTCTAGGCTATGTGATTGTTTCAATAGGGATGATGTTCTTTTCTTTGTCTCACTTTGCTTATTTTTTTCTCTCCAAATTAATCCTATCTCAAGATGTATGAAAAAAAGCCAATAGATATCAAACAAACACACTAACACATTGTTTTCTCTGGAAGAAATAAACAAAACCTGTAGGAAAATATCCATCTTGAGGCTGTCTAAGTACTGCAGAGTAAAAAGCTCAGCTTTATAGTGGGGGAAAAATAATTAGGAGTATGTCTGCTTGTACTGTGAATTGGCTGTCCTGTTTTGGAATTCTGTGCCAATGATATGAATAACACAAACTATAAAAGGAAGACTTATTTCAGTGTTCATGTAGGACAAATTTCAATATTCAGAAAAATGCTCACACTTTTATTTCTGCCTGCATAATAATTTGGGATGCTTTTCACATGTAAACCTAATGTGATTCCCCAAAATAATATCCCAAAAAAAAAAAAAGCTCTTTTTTTGCATGAAATATGAATAATCCCTAATGTAGAGGACTGAGTCAGAAATTTTAAAAGGCCTTTCTTAGGGGTATGTCCAAAAAGAAAATCTACCTCATGCAATAAAGACAGTGACATTTTGTGGTAATTAAATAGAAAAAAAAATAAAAACAAGCAAGCAAACAAGATCAGAGGCAACTTATGTTGGAGTAGGTGTAGGTGAGTATGGAGACACCTGCAGAAATGCTTTGGTAGAGAGAAGTTAGGAAAAGCAGGAGAAAAGATATTAGAGGAGATAATCAAGGTGGAAACTTGCTGCATTTCTGGCCATCAAACAAAGACTTTTTCATTTAAGAGATAATTTATCTTTTAGGGAATGCTCATTTTTATTTAGGACATCTGACTCCATCATTTTTACATCTTTAGATATATTAAGTTGGGAATTTGAACAAGCAAATTCAGGATCAAATTAGAATTATATAACACTATGATTGCAGTTCTTGAAAAACTCTGGAAACAGACCCTTTAAATATAGGTAAGCCTTTATAGCTAAAAATGTAAGCCACGCTTATGGTAGCCACTGGCTATTTTGTATGTATGGATAACAGTTGCATACACATTAGGTATGCCTATTTGCTAATTTTGATAGTTTTAAAAATCAGGGGGTTTTGTGCACTAGGATTGTGTGTGTGTGATGCTGGTGATAGCATGCATGACACAGCTGGGACAGTACTGAGACTTCAAATTTTCACTTGTATTTCACTGCCTCCAGATAAAGCTTTTCAGGGACATATATCTGAATGATGATAAAGTTATCATTGAATGATAAAGTTATCATTTTAAAATGATAAAGTTATCATTTATAAAATGATAAAGTTATCATTTTCTCCAAGCATAATCATTATTATGCTTGGAGAAAATGCACTGCTGGTGGAACAAGCACAGTTCTAGTTGTTTAACTGGGGTTATTAACTGGGTTCACAGCTCTTCTTCTACCCTGGGAAGATGTCCTTACAAAGTATGTGTGACTTGAACATGTCTGAAGAACATGTCCTCTTAACCTGATCTTCACAATTGGGAATGTTCAGCTGTGACAAACCTAAGTTGAATGGATACTATGTGAAGAGAACATGAAGTTGAGCTTTGGAGGCCTGTTGGTCAGGAGTTGGTTGAGCTAGGGAGGCCTGTGATTTATGAACAGGCTGTGAGACACCGTTTTCTTCTTGACTCTTCTACTCATTGCTCTTTCTGCCCTTTTGTATAATTTCAAATGACTAGTTTCCTCTTCGTTTAGTGCCTCTTTCTGTCTTACTCATTTCCTCTCGTTTGGTGGTGAGGCTGGCCTTTGCTTATCATCAGATCATAATGCCAGCTTCTGATTTCCTCACACCTTTTTTTTATTTCAAATTATGTTNCTTCTACTCATTGCTCTTTCTGCCCTTTTGTATAATTTCAAATGACTAGTTTCCTCTTCGTTTAGTGCCTCTTTCTGTCTTACTCATTTCCTCTCGTTTGGTGGTGAGGCTGGCCTTTGCTTATCATCAGATCATAATGCCAGCTTCTGATTTCCTCACACCTTTTTTTTATTTCAAATTATGTTTTCATAAGTTTTATTTTTGAATAAGGTATTTAAAAAATAAAAAACAAGCTTCCCTATAGTTCAACTCTTATATATGGGAATTGTTTACCCAAAATTGCTATTGCAGCATTTCTCTTTTGTGGAACTGCTTTAGGACATATCTTCCATGAGAGGCACCTTCAAAGGGTGGTTAATCTCTGAGTTCTTTGGGGATCACTGTCTTTGTTCACTGAAACCTCAGGGAGATTATTATAAATATGTTCTTATCTTAGGGATTGCAGTAAAGTATGTAGAATCTGGTGTGATGAATTTGGGCTACGTTGTCTCTGTACCTCTGCACAGACAGAACAAGGGATTTTGGTCCATAATTAAGGTTCTAGTTATTGTGTACAATGTACAATCATTAAATCCACTTAGCAGGAGGATTTAAATCTTTTAAAAGATTTGTTCATATTGCTTTTGACTGCAGAAGGCACTGAAATGGTTAAAAAACAATTACCTGTTCCAGTCCTAAGATATGTTGAACATATATAACAGAAAATGAAAAATTAATTTCTTACTCAATAATTTCTTATTTAACTAAAAATTGCATTTTATAAGATATATGCTTATGAAAATATTCCTATTGTTGTTTTTATTGATGTTTTAAAATATTTTTAAATATTTTTTTACTTTTATTTCTCCCACCCTATATCAAATGCTTCAGTATGCTGAAACCCTTTTTTTAAAAAAAGGCAAATAAATGTCTGTCAGAAGGGCAAGAAGTTCATCAGGTAGATGTCACTGACATGGATACCGTGAAACATGCAATTTTATCCCTCACCTGTTTTAATGTTACTTCCGAATAATAAATAAGCTGTTCTAAGTTCTCCCTCAAGCCAGAGTTTCCAAAATCTGCTTTTTAAGGGGTGAAAGCCAGAGTTTCCAAAATCTGTTTTTTGAGGGGTGAGAGAATGCTACCAAGCTTGTTTCTTTATGCTCTGTGTTCCTATTTTATGTTGAGACACCTGGCTGAAAAATTGAGAGTACACTTGTCTTTCTCTGCTAGCATGTTAAAGCAACTTGGCAATCTGAGTCTCCTTGCAGATTTATTTCAGAATTTGACTGTAAGTTAACTTGAACAGGTTTCTATTATCTGACTCCCAAAACTCCTCTTTTATTCACTACTGAGGAAGTAGAGAAGTGGTCAATAGGAGTTACTGGGTCCCATGTACTCTTAATTGAGAAATATCTTGTTCTTGACTGCTGTATCCTTCCTTTTACGTTACAGTCTTAAATATTTCTTAGTGTAAAAAAGACACTTCAGACTGGTCTTTTTCTAGCTGATTTATCCTTCAGCTCTTATGACCATACACTGAGCAATTTCAGAGAGCCAATTATCTATCATATCCTTTATCTTCTTCATGGAGTAAGCCAATCTTATGACCCTTGGATGAAAACAAGGATGTAACATGGAGTAGAATCTGTCTTTTACTTACAGACTGACAGGCAATTTATAAACTTAGAAGTGGCTTTTACAAGTAAAATTAGAACCAAGCATGTTTACAGTTATACCATATTTTTCACTTCTTTTGAGTAATTGCAAAATGATTTGAAACAATTCTCTAACGTATACACTGCCTCCTGTATGAACATAGCCAGTGAAATCTAATGCCGAAAAAAATCCAAAGGAGTCCACAGAACTGACTTCAAATGTGGAGTTCCAGTCTTCATATGCCCTTAGAGCTGAAGTGACTGACCTGATCTAATCATAGCAGTGTGGTGCTCTCACTGGACAAAATTTTCAGTATGATAAACTGGTATTTCCAACACATCATGTTATAACAGCTTATCTTTTTTCACTAGTCTAACAAGATCATATAAGTCTTTGCTACTTTACCTTATGTATGATCCATATAAGTATATTTTGTGAGGAAAAAAGTAGATATACACCCACGTGTGTGTCACACTTGCCATGCTAAAAGACACATGGACTCTGACTTTGTTCTTTTGACTGAGAGCTCTAAGTTTATTACAAAACTGACTTCTTATATAGTATTTCAAACACACCCAGTGATTGGTAGGCAAAGTTAACACTTCTTCAATCACATTGGTCAAGACAGATGTCTATCAAGAAATCTCCTCCTCCAAGAAAGAATGCTAACAAGATAACCTACATGTAAACAAATCTATTATTTACAGAAAAATCCATGGGAAAAGAATTTCTAAAATGAAAACATCAGAAAGCAGAAAAACCAAAGCAACCTCTGTATGTGTGTGTGTGTATGTATTGGAAATGCTATAATCTCTTACTGAAACTGCAGGACTACTAATTCAGTATGTTCGTTTCTCATTTCCTGGAAGAGAATGGCAAGAGTTGGTGCTTACTTTGACTTTGTAGATAGTGAGATTTCAAAATTATGTTGTAACCTAACCAGACTAATTAGGAACTGATTTGAGGCTTTATCGGGGAAAGTAATTCAGTAAATGATGTAAGTAATATAAATAAGTTGAAATTGGAACTTAAAAATGTTTAAAGATCATATTTTTTCTAAATGCAAGAGCTTCCTTCAATTCTTCATCAACTATTTTCAGATAAGAACTTGTATTTACCTATAAGTTTTAAGAAACATTTGCAGTTTTTCTAGATCTGATGACAATATTCTCAGTCACTTTTCTTTCCCTTACTCAATCACATGATGATGGGTGTCCAAGCCCCTTGGAGGAGAGAAGAAGGTAAAAAGTAGGATCCCAACTTCAGGGTTCTGGCAAGCAGACTTTGGGCTGTTTAGAGATCAGCTTGAAAGAATCCCATAGGATACATGGGGAGTCCTGGAGAGAAGAGGGGTCTAGGAGAGATCCCCTCACTGATTTGCAAGGATCACTTCCCCTAAGCTCAAGAGTAGTCCATCCCAACAAGCAAAGACAGCAGGAGTTTTGCATGATGGACAAGGAGCTTCTCACTGAACTGGAATACAAAAAGGAAGCATACAAGAGGTGAAATCAGGGACCGGTGACCCGGGAGAAATGTAGAAATACTGTATCGTCATATAGGAATTGGATTGTGAAAGCCAAAGGCCACCTGGACATGAATCTCATGGGGGCATGAAGAGTAACAGGAAAGGATTCTACAGCTCCATCAGCAGCAAAAGGACACTGCTGAGTGGGACAAAGAATCTGATGGAGGATGTGGAAAAGGCTGAGGTACTCAGTGCCTTCTTCATCTGTAATGGGCTAATGCATCTGCAAACCCAGGTGCCCCATACCAGTGGGAAATTCTGGAGCAAGCAAGACTTTGACCTATTGGAGGAGGATCAGGTTATGGAACACTTAAACAGACCAGACATCTGCAAGTGGGCAGGAGCTCACAGAAGGCATTCAAAAGTGACGAAGGAGCTGGCTGATGTTATTGCAAGGCCTCTCCTGGTAATTTTTGAAACATCATGACAGTTGAGGCTGGCAGAAAGCCTGTCTTTGAGAAGGGCAATAAACATGGATCCTTGGTGAGATCCTTGGAGAGGTAATAGAGCAAATTCACCTGGAATCCACTTCCAAATGTGATAGACAGGAAGGTGTTAGGGACTTCTTTGTAACAATTTATAATGGGGAAATTTCACCTGACCAGCATCATAGGCATCCCTAATGAAGTCATTGGATTGGTGGATGGGGGCCTAAGAGTGGATGTTTCTCTTGCATATAGCAAAATTTTTGACACTAGCTCCCATCATATCCTCCTAGACAAATTGAAGCAGTCTGTACTTGATGAATGGGGAGGTGCAATTTAAAACTGGCCATAGTCAAAAGAGTTGTGATCTGCGGCATGAAGTCCAAGTTGAGGATTGTCACTAGTGCCATAGTGAGGAAATCAATAATGGATCCTGTACTGTTTACCATCTGATGGCTTGGAGATTGGGACAGAGAAAGCCCTCAGAAAGTTTGCAGATGGTAGGAGGACTGGCTGATAAAATGAGATGGCTGTGCTGCCTTTCAGGGGATCTGACACTGGCTGGACAATAGGCTAACGTGAAGTTCAAGAAAGGGTGGTGTACAGTCCTGCACGTGGGAAGGAATCACTCCAGACACCAGTAGAGGCTGGAGGCTGACAGAGTGGAAAGGAACTTTACAGAAAAGGACTGGATCCTAGTGGTCACCAAATTGAACTGAGCCAGCAATGCAACCTTGTGGCTAAAGACAGCAGCTCTCTCAGCTGCATTAGCCAGAGCATTGCCAGCAGGTGGAGGGAGGTGAACCTGCCCGTCCACTCAGCACTGCATTGTGAGGCAGCATCTCGGGTCCTGTGTCCAGTCCTGTGCTCCCCATTGCAGGAGAGATATGGGCATGCTGGATCAAGTCCAACAAAGGCCCAAATAGATCAAGGAGAGGGAGCATCTGGCATATGAGAAGAGGTTGAAAGAGCTTTGATTGCAGAGCTAAAGAGAAGGCTCAGAGCAGTCTTACCAACATGGAAAAATTCCCAGCTGGCAATGAAGACTGAGCCAGAGTGTTCTCGGAAGTGGCCACTGAAAGAGGCAATGAACAAAAATTAGAACAAAAGAGATTCTGTTGAACAAGGATTATTTTTTATTTTTCACAGTGAGGGTGGTCAAACACTGGAAAAGGTCGAGCTTAGTTTATCCGAGATTTCCGTCACTGGCAATACTCAAAACCTGATTGCACATGATCCTGAGCAGAGCAGCTTGGTCTAGTGGGAGGTGTTCCCACTATGGAGGGAGGGATTGGGATTAGATGATCTTTAACGTCCATTCCAACCCCTTAACGTTCTATGATTCTATGATTTTCATGGACCTTTGAATTAGATCATCTCCAGAAGCCCCACCCATCTTTAGCCCTTCAGTGTTTCTGTCCTAGTGTTTTCCTGTAAATTTGAGAATATTTTATTAAGTTTACAGTATCAAGCAAACAAAAAACCCCTCACTTTGTGAGAGCAGAAAAATGAGTACGATTAGCATTTCCATGCTTATAATAATAATCAGATTTCAGAAAAAAAGATCCACATTGCTTTTTGTTTTAATAAGTGATCATTCTTAAAAAAATAAACCCTAGTGCAATCAGGAAAACAAGCAATAACTACTAATATGGACTTTTTTGCATATCTTTAAGTAGATTATTTGGTATAATTGTGATTGAATTTTTTGTTGGTTTCTTTTCTTTTTCCTTTTTTCTGTTTCGTAATTTTTTTTGAAACATTGCCATCAAAATGTATTCTGTTGTTCAACAGAATAATTTTTGAAAGGTTCCTGTACTGTCTGATTAAGTTTTCATTTTTATGTTCAGTTTTCACTCTTTTTTTTTAAAATACAATTATTAAGCTTCATTTGTGTGTGATTTTTGTCTCCATTCTTTATTAACAAATATTTTCATTGTATTAAGCTGAGGTATTTAGTAGGTAATTTGGCCCTTGTTATTCTGAGATTGTCTTGGAAATAGTAGAATTTAAAATGGTGCTACTTAGATTTTTTTTTTGTGTCATTTTAATTTCTAAATGATGGCATTGCATATGTTTATAATGTGGTAATATACCATTTGCTTGTTCAGAAACTTGACAGAATTTTTAATGAGTATGAAAACCAGCATAGTTTGGGGGTCTTGACAGCAGCTGGCAAAATGGTTCAGGTGGATTTTATATAAGAAAACTGCAGAATCCTGAAATATGTCCTTCTATATGAATTTTTATAGTTATGGTAATAACTATGCTATGAATGCTACAACTTGAAAAGCTGTCAACATTTGTGACAAAATTTAAACTAATTATTTTTACAATGAAAGCCTGACTTGACTGAGAATTTTCAATTGACTTCAGCTTCATTGGGACTAAAATTAAATCCCTAGGATTTTTTTGAGCATTTGTGCTAGAATGCTGTTCCTCTTTTATAAGAAGAAAATAATAGCTAAGTTTCAGATACAAGCAATGGAGAGAGATTATCTAAGATTACTCCCAGGATTTTTAATGGCCCATGAACACTGGTGAGAATCATCAGAATGCAGAAAATGTATCCCTGTGGTACAGAAATCAAAGGAGGGTAACAAAAGCTGAAGTAAGCCTTTGACATTCATGTAATGAAGAGAACCTAAGCAGGAGCAGAGGAGGTGCCCTGTACTGCACCTTCTAATAAAAAAATCCTTATCTGCAAAACAGAAAATCCTGACATGTGATGCTTTATGTGCTATGGCATTGCAAAAAAAAAACAAAAAACAAAACAAAAAAAAACCCCCAAACAAACAAACAAACAAAAAACCAAACAAACCCAAAAACCCAAAAAATAAAGCACAGTAAATTTTCAGCTGTAGGAATAGTTGTCTGAAACCAGTAGGTCACAGAAAGACTGAAACAGTAATATTCTCACTGTTTATGCCCTTAACACTTCCATAGAAAAGCAAATAGTTTTCTTGTTTCTACTGTGTAGAAAAGGGGTAATAGAAAATGTGGCATTATGTAAAAGGGGTACAAAACACACATAAGTGTTGCAGCGAAAATGAGATTAGGTTAGCAATGATCAGTGATCATCAAGTTGGCTCATTCATCTTTGGGCTGTCACAAGATGAGAAGGAAGTAGTAGAGTGCAAAGGCACAGTTTCCATTGTTGGTCATCCTGGAGAGCTGTGTGACTGGGAGAAGCAGTGGTAAACCTCAGGCAGGATCCTGTTTACCACTGGCTGTGTTTTACGGCTTCTTGTTTAGCTGCACTTTCAAATATTGGATACCATGTTTACTACACAGAGCTTTTTAATTTTTTTCCCATATTTCACACATATTTTTAATACTTTGAGTAGAGCTAGTACGTCAGATTCTTTTATGGATTAGTAACCTATGGTGATCAGTCCTGCAAAAGATAGATGTGTTTGTCAGTGGGCAGCTACTCTGACTTAAGCATACAGTTTCTAGAAGTTACCCCTTTTTTAATATTATTTTTCTTTAATTTTTATCTTTTTCCCTTTATTACTGTTAATTCCTCTCTTTTCTGTTCTTTTAATCTTCTCTTCCTCTTCCCTTACCAAGCTTTGTTATACCAAGAACTATTCTCCTGTCTTTTCACATCCATACCTTTACTCCTGCTTTCCTTCACAAAATACAATCATGTTTCTTACCCTGCAAATTTGACTTGTATACTTGCATAAAACTGTAAAACTGTTGATAGTATGTTTAAGGTCATGTACCTTTTCTGAACACAGGCCTTTCATAAGTATGCTTCAAATACACACAACAAAGGAATTTGTATTCTCAGCGTCTCATCACCAAAATACTTGCGCAGTCATGGACGTTACTTCCTTCAGCCTTTCCACTGTGAAATATCCCTAGGATTGATAACATACAGTTAAAATGCTTCTAAAAATCATGGGAATGGAAAAAGGTTGGGCCTGGGAATGGAAAGAAAAGTTAGACCTAGAAAGGGAACCAGAGACAATAGGTTCTGGGATGGAGGCTGAGCTTTGTTTGAA
>WAAE01008308.1:0-38590 GCA_013400495.1 Nicator chloris
AGAGCAAAAAAAAGGCTGTTAAGAGCTATAAGCTTATTGTTCCCAATGTAAGTATAAAACTAAACGTTTCTGTTGTATGACTGCTACTAAGAAACTCAACTACCAATTCTGCTGATGGCTTTCTAAAATATAAAAATTCTAAACACATCTAATGCAATGATTTCTATTTAAAAATAATTTATAGGCTAGACTACATTCTAGGGCTGTGTGACTCTTAACATAAGCCATAATGTGTCACAAAGGAAATTACTACATCATCCTCATATTTTCAGGACTTCCTAACTAAGAGTTTATTAAGACCAGACTGAAATAATGTTCCAAACATTTGATCCAGAAAGCTTTTTTTTTTTTTTTTTAAGCTGACAGAAGACCAGTTGATTCTTGCACCATCCAACACGAGTTGGTTAATACATGCATCGTGGCTGTACGATGTAACAGAATTTAGAAGACCACATTTGGGGGACATACAGGGATGCATCCAAGTGTGCAAATTCAAAGATTAGACTCTGATAAAAAAATCAAGACTTCGTTATTTTCATAAATTGCAATGCTATTTATCAACTTGATAGCTTGATAAAATGTAACCAGCATGCCTCAGAAAGAAGAAATATTTTGGTATGACATTTCTTATATGAAGGGACATTGGAAAATCCAATCATACAAACAGATGAAGAAAGAACAACATGAAATAAGACAACTTTTATAAAAATGTTGACAGAAATCCATACCTGACTGCACCAGGAATGGGAAGATGCAAATAGAATATGGTTTTGGCAGCAAAAAGAAGTGATAATGACCACTTTTCAATATAGCCAAAACCTGAAATATTTATTGAATAATCAAGGTAAGATTCAAGTGCAACGTGTGCTGGCAATACATTGAAGAAAACAAGAACAAAAAAACATTCCCAGGAATTACCATTAGCTTTCCTTCATATTGTCTAGAGAAAAATCTACACAAAATACCTAGGGCATGAGAGTACCATGTAAAAAATCTGCTACAGATGAACCCCCCTAAAACCAGATGAAACACTACAAAACATTCTAAAAGTATAGTTAATTTAGCTTTCAGTGACATCAAACCTTTCCCCCTAATCCCTGTTTAGGGAGCAAAATTAACCTTCTCTTGGACTGGCATTTATTTTACATGCAATAGAGAAGGCTGAACTTCAGGGTGACTGATAAATTCACAAAGTCCTCTACGAAGTGATGTGAGCCATGGCCTAAGGAAATGAACAGAACTCAAAAGGGAATCAAAGGGCAAGTATATTCACAGATAATGTGGAAGATAATTCAACTATACATTCTTCTGCACTCAAAAAGAGAGAAAGAGGATGTGGTTTAAGAAACAGTTAAAAAGAGAGGGTAAAGGAGAGAAAGGGATGGATGAGTCTTTTTCAGCTTTTTAAAATACAAGCCATTCCAGCACTTGATGACCAGAAGAAATTGCCATGCTGGTGTTTTTAAGGGTCTGACACTGCCAGTAACCTTTCAGTTCCACATGAGGAGGGAGTATGAGGTGATTATCAATGAGATTGAATTATTAACCTTTTGACAGTCAAGAGGTTCATTTTTAGCATGGATATGAGATTAGTGGGTTTTGACAGGATGGTATTTTGCATTAAGAAATTCCAGAAACATCAGAGAGTGTCTACAACCACCAACAACGGAGGGTGTCAGCTGAACTCATGGTGTTCTCCAAACATTTCCCACAATTTTTTGGCTTTGTTAAGTATCAGAACAAAATGATTTGTACATCTGTATCTGTGTAGACTTCTAGACTGTGTTTCCAAATCATTATGAAAAAGCCAGTAGTAGTTTTTTTTGAAGAGTAATGCACAAGGAGTTGTACACACGCAGATCTCATTAACAAAGTGGGATGCCCACATTCCTGCAGTTAATGCAAATGTTCAAAGAAGTGTATAATGCTTAATTATTTCAAGGAATTAAATGAAATATTCCTTAAAGCTATTGTAACACAGATGACTACTGCAATTACTTTTATCCAAGAGCATTTTTACTGCAGTTCTACTTCACAGCTCCAAAAAAGTTGAGTTGTGAGATCAAGGCCAATAAAGACCACATGCAAGAAATAACATGATTTCCTCAGTGACACAGCAGCAATGTAAAGGTAAGAACATTGGATATAACCAATACCCAACTTACACTGTCTGTCCTCCAACCAAAATGACTGAATCCCACTCTGAGATATCACAGTTGCAGCAGCTTGTGGAAAGACTATTTAGTGGATGAAAACTGAAAATCTTACTTCCTCTTACTCTGACGAACTTAAATGTAAACTTTCTCTTGAGCGAAAACCAGGGAGGACCTAACCATGCTCGTATATAAGTCAGTATGTACTGAAAAGTTGTTTTAAAACCTTATTAAGATGTAAAAGTGGAACTCAAGACTTGGACTAATTGTTCTAGAACTTTATTCCGCAGGCATTAGCAGATTTTGCATCCTACGAACAATTTCAGGATAGAAATTCAGTACAGACAGAAGAATTATTCCTCTTCTTACATTACTACTGAAGCAAATTACCGAGTAAGTAAAGAATGATTTTGGTAAGTCCCAAGGAATGCATTTTCCATTAGTTTTGAAAGTGTAACCTTTAAATTCAATAGAGAAAGTCTTCATGCCCCACATGCATGAATGGAAAAAATAAGAATTAAAGTAGCCAAAAAAAATCCTATTTATTTCCCATGGCTTTTAACCAAAGACTTTATGGCATAAAATATCTTTCATAGTTACTAAACTGAAATCTTGTTAGTATATATTAATTACATAACTTTTATTTCCTTTTAAATTAGTATCAATAAGATAAGTGGTTTTAAAACAGTTTCCTTTTATCCTGGGAAAGCTGAGCATTTCATAAAATAAAGAGGAAAAGGCCACAGAGTCAAACAGATTTTTCCTGAATAAACCAAATTTGAATTCAGATTTAACAAAGAAATCAAGGATAGGAAATAAATCAGAACAAGATACAGGTAAGTCATACAGTTCTATTCATTCCTAATGATTTTGTTGGAAATACTGATTAGACATCTACGGAAAAACTGCCTACACATCAGAGTAAAGAAAGTCAAAGATGATGTTTTCCCAACTCTCTTGCTGCTCTACTGCAATGTCCTAAAAAGCCTGCATAGCTGCCCTCCTGATCTCTCCAACTGCACTGGGCAGGTAAGAAGAGCAGCTTAATAGATTCAGGCACACTACCAGAAGTGGAAGATGGGTGACCTTTTGACAAGGACCAACTCCTGCATCAAAAACCCTTACCCAGCATGCTTCAAAGCATTCAACCATGTTTCCCTTCTACTTCCAGTTACAAATATCCAAACACCTGGGTTTGAAGCAGCTGCAATCATGGTATTTTGAGCTGCCAGTACCACTGTATGAGGATGGTCCTGTCTTCAGGCTGTCATCCCACCCCCTGGAAAGGCTAATACATTTGGGTAAATGGACAAGTTCACATACATATACTGGTTTTAAACTTGACCCACATGATGACAGAATACATAGAGAGGGTCTGTATAATTCAGTGCTGAGCTATGCATGTCTGCTGTCTCCTATTCTCATTTATTTCTATCCCAGAAGGGGGAAAAATAGTGTATGCAAATCCAAGACAACATGTTCTGCATTTTGAATCTAGCTGGCTCAAAATAGTCCTTTGAAAAAAGACAACCCACGAGTCACAACAAAAAGCCAGTCCACAACCAAAGTTGACAAGAATAGTCCATTTCTTGTTCTTGTTAGTGGACTAGTCTTGTTAGAGGGCCATGAAGGCACACTAAAACCAAATAATTAAATGCTTATTTAAGTGGACATATGAAACATTCACAGATAGAAAAAATCCAATACTAATTTTTCAATAGCGTTTTAAACAACATGCATACCTGCAGGTGTGATCATCACTTACACTTGCAATTTCTTGACCATCGTTGGGAGCAAAGACCAGATCATTAATGTAATCTGAGTGGCCATCAAATGTCTGCCAACAAGAAAAGACAAATACTTTTACCTTACAGCTGACTGTTCCACCAACATATTTAAAAGACCTGCTAATGGAAAGATGTTTGTTAAGATAAAACTACCATTTTAATAGAAGGTAAAAAAAGCTTTTATCGGTAACTGGATTTCTTTAAAATATCTAATTCATGTGTAGATTCATGCTGCAGGTGAAAAGACCTCCCTACTATTCCTTGTAGGTAGCACAGAGGTCAGTTTGATGCTTTTGCTTGACAGAGATTAGTGAATCACACCAGAGCTTCTTATTTTTTGAACCACTGAATTTTGAAGGTAGAAGAAAAATCTCAGAACATGGAGAATGACCAGGAAATGAATGTATGCATCATGTAAATGAATGGATACCCTACATTAAAGAATTCTGATTACTGGTATGTAACTCTGATCTCTGAATCTCTCATTAAATACATCTATGGTGTTTTTGACAGAAATCTCAGAATTTTTTGTCAGGCAAATGTCCATGTGTAGATGTATCTGTTACTGTTCCACCCTCTTGTATTCAGTCCCACTGATTAAGTCTCAAGGCACAGCTGTTTTTGTTTTGCCCAGCAAGGTATCATAAAAATGAGACAAAAATATCCTCTCGGTAACAGCACGAGACTGAGAGATTGCAGAGGAAAACAAGGTCAAATGAAAATAAGTTCCCTAAGTTTCTGAAGGAAAAACACATCACCTTTAAGTGTAGCTATTCTGAGGAACAAATGCAGAACTGATTAAAAAAAAATCTCAAGCATGCACAAGAACTAAATCCCCCTCTCTAAAAGTTTTAAGAATGCCTCATCAATTCAATACAGAAACATTTTCAGCAGCCAACTTCTTCTTTTCCAATAAGTCATTATTTTATTAAAACCTAATGGATTATACTAGAACTAATAGGCCCTAAGATGATGCTAAACTATTTAGACAGAATGCCAAGTCTTTTGACAATTTTCAGCATTCTGAATTCAAATATCCTGCCTCATTTTACTTCTACAGTTCTGATGAAATATGCTTTTTATTAAGCAAAATGTGAAGCAGGACAAGGAAGCCATAATTCATTTCCAAATGAAAACCTCAAAAGAAGAAAAAGGTTTCACAAAGATCCATCAGTCATATTTTACCTTTTGTTTTTTTTTTTTTTGTTCTGGGCTTGCTCCAACCCATAAATTTTGGATTAGTCGTGTCGACAAAGTAATGGAAAACTCAAGTGTGCTTCAAGTTTCTTGTTGATAATTACATCAAGACAGTTTTTCCATGGGGAAAACAGAGTAAGATTACTCCATCTATCCCTCCAGAAGCAACATGTACTAATTGTTTACTATGAAAGACAAAATGTTCGGAGATTACATTCTGAACGTAGTCACATACTTCCTTCAGCTTTGTTTCCATATTCTGGACCTCTCCTGAAGATCCCACGTGTCAAGTGTGCACCGTATAACGGATTCAAAATTTTCCATGTGTTCAATGTGAGTTCAGCCTCAGGTTTATGAAATGGATTTTCTCAGGTATCAGTTAACTGTTAAGAAGCCAGTGTATCAAACTTTATTGAAACCCAGATCAACATAGCTCACCCAGAATTTGTGATCATCTGGGATTTTGCATGTGCTTTAAATCAGAATTAGGTGTTACTTTTCTTGACAAGAAATCTAGAGTACAATGATTGTCCAGATATAAGAAATTAGGATGATTGCCAGAAAGGGTTTTCCACACTTTCTATCAAAAAACCCCAGAAGACAGTCTCAAAGACAACTTTTACTGACATAAACACACTAGTCCACATTATTTCTTTTTGTTAATGAGGTCCTCACTAATAGGCAAAAATATGTATTTTTTAGCTGTTTTCTAATTATTTTTAACATTAGACCAAGCCTGACCCAGTAACAATATGTATTTTTACTTTTTCCTCAGCCACAGTACATCCTTAATAAAGTTCTTGGACAGCTAATTTCAGTGGTGGAGCTGGCATAAATGAAGCTAATAGCTTTACTGTTAAATTCAGGCCAACACGTCTCATTTGTATTGCATATGCACCAAACAATCATAGAATCATTAAGGCTGGAAAAGACCTCTGAGATCATTGAGTCCAAACACTAATTTAACACTGCCAGGTCCATCCCTAAGCACCACATCTATAAGGTTTTTGAACACAGTTTTTTGATCACACTGCTTCCCTGGGCAGCATGTTCCAACCTGTTACTAGACCACTCTTTTACAGAATAATTTTTTCCTTATATCCAATCTGAACCTTCTCTGGCATAACTTGAGGCCGTTTCCGAGTCCTATCACTTGCTGGCAGGGAGACTGACCCCCAGCTGGCTACAGCCTCCTTCCAGGTGGTTGTGGAGACCAACAAGGTCCCTCCTGAGCCTACTTTTCTCCAGGCTGAACAACCCCAGTTCCCCCAGCTGCTCCACATAGGACTTTTGCTCCAGACCCCTCACCAGCTCCACTGCCTTCTCTGGACATGCTCCAGCACTTCCATGTCTTCCTTGTCCTGAGTGGCACAAAACTGAACAGAGAATTCAAGGTGCCAAGTACAGAGGGACAAACACTTCCTTACTCCTGCTGACCACACTATTTCTTGTGCCCTTATTAATCCAAAATAAATTAAAAAATTAGATATTGAATTTAGCTCACTAGAGTCTGTAGCATCAAATTTATCCCATTGTTTCATTATTTCAACTTATTATCAATCCATTAGCTAATGTTAAAGAAACTTTACATTCTGGTAAGATTTAATTCACAGCTTAACATTAAAGCCTGTTGTCTGAAATTCGCAAAACTGGCAGATATTACATAAATAGATAACTTTAATATGGAATGACAGACAGACTCACAAGCAAAGAGCATAAAGAACTTTAAGAACTATTTTGTCAGAAATCCCACCAAGCTGACTAAGTCAGTTATCCCATTGCTTAGTGGCAAAATCACGTAAGACGACCAACACTGAATGAAGGAAATTAAAAATATGTGGATGTATGAAGCAAAACAAAAAGCATTTTCTTTCAAGACATTTAGCAGCACCCATCTTTACTTCTTATGCCCCGCCTTTATTCATTCTATTATCAGTATGGCCACATAGGTGACATCCACAATTCACCTCATTTTTGTATGACAAATCTCATTGTCTTACTATATGCAAATTAACACACCAAAAATAAAAGTCTGTTTTTTCTCCTTTATACCCAATAAGCCACCATCATCAAAACAGGCATTATCATATTCTAAAGCAGTAAAAGCCAAGGAAGACTCTCCTCCAATTTTTTTTTATTAATTATCTTTGCTTATTGCTAGCTAAGACCTCACCAAAAGAACTTCAAACTGGATAGCACAAACATCTCATTAACAGTAGTACTTGAGCTGGGACATTGTTTCAAAGGAAGAATTTTGAAGAAAATCAGAAGATCATGTAGATGATAATTACAGTTCTTCCCACTTGAAAGACAGAAAGGTATTTACAATACAATGATAATCCCTAGAGATGATGGATCCAGGCTCTGTCACAAATGGAGCAGAAGGATAGATAAAGATTAGACTTCACTAAAAACTAAATAATCTTTTAAAAATCACATTAGCTGTTCTTACCTTAAATTCATTCTTGTCCTGTAAGTCAGAAGTAAAGAGCCTTAACTTCCTATCAGAAGCCGCAGTACAAAACCTACACTCCATAGACAAAAAAAAAGGTCCTTCAGTCAATCAACATTGCCATAGGTGACTTTTTACCAGTTTTCCTTCATTTTAAAAATGCAAAGTGAGATGCAAAGAAAAAATCAGATTTTGAAAAAAGACCTAAAGCATCTATCTTTTCTGCTTTGGCAACAAGCAGAGTTATAACTGGAGCTTATCTGTAAAACGGTGTGCATCAAGTGCCAAGAATACTTATCCACAGAAAGAAATGCAAGACATTTTACAAAGCTAAATCTGGATCAATTACCAATTACCTGAAATACCTAATTAAAAATGCTGCTGAAACTTTTCTTGGAAGAAGTTAAGTGGTAGGGCACAAAAAAACAACCCTCGTTATCAGTGTTTTAAAATACTGAAATATAAAATTCATAAACCAATTTCTATTCAACATATTTTAACCCAAAAGACTGTACGAAAAAGGAGCAGTAAGCAACTATGGTAATTTTGAAGAATCAAACAAACTACTGAGTACATTTTAATTCAGAAGTTCACATTTAATAGCTAACTATCTTTCTAGATTTTCTAGATTTACACCTCAACAATCTCACAAATAGTATCTCACCTACTTTGAAACACAGCATATATTAGGCAAATTAGTACAAACAGGCTTATAAAGGAGGCCATTCAAGTGATTTCACATCTACTAAAGCTCTTAAAAGAAATGTTTCTTCACAGATGTACAAAGAAAGAAACTATGCCAGAGATCCATAAAAATAATGAAAAAAATATTATTTACTGCTTGTTCGTTAGGGAGAAGGGTCAAGGGGCACAAGAAGTAGGACAAAAACAAGCAAATGAACAACAACAAAAAAAGACTAGAAGAATAAAAATGTTCTACTGAAGAATTCAGAGACCTCATCAGTGATTTCTAAGGAGTTAGATTTCACTCATAAGCTTTGAGCAGTCCAATATTAAGTACTTAGAGAAAACAGGTAAGAGACAAGGATTTGCTGTAGCTGTTTATTGTTAAGTACCTTATCTGGGGAGGTATAGCATCAAGTCTAGTTTCAGGACTCCATGCGATGGCATCAACTCTGATTCCGTGGTGAAATGTTCTTAGTGTCTTATATTGCATGCCTTCCACTTCTGCATCCTCCTCCTACAAAAATATTGCAGTTAGCTGATTCAGAACAAGGTCTTGGTGACTTCTAACAAATCAGATTGCTACGAAATGAAAAAGCTTTCAAAATTACACATATTGGGATTTTTTCAGATCATAACACCCTTAAAGTGAAAACCTGGAACATACAGAAAGCATTAACTTATTTAAGTACTTAGAAATACATTAAATTATTGCAGTCTCAAGCCAGAGGCCAATGAACAGCAGAAAAATCACAACTGAGCTATGAAGATGCTGAGCTCATTCTCTGTATAAGTAGTATCTTCACAGATACAACTAAAGCCACTTAAAATAGCATAGCAATTTAGCACACATTGCAGTGAGAAGATGCAATGGGAACAAAAGCAAGCATGTAATTTAAGCTGTCCTCTCTCTGAGTTGTTTTTACACGATGGAAAAATGCTGCCACTTCCAGAGCATCGCTTCTCAAACAGCAGGAGATAAAAAGGTGCCCTGTCTCACCTAATCCTAATTACAAACTTGCTTATTCTTACCACCAGTAAGAACACCAGATAAGAGGAAAAATAAAACAAGAGTTGGGATTATGGACTCCATCAATAAGTTGACCTCTAAAAAAAAAAGTTTTCAGAACATCCAATGGAGCACCTCAAAGGACATTCCTACACAATTTTCTCTCTGTCACAATCCTGCTTTAAAGTAAAGAACCTCTCTGTATGGCCTCTACATAATGCAGAGGCCAAGCAGAACCCAGCTGAGGATGCATGAAATTACCCACAGTTCTTCAATGCTTCTCAACAGAAAAAGAGAATAACATTTTACTCTCCTACTCTGAAATGCTCATTGACTCCACATGTAGAAGTGAAGGGACGATGTGAAAAGTTTAGAAAAAAACCCTTGTGCCAGTAGCTGTCAAAATTTTAATTACTTCCTTTTCAAGGCCTAACCCAAAAACAAGGTAGAGACCAACACAAATGTCAGTATGTTTTTGTGGTTAGTACTAGGTGCTCTTCAGAAAATTTCCAACAGTAAGACCATGGGGAATAAGAATAATAGTAATAAAAATATCGGCTATGCTATTATTCAAAGTAGACAAATTACAAAAATAATACTATAAAATAAAGAAGCAAGATGAAGGAAAAAAGCTTAGAAATTCCAAGCAATTATCTCCAATTGATTGTCAAACATCTAGGCAAAAAATCTCATCTAAAGATAAACATTTTATCCAGTACAAAAATATACAATATTCAGTGTTTTACATTTTAATTTTTTTCACAATAAAACTCTAAATAACTTCAAGGTAAGAAATTTTACTGTTTCCAACAGTCTGTGAGGGAGATCCAGTAAAAAAAAATTGGGAGAAAAAAAATACAGTAAGTATTTCTACAGTTCATCCGTAAAAAGAAATACCTATAAAATTAGCACAGATGTATCAGTGTGTATTTTGCATATNAAACAAGTATCCTAGACTTGTTAGTGTAATAAACAAGTAAAATTCTCCCTTGTTTACCACAAGGAGAGGAGGAAACAGGAAAGTGACTGGAGTCCTCCTGCAGCAGAGGTGGTGGCAAAGTGAGTTTCAGGGGCATCTAACAAAAACAATAACACAGACTAACCTGAAATCTGCAAGTCCCAACAACCACGTAATTTTTGCCACCGTAAGCAATAAGGGAACATGAATCTCCACTGTCAAATGGATTGAATTTTACCACATGCACATAATCCTCACAATCCACAGTGTAAGAAGTGTTTCTAGTAGAATCTTGCTTCATTTTCAGTGAACCAAGTCAAGGTATCAGAGAAGCGATGTCTTCCACAGGACGAAAATCTATATTCCTATACAAAAATTTTAAAAAGCATAGATTACTCATTTGCACAAATAAAAAATGTGAAGTATTTGTGGCAGAGCAAATCAAAATTTCCTACAACACGTTCAAGAACACAAAAGCTGCACTTAAGCTTATTAGATGTAGCCTGTTTGTTTCACCAATCAAAATATTTACTAAACATACATTCAAAACTGTCTCTTATAGACTTGAGCAATAATTGCAGATTTTGTGCTGCCCTTGGCAACCCAACGCCAATGCAAAGAACCAAGTAACTGCACACACCAGTAGTCACACAGCATTTTAACATTTTCAACCAAACAGTAAGAAACAATACATTGCTACCTTCAAATTCTCTTTACTTGTCTACCTCTTTACAAACTGTGTGTGCAACTAAAAACCGAGTTAACTGAAGTTGCAAAACTGTAAATGAGAACAGTGTTGTGCATTCAATCAGTTTTCATGAATGTAAGGTTTCTGTGCTAGAACACAAGAGGCCAAGATACACAGCTGATTTCAGAATCAATTCCTTTTAGTGCTAGTACAGATTTGACATTAGGTTATGTCTTTTTGGGAAATCAGACATTTAACTACACACCATGTAGAAAACCAGCTTGAAATCTCAGACCTTTGACAGATTTTGGTGTGTAAATGATCTGAAGGTCTCAGCATCCAAGACTGAATGTTTTGCTTGGGAACCAGCCAGGTCTGACAGAGGCATCAAACAAACATAGAGGCTCTCCATAGCTGTGTGTTTATTTTTAAATTCATACAACAGACCACTGTATTACTGTTAATACTTTAGCCATATAACTTGCATAGCTTTGCTCCTAAAATCAAACGCAAGTTTTACTCCCATCCCTAGTTTTCTTCCTCTAAAGCTTCCTATGAGCACAAGCCATTACAGAATCATGGAATATTAAGGGGTTGGAATGGACCTTGAAGATCATCTAGTCGGAAACCCTGCTGCCATGGGCAGGGACACCTCCCACTAGAGCAGGCTGTCAATGCCTCACCCAACCTGGCCTTGAACACTGCCAGGCTTGGGGCAGCCACATCCTCCCCGGGCAACCCCTTCCAGTGGCTAACCACTCCCACCGTAAAGAATTTCTTCCTCACATACAACTAAAGTTTCCCCTCTTTCACTTTGCACCCATTGCTCCTCGTCCTCTCACTACAGCTCCTCTCCAGCTTCCCTGTAGCGCCACTTGAGATGCTGGAAGGTACTGTGAGCTCTCCACGCGGGCTCCTCTTCTCCAGGCTGAACAACGCCAACTTTCTCAGCCTGAATTATCGGTCACCGGACCAGCTTGAAAATACCAAGAGTATTATCTTCATTTGTTTAAGAAACACGATTAGGGAAACCGAACCGCATGGGTGCGCGTTACCTCCCCCCATCCATGCGCATCCCTTGCCCTCCTACTCTCTCTTTTTCCCGTCAAGGCCCAGCTGCTGCTCCCCAGGCAGGCTGCCCCAGTTCCCCCGGGCCGGGCTGGGGTGCGGTGGCCCAGCCCCGCTTCACACGCACCTCCGCGGCCCCGACTCCCGCAGCGGCCCCGGCGCTCCCCGGCAGCGCCCGCCCCCGGGCGGCGCGAGCGGCGCGGGTGCTTCCGGGGCAGCGGCCCCGCGCCCATTGGGCCGCGCGGCGGATTTGAACGCGGCCGCCGCGCCCGGCCCGGCCCAGCGGCAGCGCTCCGGGACTGCGCTGAGGGCACGGCAACGGGGCCCTGGGGCGGCCGCAGCCGGGAGCGCTCCGCGGCAATGGTAATGACAATTGGGGCGGCTTCGCAGGGGTTTTGGCTTGTTTGGGTTGTTTCGCTGGGAGCGACAGGTACGGTCTCTTGGAACGCTCGCAGGGTAAGGAGCAAGAAAAGACTCCGGAGAGGTTTCACTCTTCCCCACGCTGACTTGCAGCCCACCTGTTTCATTCTCTGTGACGCCCGTGTCACGTTTACATTATAAAGTGGGTTGTCCCTTTCAAACGTTTTGGACAGTGAGAGGTTGCTCTTGCAGTCGTGCTTGTTTCCCGATGCCCCTGTCCTCCTCCCTGCCCCCTTCCCACACTTCCTCACTTCTTACAGTCGTGCCAATAACTAAAAAACAAATGCGCTGTGGGCTCTGCCTCAGCTGTGTGGAAAAAGGTCAAACGTTGAGTTTTGTCTTCTGGAAGTAAAAGGAATGGGTATTGATCCTATACTGTCACTGCAGTGTTAGGGAACTTTGTTTCAGAAAAGAACAAGTTTAAGGGCATATTTGTGCTGCATTGTCATGTACCTTGCCTTGACAAATGCAAGGAGGTGAGAGAAACCAAAGCATGATGTAGTCCCATTATTGCCAGAGAAGATAACAGCTTATAGAATTAAAAAAAAAAACAAACAAAAAAACCACAATTTTTAAAAAAAAAAAAAAAAAGGTATTGGTAACAAAAGTGTTCAGAGTTGTCTGTGTTAGTAAGTCTTAGAAATATTAAATCTTTTGTTTTCCAGGTTTGAAACATCCTCGTAGACACTCATCTGAATGTATAGCGAATGCAGAANGCCACATCCTCCCCGGGCAACCCCTTCCAGTGGCTAACCACTCCCACCGTAAAGAATTTCTTCCTCACATACAACTAAAGTTTCCCCTCTTTCACTTTGCACCCATTGCTCCTCGTCCTCTCACTACAGCTCCTCTCCAGCTTCCCTGTAGCGCCACTTGAGATGCTGGAAGGTACTGTGAGCTCTCCACGCGGGCTCCTCTTCTCCAGGCTGAACAACGCCAACTTTCTCAGCCTGAATTATCGGTCACCGGACCAGCTTGAAAATACCAAGAGTATTATCTTCATTTGTTTAAGAAACACGATTAGGGAAACCGAACCGCATGGGTGCGCGTTACCTCCCCCCATCCATGCGCATCCCTTGCCCTCCTACTCTCTCTTTTTCCCGTCAAGGCCCAGCTGCTGCTCCCCAGGCAGGCTGCCCCAGTTCCCCCGGGCCGGGCTGGGGTGCGGTGGCCCAGCCCCGCTTCACACGCACCTCCGCGGCCCCGACTCCCGCAGCGGCCCCGGCGCTCCCCGGCAGCGCCCGCCCCCGGGCGGCGCGAGCGGCGCGGGTGCTTCCGGGGCAGCGGCCCCGCGCCCATTGGGCCGCGCGGCGGATTTGAACGCGGCCGCCGCGCCCGGCCCGGCCCAGCGGCAGCGCTCCGGGACTGCGCTGAGGGCACGGCAACGGGGCCCTGGGGCGGCCGCAGCCGGGAGCGCTCCGCGGCAATGGTAATGACAATTGGGGCGGCTTCGCAGGGGTTTTGGCTTGTTTGGGTTGTTTCGCTGGGAGCGACAGGTACGGTCTCTTGGAACGCTCGCAGGGTAAGGAGCAAGAAAAGACTCCGGAGAGGTTTCACTCTTCCCCACGCTGACTTGCAGCCCACCTGTTTCATTCTCTGTGACGCCCGTGTCACGTTTACATTATAAAGTGGGTTGTCCCTTTCAAACGTTTTGGACAGTGAGAGGTTGCTCTTGCAGTCGTGCTTGTTTCCCGATGCCCCTGTCCTCCTCCCTGCCCCCTTCCCACACTTCCTCACTTCTTACAGTCGTGCCAATAACTAAAAAACAAATGCGCTGTGGGCTCTGCCTCAGCTGTGTGGAAAAAGGTCAAACGTTGAGTTTTGTCTTCTGGAAGTAAAAGGAATGGGTATTGATCCTATACTGTCACTGCAGTGTTAGGGAACTTTGTTTCAGAAAAGAACAAGTTTAAGGGCATATTTGTGCTGCATTGTCATGTACCTTGCCTTGACAAATGCAAGGAGGTGAGAGAAACCAAAGCATGATGTAGTCCCATTATTGCCAGAGAAGATAACAGCTTATAGAATTAAAAAAAAAAACAAACAAAAAAACCACAATTTTTAAAAAAAAAAAAAAAAAGGTATTGGTAACAAAAGTGTTCAGAGTTGTCTGTGTTAGTAAGTCTTAGAAATATTAAATCTTTTGTTTTCCAGGTTTGAAACATCCTCGTAGACACTCATCTGAATGTATAGCGAATGCAGAAAGTACTGAAGACACTCTGCGGCTGCTTTTGGAGACAAAGACTGTCATGTTTGTAATAACATTCCTTTATGTTGGCATAATGTGCAAGGAGAGTAAGGGCTTCATGAAGGCGTGACATACATAAGCACTTTTAACCCCTTCATAGTTGCTCTGTCACAGGAAGGCGAGTTTGGTTTGGTTGAAAGGGTTTATTCTAGGAACTTGGTCTTTAAGAAGATACGACAGCGTTTGCGCAGCTTGTTGGGAGGTGAAGACCTGCATGTGCCTCTGGTTCAGTTATCTTTGTTTTTCTCTTGATTATCTATACCTTCTACTCTGGACAATGGTTACTTTCCAGCAAAAAATTTTACGATTGGTCAAATGTTTCAGAAAGCTATGGCCTTTATTTTCCAACTCTGAAAGGACTACTGTATGCGGAGCAGACTGCATGTTGATGGCCTTACAACTGTCCATGGCTGAAGTCAATAAACAGGTTAGCATTCTTTTCAGTATGTTCTTGGTAGATCTCAGACTTGATTCCCTTGCTGCACTTAGTGCTTAGGCACCAACTTGAAATTACTTTGTTGGTCACTTTGTTGCTGTTTGACAAAACAAGGTGTGTCTGAGGGCCACATGCAGCAAGGCAAGAAAATTAACATGAGTAAGTGCACTGTTGAAGCAGGGCTTAGGAAAAGGAACTGCAAGACAGATGGGAGGATGGAAGTGCTTTGTGTGTGTATTTGAGCTCCAAACTTTAAACACTAGTGTAGTTCTGCTGACCATGTAACTTCTGTTTATTTCCATCCAACGTTTCTTTTGTGCTATAGATCAGGGTGGCAGAGCTATGGCATTTGGGGGGCATTTTTTTCCTGAGTGCTCCAAAAATATTTTTGAAGGACACATGAAGAACATGAGTATAAAATTGATTTGGTATAGTTTGCGTGAGTTGTACTTGCCAAAATCCGTTCTTGGCTGCTGCTTTTCCTGACACTTGTCAGGTGAAGACCTAGATGTACCTGTAAGTTGTGATTGTGTACCCAGTACCAGTAGGAATTATATGGCTTTCTTTGTGTGTGTATTTGAAGTGTCTGTCAAATGGTGAAGAGGAGGTATAACCCTAGAGTGTCTCTGAAAGAAGTGCTAAGGCTTGTCAGAGCTGGAGGATGCCTGAAACATCCAGAAACAGTAGCAATATACAATCAGGCCTTTGCCTGTGTCTCATGTAAGGAGAACTATTGCAATACCTGTTTTAATAACCTACAGATACCTTTTTAGGTCAATTAACCTAATTATTGATGAAAACAATGCTGAGTGTTTTTGGAAGACTTACTCAAATGTTGCATAGTAAGTCAAAAGTGTAGTACAAAGCTTTAACTTAAAAAAACCCAAAACAAACATACCAAAATCAACAAACATACTAGAAACAACAGAACCACATCAAAGTGAAATCTCTAAGCCAATAAAAAAAACCCAAACAAACAGAAAACCTGCTTCAGTATGTGCATCAGAAAAAATTTTGTAGTCTAAAATGTGCAGACAGGGTGTATCTCTTGTACATTAAGTATAAAACTGGTTAAGTCATCCCTCATTGTTAGAAACATTACAGTAAGGATACAAGAATGCCAAGATACTGCATTTGTACTTCTTGGAATGTAATATATTCCAGTCAGGAGCCGGGTGTCTTCAATACCTGTGTAGGTTAAAATGGGAAAATTAGTGTGCATCAAAATTAACTCTGGGAAAACTGATAAAATTAATGCAAAACTACATATGGAGGCTATCACTGTTTGTCACGTTTGTTGTGATTCGCAAGGGAAAACTGCAAACAGTTTTCCAAAGCCAGCTCTGGGAACTAAAATGTATTGTTCTGTTGTATGCCAAAACTTACAGACATGAAAATGTTATGGTTCCTTGCTCCCTGTTTTCCTTACAATAAGTTTTTCCTTCCACTAGAGGTAATTAGTTTATTCTACTTCTTTTTTCCCTCTTCCAGATAATAGTCCTCTCTTCCATAAATACCTTTTCTTTCAGAGATGATCTAACAAAAATTATAGCAGTTATTTTCAACTAATTTAATTTTGAAATGTTTAGCTTTTCCTTCAGATCTGAAGAAAGAATCAGTTTTCAAAAACCTGATTTGTTTTTTCTGATTATACTAGTTGGTCTAATAAGACAAACCTTGGCTTGTATATGTGGATTAAAACTATTTTAGCTGTGATATTTTACTATCATGTGCTGCCTCTGAAGCACAATTTCTTTAGATAGTATCCATTTTGAAGTTCACAGTCTTAAAGCAAAAAATGTCTGGTTTATTTTGTTCAGCAATGAAACTTCAAACTAAGATGCAGAGTGTTACAGTTGTAGGCATGTCCCTTGTTAGGTTTCTGATTTAAATACAATAATTTTGAATTGCTGGCACCTGTAGAATGGAGATCTATTTTGATAAAGTCAATTACTGCAATAGAAATTAATTCATTAACAGGCTATTGAGTGGCTGTATTGAGAAAAACCGAACACATCCAATGTATCACAAACAATCAAAATACACTTCTCTTCCTTTAGGAGCCTGGACAATTCTAATGGATTTGGTGTTTTAACTGGTACCTGTATCCACAGGGGAAATGAAAAATAACAAAGCTTTTTGGAGAACTCTAGAAAAGTTTAAAAGCTTCATAAACTATTAATCTTAAATTTCGCCAGAATAACAGTAGCAAAAAGTATGATAAACCCTGATCAAACAGCAGGGATGAAAGAAAAAAAAATCTATGCTCTGAATCCCTCTGAAAATACTTTGGTTTGTAGCACAGTTCTAGCCATGTGGCATAAAGACAAGTGTCATAAGGTCTGTGGTGGAAGCAAATACCTTTCCCCTAGATTGATTAATATAGATCTAAAGTCTAGGAACATTTTCGAGGAGAAGGACCTTCCTCAAGGTTTGAAATAGTAATAACAATTTTCAAGATGAATTTCAGGTGAGAATAATTGCTTTAAGTTGACTGTATGTTTGTACCTGTTGATCAGAAGGGGTAGAAGATGAGTTATTAGGTCAAATAATCACCTGTCATTTTCAGACTATGGTTGTTTTAGCTAGTGAGATGGGAAACTGAAGTCTATAAAACAATTATTTTTCAAGAATCTGTGAGTTTAAGTTGTCAGACTTAAATGTGTTGTAAATCTCTTCTAGAATGAGAGCTTTGATATTGGAAGAAAAACTGCTTAATTGTTGATTTTACAAATATATCTTCCCTTTAGAAATTTGTGTTTGTATATTTCTGATTTTGTGTAAAAGCAGTTTTGGTGTTTGGTTTAGTCCTGTTCTGTGCTTCCATGAGTGCATTTTCTATGCTGACTGAATAATATTGTGTTCTGTTTAGTGTCTCATATTTCTTGAAATGATTTCCCAAATTGTCTTGTTTCCATGTTGGCAAATGAAGAAAAATATAAAGTTTTACAGTGTTACTCCCTTAAACTGTTCTATCTGTCTCCTTTTGGTAATGAGATACTACTAACTAACTTTGTAGCAATTTTATGTGATATGTTGCTTGTAATATGTTATAATGATGCTAGTAAGGTTGTCTTGGCTGTTCTTCAGCATGATTAATTTTTCACAGAGTCACAGAAGGGTTGAAGTTGGAAGGGAACTCTGGAGGTTCTTATCCAGCCTCCCTCAAATAGGACAGCCTGCCAGTGCCAGTTGTCCAGGACTATGTCCAGGTGTCATTCAAGTTGTCTCTGAGGATGGAGTCTCCATAACATTCCTGAACAACCTGTGCCAGTACTCAGGCATCCTCGAAGTAGAAAAGTGTTTCCTGATGTTCAGAGGGAACCTTCTGTGTGTGTTTCAGTTTGTGCCTATTGCCTCTGCTCCTACCACTGGGCTCCATCCTCTTTGCACCCTCCCTTCAGATAGTTGTATGCATTGAGGAGCTCTTCCCTGAGTATTCTTTTCTCCAGACTAAACAGCCCCAGCTTTCTCAGCCTTTTCTCATATTTGAGGTGCTCCTGTCCCTTAATGATGTCTGTGGATGATATGTGAACTTTGTTGGGCTTCTCTCCAGTGTGTCTGTGTCTCCCTCATACTGAAGAGCCCAGAACTGGACACAGTACTTAAATGTAGTCTCACCAGTGCTGAGTAGCCTTCTCTACAAGGGACAAGCTCTTCTTTAGAAAAGAATTTGGAGTAATAAATATTTCCCTGGCTTTTATTTTTAAAGGAAGTTATATATTGAGGCTGTTCTACTGTCTTTCCCATACCCTGTGTAATCAAATGGTAACTATAAGTTAGTTTCTTGTATTTTTGTTTTGCTTAATGACTGGGGTTGTTTTAACTGTGTTAAAACTCTTGCAACTTAATTCTTGATGCATCTTCCCTATCTTACCAATAGGACTTTTTTTCCTCCCTCCTATCCCCTCTCTTAATAGTATTACAGGTGTCTGTTTTGAGGGATAGAAGAAGCAAGGATGTGTGGGGTTTTTTTGTTTTGTTTCTTTCTAATGATCAGGGTTCTAAATTTTCGATCTTGTTGTTTTATTACCTCTATAACTGATAGTGTTGGCTTTATAAAGTGCTGGTTTGTTGTTTGGGTGAGTAAAATTTTTACTTATTCCATGATTCTGCTGTTCTAATGACCCATACATCAACTACCTCTCTAGTCCTCCTTAAACAGAGCATACCTCTACTCTCTTGTGCCCTGGTACTTTTTCCTTCGACAGTCCCTCTCACCCACCCAAAGAAAAAGGAGTTGAGTACCCATGCCACTGTCATTTTATTTGTTGTGTTTTTGTTTTTTTTTTTTAATAATGTCATTTCTCTAAGCTTGGGCTGTTGGCCTGTAACTTCACTGCTTCTGCACTTTGCAACCTGTCAACTGTCAGATGTCCACACGCCTGTGTTCACGTGAACCAGTTTCTCAGTCTGCAGAGCACTATCAGCATATGGGAAACCTGTTAAAAATGCTGCTTTATCCTACCTAACATGTTTTATGTACCACACTTTGGGAACTCCTCTGCTGTGTGAGAGTGTAGGGAACAAGGAAGGTTGAGCAGGACTAGAGGTGACAAGAATGCAGAATTGCATGAGTCAAGGACAAAGCCAGAAAACAATGCTGCAGTCTAGGAGTATGCCCAGAAAGGATGAACACAACACGGAGGTGGTGGTTAAGCACAGCAGTCTTTTACACACATTCCTGAAAGGGTTGGTGAGCCTTTGTTTGGGGAAGGTGGAAGCCAACATTTTGATGCTGAAATGCACAACTTTCTGATTTTTAAAATGATTTGCTATATAGAAAACTTATAATACCTACAAAATAGTAAAAAATGATGTCTTTAAGCATGAAATGTTGCTACTGGATTTCAGGCATTCTAAAACAAGAGTCCCAAAGTAACTTAATATGCTGCATTGCCAGGAAGTGAAGATGCTTTATGATACTTTATTGGGTCTATTCCTATGAAATGAAATACTTGCTCTGCCTATAACAGAGTGAAAACATGGGACTTTTTGAACTTCCTTAAGCTATTAGCCACTTGACAAATGCTTACTGCAAAACACCACAGTATTTTTAAAATTAATTTTAAAACCAGGGACTTGACAAATTGACTGTGTAAGTAATGGGATATGCCATCACAGTGAATGCCTGATCACAAAGGTTAATATCTGGAATGTAATATTTGGATTTAAAATATTTTTGCAGCACTAACATAAACTTTGGTAATCTCTGCAGGCCCTTGGTCTGGTGAGGAAAGGTTTTGATTTATTAGATACCTTATGAAGTTATACTTGGTACTCCTGAAGGATTTTCATTCAAAATAAAGTGAGAAAACAACATTTTTTCCCCATGTACTGCTGCTTTTATCTGTTTAAATTGGGTTATAATATGATAATATGTTTAGTTTTTTGGGGAGTTGAAATGAAAATCAGCTGCTTTTCAGAAAACATATGCAGTTTTAATATTCTGGTGATACATGGAAAAATATGTAAGTTCATAGTGCTAATTTGTCATAACCCATGCACAAATTAGATGGCAGAAAAGTGCTCTGAAGTTAATATGTGTGAATGTTGTTCAATTTTCACTCCTAGTTCTTAGCCTAGACAATATCAACATAGTTGACTTTCAGGATTTTGGAGTTGTGTATTTACTGAGATCCATTGAGAAAGTTGTGCCAAATATGGTAGAACCCAAAGGAGGGATCATTTGGGCTGGAACAACTTAAATTATTAGGATTTCTCATGTTTTCTTATTTCATGTGTTTTGTTGGTAATACTGTTTATACTAGTTAATTTGCTTAATGTGGAAATGTCATGAAATAGAATTAAACCTTTGCTCTAGGCAGGAGCCATCTGCCGTTATGGACAGTGCAAAGCAAGGCTTGTTACTTGGTCACAGGGCATTTATCTCATGTTACACGGTGTAAAACACATTTGGTTTTTTGTTGCCCTATATTGGAGAATGCTTTAGATACCAGTAGTGTGAACAAAAGTTCACCAGCAAGAACTGGGGACTGGTACTCAGTTCAAAGAACAGGGTGTGGACAAAAATGAGGAGGACAAGTTGTGAAAGAGAAGGTGGTAAGAGCAAGCAGTTGGAGGAGAAGGCAGAGGGGCACATGGAACATAATCTAATAATTTTGACAGGAAGAGTATAGTCTATGCTGTAGAGTTAATGTTAATAATTATAGTAGCAGTAACACAGGGGTGTGCATGGCTTTCATGTATTTATTAGAACTGTGTAGCAACACTGTCAATGTTATGATAAAGTGTAACTGTATTAACACAAGAAGGAAAAGCTCCTTTTTAAATTAACATATGTTTTCCCTGTTCACTGCTTGGAACATTTATTGCCTTTGGGCAGTAAATGCCTGCCATGCTGAAAACTATTTCTGAAAATAAAGAACTTTATGCAAGCAGTAGTCCTGCAACATTCACTGTATTTTCTCATGAATAGAGTTTGATATACATGCCTGGTATTTTAAAGATCAGGAACAAATACTGACAATATAACAAAATTCAACTGTAAATGCAAAGCAGTGGAAGAACCTCAACTATAAGTAAGACTTTGTTGCTGATAATTCTAGACTATAATAGGCCTTAAAATATATATTTGCTGTTTATATATTTGCAGCTTGTTTTAAATTTATTTTCAAAACCATGCTGAATATGAAACATTTCTTTTGCTTTTTTTTTGGTTTTGTTAGCACCATGGAGACTTCACAGTATCACTTAGTGATGTGTTGGAAACGTGGAACTATTTGTTACATGACAAACTGGGATTATATGAAAACATGAAAGAACCTGAAAATTATGCTGATGTGAAAAAAGCCTATCATGCCTTCTTAGCAAGAAGCAATATGTTAGATTTAATAGACATATATCAGAAGTGCAGTGGTCTTGGACTTTTAGCTGAAGATGAAAGCATATCCCCTGTAAGTATGTTTGTTTGACCTCTTATGTTGCTTTGACATATTTGTGGTTCTGGTTATGGATTTATGACACTTCTAGTTATACACGGGAGCTCTGGATCATTCACAAGTTTGGGGAAGCACTTGAGTTTAAATTACTAAATTTTGTAAAGAGATTTTAAATTCACTCAAAAATTATTTCTCTATTGTCCTGATGGATTGTGAAGTCCCACTACTCCTCTATGAATAAATGACTCCTTGCCATAAATTGGACTGAGAAATAAACTGTAGACATTTGATAAAACTGAAACAAAGCTTAGTAATGAACATGTCATGGAGTTTTGTTTGTATGCTGATGGGCAGCCAGAATATTTTTAATGATTACCACTTTGAAAACATCATGCTCTTTAAATAAAACTGTATAATAGATGCATTTGTGTGTTAGGTTTTGGTTTTTTTTAAGAAGTTCCAGTTCAGCCACTTAGTCACAGCTCTGTTGTAGTTTGTTGCAGGTCTTCTGTTTGTTTGGGGTTTTTAATGTGTTTTTCTTTTCCTCCCACTTTTTGTGGGGAAGGTAGAGAACTTGGATGTGTTAATGAGCTCTTCCAAAACTTGGCATGACATTAAATTTTCTCTAAAATGTAAGCTGTGGCTTTTAGTGCAAGTGTATAACATAATTGTTTGAGATAATTTCGAAGTTAATTTTAATCTTACACTTCATTTCTCTACTAGAACAGTTGTACTTTTAAAGACTAAAAGTAGGTTGTAAGGGCTTTGCTAAGCTCAAACACTAGCAAAGTGACAGAGAGATAGGTTTATACCAGGTTTTAAAACCCCTTTTGCTTTCTAGTTATCTTCATTTTTAAGTTTATTCTGATATTTTTATTAAAGGTTCAACTGTTGGAATTTATTTCTGGTGCAATGAATGCACAAGAAAATAATGGTTCTGTTCTTTCTACTCCTACACGAATCAACAGACAGGGTGAGGAGCGTTTAAAGGTAAAAATTATTTTTGTCTCTTGTAATATTCTGTATCTATTGAAAAGATGAAATATAACATAGTTTTATTTTCCAATTATTGTTACTCAAATGTGACTGGGTTAAAAAAAAAATAATCTGCGTATCCAAACTCTGTATCACTTGAGTATGTTGTAAGTGTGTATGGGGCTATATGTTGAAATTTGTTCTAGAAGACAGTCCAGAATGGCAGGCACTTGATGTAGAACAAATTTTTCTGCAAATACACTATTACTCAAACATTGTTTTGACTGAGTATTAAATAAATGAAGTAATCTCCTTTGATTTCATTTTATTAGCTTCTACTCCCTTACATGTGGAAGAAATCTGAATAGCCACTGTAGTAGTAGCCGTAGCAAAGCAAACAGGGTTTGGCTATCTCAATGGAGGACTTGAGGACTCTTTCCCTTTACCCTTTCAACCACCAAAATAAGAATCTCTGAGTACTTTCTAGCAGTGTTTGAAATGCTGGAGCTTTAGTCATTTTCAAACTTGCTTTTCTTGTATTAAATGGCAATTTCAAATCAATATTTAGGTATAACTCAAAATATTTCTGAACAAGAAAATATTTTCTGAACTGAGGTTCTCTCCTAAACAGCACTTCTACCACTACCACAATGGCTTGTTTGCTGCTCTGACTTGTGCAGTAATAATATTCAAGTAATAAATTTTCTTATGATATGTTCTTCTGTTAATGGCCTTTTTAAAAATTTCTTTTCTTTCTTTGCTTGCAACAAAACTGCAAATTCTTCAGTTCTGGGGCTGTTGTTCTCATAGGGTCCAGAAGAGTGCTGGAATATTAGAAATTACAATGTTATATATTGGTTATGTGGGAGGGGCTAGGTCACAATTTATGTCCAGACTGAGTCAGTGGAGCTTCTTTGTTTGAAATCCCCTGGAAGCCAAGAGAAAAAATTACTGAATCTGTGGCAGAGCTGGCAAGTAGTTTAAAATCTTAGTCTTTTTGAAGTCAATGACAAATTCTTACATGGTTTTAATGGTGCTAGTGTTTGCCTTGAGATAGAAAAGGGATGTCTGTGAGGATGTTTCTAAACAGAAATTTATAACCAATTTTAATAACCCTCAAACACCTTGTGAATATTCAAGTACCATATATGCAATTCTAGCTTATTTATCATGTTTGTTTTCATCAAGACTTCCAGAATCCTCATACATAATGTTTTGAAATGATGCAAGGTGAATGCTTACTCTTCCAAAAATTAAATCAGTAGCTATCTAATTAACTTTAAAATAAAATGGAACATAATTTAGCAGGGAGATGACCAATTTGTGTGATGTTTTCTCATGCAGGTGACAATCCTGGCAAAAAAGTCTGTCTGTTCATATTTAAGCCTTTTGGTGAATTCTAAAGATGATCTGGCATTGGCTCATATTCTAAACGTTCCTGCGAGAGGGCTTGGTAGAGAAGCCTTCACTAACCTGAAACATGCCTCACAGGAGAGAAAAATGTCCATTTTCCTGGTATGTGTGTCAAATGAATCTTCCTGGAGGTCAGGGTCAATGAAGTAGATCTCTAAACAGAGAATGTGGCTTTAATCTGATGTGCAACACTGATGTTTTCAAGCTGAGTCAAATACCACCATGAACGTGATTTTAAAGCTAAAAAGGCAACAGATTCTGTGGGAGAAATGAGTACTTATTGGGTCATGAGATCTCAAGGTGGACAGAAAAATAGTTTGTGTGTATCTCAAGAGTTCTAAAATGGGATCTTGCAGTAGTTATTGGCAGCACAGAGCTGTCTCAAAATAAGTTGAAATAAGGTAAATAAGAATTCTTTCTCCAAGGAACCACTGTAGTCTCTCATACTCAAAATAGTCATTACATTTTGCACGCAGTGTAACCTCAGTACAGACAACAGGAGTCTGAGTTAAAAACAGTATGGGTATGTAGTCACTGAAGCAGCTGCATTCTCAAACTTTTATGGTGGAAGAAATATGGAAAAATTGTGAAATCTCGGTTCCAGGTTTAATTATTTTAGCTTCTAATGCTCTATTAACATTGTCTAAAAAAACTGTATGTGTTTGGACTGGATTTAACATGTCTTCGAAGTTGCCAGACGGCAAACTTCTCTACTGTGTAAAGAAGTCATATTTTCTGGAATCTATGTCTTGTAGAAAGCTTGAAAACTAGAGTAATTTTCCATTAGGGAGCCAAGGTCCTTTGTACGGTGTATTTGATCCATAGGAAATCTTTAGCACAAAACCAGGATACTGGCAGATTTACTTTCTGTGCTAAAGTAATTCCAGTTTTTCTCTTTTTAATCTTAAGAGCTTTATTATTTAGCTCTGTACTCTGAAATTAAAATTTATGTTTAGAATTAACATTACTGCCTCTGTGTCAAGTGCATTGGATTGTTATCCTTACTTTCACCTTCCTGGACAACTGCTAGGGTTTTTGTCCTTCCTGTTGCCTTAAAATTTTGGAGGTTGTACTTTAAGGTGTGCTTTTGACACATCTTTTCATTGTCTTACAGTATATAAAAATGTATAGACACATTCAGAATGACAGAAGCCTTAGCTGCCATTATTTTTGATGAGATTTGAGTATACATCTTTTGCGTCTCTGAAAATTGTTATAAGCTGAAGTCAACTTTTACATACTTACATTAAAATTGTCCTTGGGTCATAGAGAGCACTCTGAATATAAGAGTAGTTTTTGTGAGCCCAGCAGGAGTATTTAAACAGCCACAATAACAAAAGAGTTCTGTACCATGTTTTAATAAGTTTTTTGTTCTAAGCTTTCAAAAGTCTGATGTGAACATCAAATTAGCTGGGTTTTTTTACTTTGGCTTTTGTTTTCTTTTTTTAAATATTATTGTACTATTTAAGTATTCATCTTGCAAATATTTATGGTGAGATGTACAAAGCTTGCAATTAAGAGCCGTTGTTTGATTTCAGGCAAGTTATTTCTGCTGTCAGCTAGCTGTTGCACAACTTGCAGACCTGTAGGAAAGGCTGACTTCAGAATATGTACAGTCCATGTCTGTCTACAGTTTGGTATTTCTGATTATTTCTCCTAATAGATGGCAACTTCTTTTATCCGGACCATAGAACTTGGAGGAAGAGACTCTGCATCTTCTTTGTACGATCCTTTAAGACCCCATGTAAAGGGGCTTTCCAACTTTGTTAATTTTATTGACAAGCTGCAAGAAATTGTTGGCGAAATCTTAAATACAAGGTAATAGATTTTCTGTTAGATTTTTGTCTTGGTGAATGCCTCCTTTTCTTGTGCCTGAACAAAAAAAAAAACGAAAAGAAAATCAAATAATGTACTTACTAAATAATTCAGAGTATATGTTTAAAAATTAAACCTTATTTGAAAATATAATTGAAAAACAGTTGAGGTAAGTTTATGAATTTTGAAGGGGTTTTTTTGTACTAAATTTTTATCAAATCTCTGTATGTATGGTGATTTGGTTACTTCCCTAGTTGTAAATGGAGTTGCAAAGATTTCCATCTTGTGAGTCTAGTAAGTGCATAAACTGATAGGTGCTTTACTTCTTGCCAGTTAATTCCTTCCATTTGATCATTTCATTCTGTTTGCCCTTATGTAAAGGAGTCTTTATTGCTGCTAACAAATGACAATGTTGGTTATTCAGCCTTTGCAGTTTTTCATTTTAACTATCTAAGTGAAGCATAAGAATTATTTCTTAGGGAGGCTCTGGTGGAGTTGCTGATTTTGAATGTGTTTGAGGAACTGAAATGAGTCTTTTGGGCAGGCTTATAAATGTGTGATTAATTAGAGAAGTGTAAATGCAACACAGGTGTTTGAATTGGTAAGTGCTGGCATTATTACAGAGAGAAGAGCTATTTTCTTAAGCTTCATAGAAATTCATAATTTTTTCATTTGTAATCAGTAATTTCCATACAAGACTTTGGCAAATCAGCTATAATAGTTTAGATTTGTACTAAAGAATCTTTTTTTAAGTTTGAATTGAGTCTAATCCTCACAGTGCAAAACAAAATGTTATATATAAGCTTTATTTAAGTTAAGGTTCAGTTTCCATTGAAGCTGGAAGTGGGAAATATTTCTGAAGTTGTTTTGCAGTTTTGTCTTACTTTTTTATTCTGCTTCTTTGTTCTTTCATTTCAACATCCTGGATGCCAGAGACATACTGTCTGTGCTGGTGATTAAAGAGAACTATTAGCTCAACATATAGTATATGCTATTTTTCTTTGTTTAAATCATATCTGGCACTGTATATTGACAAAAATTAGAAATGGAAAAATATTTATGTGCGTGAACTTTTTAGGATGAAAAGACTTTTTCAGGCAAATACCGTTCAGAAAAGTGTAACATAAAATGTTGTATCTTGTTAATTACTCCTCTGTTTAAAAGAGAATGTTTAAATGTGAGAAAAATCAGAGTGGGGTAGTTGCTGGGAGTTACCAGTTTCTCACTGGGTGAATTCTCTAGAGCTTGGAAATGCTTTTTAACATTCAAATATTTGTGTAGCTTTCCATGCTGCACCTGCTGTGCCATTTATTTTGGGATATAAATCTTGTTAGTGTCAGATTCTGGCATGTGCATTAAGTTGGTTGTCCACATGTAAGTGTTGCTGTTTGTCTTGCTGACCAGGAGTGGAAGGTGGCTGTGCTGTGCTGTTTGTAGTACCTCTCGCACTCTATATGGGCTTTATACCCTTGCAGTCTAAACTGTGTTTTTTCTCTGTGTATCTGTAGATGGTGCTTGGTATGTCACAGGGATGAGGGCTGTCTGTGTGTCCTGCCTGTCATGTGGCAGTTGTTGGGAGCTCCAGAGGATCCAGTTCTATGCAAAAAATTTTCTCTAGTTCTGTTACTGCTGCAAAGGAAAGACCAGAGGGGGAAAAGTCAGCAATGCAGCAGAATCCTGACTTGCTTCATCTGTAGAAGCCTGCTGAGAAATGCAAGAGCAAACTAGACAACCTGTCCGCAGCATTGCTGTTTCTCTGATGCAGAGATTAGCCGACCTGCATTAATGAGCCTGTATTGCCTATGCCGCAAGAAAAATTCTGTATTTTTTACTTAATTATTAGAAATCTGTTTTTCTGGTTTAATTTTGTTATGGTGGTGATCTTAAACTTGCAATTGCACAAAAGACAATGTAGCCAAAGAAATGGTGGGTCACTGTGGGACACATGTTGAGAAGAGGCTTCCTTCATCTGCTTGATTCCTTTGCTTTGGGAATCTAGAAACCAAACTGAAGATCTTGGACAGTGACGAGAAGTGCTTAAGAATATTTTGAGCTTAGTAGGAGATATTGTGCAACCATGTATCTGCTAACCTATGGAGAATAACAAAAATGTGATTCTCATCTCCCCATCATTCAGCTAAGAAAGTGAACAGTAGATTAGATGAGCAAAGGGAAATCTGACAGAGTGGGCGTTTAATGAAACTGTGATGGTTTGGTTCAAATATGGCACTCCTTATAGCAGGAGAAATGGAAAGATAAAATGACATTTGGTAGTTTCAAGGTGTATTCACTGAAGACTGAACATTCCTACAAATCTCTGGGATGTTGGAATTGTTTGCCTCTGTTTTGAATATTAGACATTCTCTAGATGTCTAATATCGGAAGACATCACTAATCTTTCAAGAATCAGTAGCATGAATATTCGTCAACATTTAGGGGTGCTGTAAAACTTGTAATGCTAAAACTATCTATAGATTTGTACCTATAACACTTGGACAATGTTAATACAGTAAATTAAGAAGGTAGGTTGGAGGTTCTATTCTTTTACACCTGTTTCTTGACAAGGAGCATATCAGTGCTGTATTTGTCAGCTGAGTGGATGATTCTTATACACTTTAGAATCTGAAAACTCTTTCCTGTTGGTATAAATGAAAAACTGCAGGTGTAATCCATCATTCTGGAAATCCTTTTCTTTTAGGCCAGAAGAACTCCTGAAATTACTTTTCCCAAGTTTGTTAAAAAAATGTGATTTAAAACTGAAGGACAGAATGTCATTTGTCATGTTGGTTACTGTGCTAATTGTAGTATCGGGGGATGTGTGGGGTGTGTGTATATATACATACACTTTAAAAATCCCCAGTAGTTTTGTAGAGTAGCAAAGCTGGGAGGTTGGCAGCATGTTTTCCCCTCCGTTGGGCACTGCCCTCGGCTCAGGCAGCGGCCACTGGGTGTCACCATCGCCCAGCTCACGCCGGAGCCGGGTCGCGCTCGCCGTGTCCCGCTCGCCCCATCGGAGCGAGCGCGGCGCTCCGGAGCGGCTCTGCATCGCGGGCCCCTGCAGCCTTCGCAGCCCCCTGGAGCATCACACAGCTCGCCTTCACCATATGAATTGGTGCCCTCTGCTTCCCCTCGGCAGGGAAAATGCTGTTTCTTATGTGCTTCCTTTGGGAAGCCGTGATTGCATCTCGAGGCGCGGTAGCATTTGGGGAGAGAAAGCACGTTGGACTCTACCTAGGCCTGTGCTGGATGTTTGAGTTAATTGGACAGTGTTCACGCAGCCCTGGAGGTTTGTGGTCTAAAGTTGCTGGAAAGTTTTGCAAGCATATGCAAAACATTGTATATAAGATTGCTCAAATTTAGGATTATAGAATAATTCATGTTGGAAGGAACATCAGAAAGTTTTTGGTCCAATATCCCACTCAAGGCAGGGTCAATTATGGAGTCAGGTCAGGTTAATCGGGGCTTTATCCAGACAAGCTTTGTACAGTCTCCATCCTTGAAGGTTTTTAATCTCCCTCTTGGCAGCCTATTCCACTGCTTTTGTCCTCATGGTGAAAAGTTGTAGGGGTTTTTTTCTTGTATTGAGTTGGGACCTCTCTTGTTTCAGTTTATGCCTATTGTCTTTTTTCACTGTCTGTCAACATGAGAAATCTTGCTCCATCTTCTCGGTTGCCACCCTGTAGGTATTGGAAAGCTGTTAGTAAATCCCCCTGAAGCCTTCTCTTCTGCAGCCTGAACAAGCTGTTCCCGTAGCTGCTTTTCACAGGGCATGTCTCCCTGACCAGCTTGGCAGCCCTCTGCTCAACTCCCTCCAGTTTATCAGTGTCTTTCCTGGACTGGGGGCCCAAAACTGGACACAGTATTCTAAATTTGGTCCAACGAGTGCTGATTAGAGAGGGATAATCACATTCCTCAGACTACTGGCTACGCTACTGTTGATGCAGCCAAGGATACTGTAGGCCTTCTTTGCTGCCAAGGCATGCTCCTGGCTGGCGGCTCGCTAGCTGAACATGCACCAAGGTTTTTTACACAGAGCTGCTCTGCGGCCTGTATCATTGCAAGGGGTTATTCCTTTCCAAGACTTTGCATGTCTTGTTGAATTTCATATGGTTTCTGTCAGCCCATTCCTCTTGTCTGTTTAGGTATCTTTGCGTGGCAGCTCTGCCCTCAGGCATATTGACTGTTCCATCCAATTTGGTGTCATCTGCAAGCTTGATGAGCATGCAATTTTATAGTCACTGCCAAAGATAATAGAAAAAAAAAACAGGTTTCAGGATAGGCCCCAATGTTACTCCAGTGTTACAACACATTTGCTACCTTCTGAACATGATGATCAGTTGTTAATTCCTCTAATTGTCCATCCATCCAGACTGTAACATCAATACTCCTATGTTGAGAGTATTTTCTGATGGTGCTAAACCTTGCTACAATCAAGGGAAATGCCACCCACTGTTCTCTCCTGGTCTGCAAATTGAGTTATTTTATTATGGGCGAAAAACAGATTGGTCATGCACAGTTTACATTTGATAACTACATGATTATAGTTACCAGCTACCACCTAATCCTTCATATGCCTAAAATATGTGTTCTTAGAAGACTTTGCATTATTTTCTTGAGGAACAAAGTGAGGCTGATGAACTTGTGGTCCCCCAAAATGTCCTTTTGGGTTTGTTGTGTTTTTTTTTTTTTTTTTGCAATGATTTGCTTTTCTCCATTTGTCAGGCACTTCACCTGGTCACCATGACTTTTCAAAAATGATATAAAGTTGTCTTATGAGGGCATTTGTCAGTTCTATTAAGGCTCTTGTATGCAATCCATTTGGTTCAGTGTTCTTGAATATACTCAGTACTGTCAAGTGAAACCTGATCTGATCTTTATCCACTGCTGGCAGTTCTTTTCTGAAAGATTTCTCTAATCTGAGTGTTGGTAAAGACTGGGGCAAAGGCGGCACAGAGTACTTCTGTTTTATGTCTACACACTGTTGCAAAATCTGCCTTTCAGCAAAGGTCCCTCATTTTCTTTGTTCAGCAGGTTAAGCTCCTTTAACATTCCTTGTAATTCTCAACTCCAGCTGAGCTTTTGTTTTCCTGATAACATCCCTAAATGCCCGCATGATGTTTCTAGATCGTTTGTGATGTGTCCCTTCATCTTTCTGTGTGAAGCCCTTTTGCATTCAAGCTCTGTCATCAGTTCGCTGTTTAGCCAAGCTGGTCTGCTGATATTTCTGCATATTTTCCTAAGTATTGTGATGGAATAGTCCTGTGCTCGTAATATTATTATAGTATAATATAATTTATGTTATTATAATTAATAACAGCTGGCCTGAGTGCCTTTGCCTTTTAGAACTTTCTCACAGGGAATGTAATGGCTGCTTATCAAGACTCATTCTGGGAAGAATACTTGTTTACTTTTATAGTAACTTTGTCACCAGACTTGGGTCACAAAGCTTGGGATGGAGAATATGAAGAGTCACTCCAGTTTCTTCCACTAAGCTGAAGGAGAAATTTTAGCCAATACAGCAAAAGCAGCAGCAGCAAGATGGAAAAATACTTTGCAACAGGATTTTTTCTTTGCTGTTTTTTTGTTATGGATGTAATAATCTGTGAAACTCCAAAGGGTCTAAGGAAGAGTCTTCACTTAATGTTCATATGTTAGAAAATTAGATTAATAATCATACATTCTGATTTTCATTAATAATTCATTGCTGGAGGTGGAATTTTTGAGTACTATGAGTGCTTTGATGTAGTTTTTTTTTACAGATATATTTAAAATCTAGATAGGTTCACTGATAGGATTTTATTGTTGAAATTTTGAAATCTAAATGAACATGAACTGCCCATTTTTTTTGAGATTTATGCCTCTAACATAAATGAGCTTTTAGATATGCTTTAAAAGCTTGGTTACTGCTCTGTTAGAAGCATTTGTGTTGTATTGCTTCCTAGAAAATTTTGTCTTGCTCTTCTACCCAGGTAGATTGAGTTCTAGTTGGCATCTTGCTGCTTTGTGTTTGAGAATGGAATTACTACTGCTCTCTTCCTGTAGCTCTAAATTAAAAAAAAAAATCAGATAACTGATCAATTGCTGTCAAGTTCTAAAGCATCTTTCAAATCCATAACAAGGAAAAAAAGCTGTCATCTCCTCCCACCCTATGATCACTGAGTGTTTGATTTCTTTTAAGACACTTGTTCCCACTACCTAAGTCAGATAGCTATATATTTGTCATCTGTTTTTTACCCCTGTTGAGGTTGAAATGAATAAATAAAAATGTTGACCTTAGTATGATGAGAATTTTGATATATTATTTTCTGTTCTTGGAATAGACTTCAGTTCTCTGTTCTGCTTTTTATCAGGTTTTGAATATTGTCCATATCCTCAACATTTTTTTCCTTGTTTATGCTGTTTTAGTCTTTTCCAAAAAAGTTGTATTTCCAGAAAATAAATAAAAGTGCTCCTGCATCATATTAACTTTTCACACCAAGGCCTGAGTTCTGGAGGAAGAGCTCTTGGCGATGTCATTTAGCTTTTTGGTATAAGCAAAGGAGCTTGTTTATATGACAGTCTCAGCAGGAGCAAAATAGACAAGATGTGCTATTAGTTTCTTATAAATTAGTTACTTCTACATAAGGAAAGATAGTTTGATAAGGAAAATGAGATAGAAAAGGGTAAGGTTGGGACTCAGATGATGTAAGGCAAAAAGGGTCCAAGGTGGCACAAGATCTGTGAATATTTTTAGTAGAAGAAAGCAGTGACAGAAGATCAGATTTGTCCAGTGCCCTGGTAACAGGTGGAGTTTTACATTGCACTATTTTTTCTAAACTCCTTTTAGAAGCACTGGTGCAAATAATGCATTCTTAATGTATGATTTGTTTTACCTATATGTAGACATGGGTTTTTCTCTAGCTACAAGAGAGGTGAGCTGAATCCTGCTTGAACTGTCTGCTGTTTAGTGCTGGTTAAAGCTGAAGAAGGTAAGCCACTCCTGTCAGTTGGTCTAAAATATTTGTGATTTTTCATGCTGATGGTCATGCTTGGACTTGACTGAATCCATTCACTGGAGGATTGCCACTGTACTACTGACTTCGGGCATCTGTGTTTAGACATTCTGTTGGACAGTGGAAGGTGGTTGTTTCTAAAGTGTTGGGGTTTTTCTTCCATTTGTAATTACACTGATGAATTTCCTTTGGTTATTTCTATAATAGAAAAAGATAGAATTTGGTTTTCTAGTTGCATTTTCTTTTGATTCATATCTTTTGAACAAAGAATGTTGCATGTAACTCCGAACAGAACCATATAATAGAATAAATAATATATAATAATAGCTTTAAAAAATTTTATTTTGCCACCTCTGCCGTAGTGGCAACTGATAACTATATTTGCTAACTGGATTTGGTACGAGTCCTCCTTCAATAGAGTTTAAACAATATGGATGTGATACTGAAGCACTTTGTCCTAGAGTACCTCATACCAGCAGCCTGTGATCTGAATGGAACATCACAGAAAGCTTTTTAGCAGGAGCACTGACTAGGAGGGATAAGGTCTTTCCAATTGCCTTAAACAAATGGCATTGCTCTGTTTAATGTATCAAGTTCATTCTTGAATTCAGCTAGTTGTTTTGCTCCTCTTTCAGAACTAAAAACAACAAAAATTCTTAACTTTTGGTGCTTTAAAAATTATCCTAAGAGTTGCCCATGTAATTCCATATTTGAAACAAACCTTTTTGGTCCTTCTGGCTGTTAGGAGCTGCAAAGTGGATAACAGTTTCCAACTTTATTCCAATAAATATTTTTAGTGCAATATTGGATATTTTAAAGTTCATTCAAGTTCAACTGATCTTCTGAGTAATATAAATCTATAGAAGAGTAATATCAGAGCAATCTATAATAGGGTGCTTTCTTTGTAAAATAAACAAAACTCCAAACACTTTAGGTGCTTTTTTACCATATTTCCCATTTATCATGCTTTTAGTTAATCTTTTTGAACCTTACTAGGAATGGATCTAATAACTAGATTCAACATTATATATATATATGAATATATATACATGAATGACATGCATTTTACACTAGAACATAAAAAGTTGTGTTAAGCTGTGGCAGGGCATTTCAGTACCAATCCACACACATTGAATCAGCAGTTTATGTCTTGGCCTGTTGACATAAATTCTAGTTGAAGTATAAGTAAACTTTTCCTTGCTCCAGGTAGTCCTCTGTATGTCTGATAGGAGACTGGAACTCATTCCCAGAAAGGAGAAGGAATATGTCAAGAAGAAGAGATTAAATGAACTTTTCTACTAGCAAATATCTTTAGTTGGCATTGGGCAATAGAGGCAAAAAATAAACATAGAAAATGTTTTTATGAAACATTTTTTTTCCCTTTGAAAATCTATGAATCTATAATTGAGTTACATGCAGAGAAAAGCATTTAAATGAAGGGCATGCTTATGTTAGTTAACTGTGCTAGTGCCCAGTACTAGTTGTATAATAATATTTTTTCTTCCAGTATAAATATGGGTATAATATTAAATGTGTGGAAATAATTATTACTTATTTACAAGTAAGTTCAACATATCTGTAGACAGAAATAACTGGACCTGGTTTTCACAGGGAATTTCAGTCAATCCCTTCACCTGCTTGTTTATCTTGAAGTTCTAGTTCAGTTCTCATTTAATTCAAATAGTTTTCACATTTGAGGATATGATTTTGGAACATGTAAATTTAGGATTGAGGAAAACAGATCAGTCTGGCAAGAATCATCAGGAGACTTGGCTACAGTTCCTATATGCATCTCTGAAACAGAACTCTTCTTAACAGTGCTCTCCCCTTACCTCTTGACAACTTAGAGTGGATTTTTTCCCCTCTCTTTGAACTTTTCATTCCTTTGTGGTTAGATTGAATTGTGGGATTTGGAGAAGTGGTACAATAGATGTTGTAAATTTTTTTTAAACTATCTTTTCTAAGATCTGGATGAGTCTTGACCTGTCTACAGAGAGACTTGACATGGTGATTTTCCTTTTGGCCAAGAGCATACACTGTGCTTAAATTCCTTCAAAGCAAAAGTTTTTCTGTTTAATGAAGACTGGAAATCTAATGTGAATTGTATCACCTTTAGTCTGTAAATGTTGAAGTTGAGAGTTGTGTGGAAATATTTGTTTTTTTCCTGTTAAAAAACAAAACAACAATCCCCCCTTCCCCCACCCGAAGTTTTATGTTAACGTCAGGTTTTTCAAGTTATTACAGCCAGGATAAGCCAAAACAGTAAGGTTCCTGGCCCAGTTCCCTCTATGTATTTTAAGTGGAAACAATATAAACAAATTATTTTTCTTCTAACTCATTCACATTCTTACCTAGTTCTGCCCACTTATTTTATATTTTATATGACTGTAGACATGCAGAGTTTCATTTGATGAAGGTTCTCCCAACTGGAATTCTAAAATTTATCTTCAGAATTTGCTGTGTACAAAATACATCTTTATTTGCATTTGCTTTATTGCAAGATATCCTTTTAGGACAAGTGTGCTCGAGCACGAAGGAAAGCAGTAAAGCAGGAAGTTGGGAAGTGAGTCATGTCACTCTTGGCTATGTGACCGGGAGCAATGAAACCGTTGCTTTGGGATTTTGACAGAACTGTCATTTGCAGCATCATAAATGTATCTAAAAATTCTACTGTAGGTGCCAATAGCAGCTCAGGATGATGCTGCATTTCTGCTTTGATATGGACTGTAAACCTAATTTAGGAAAAGAAAAGTTTTGGGGAAGAGAAACATTATTATATAGGAGAGCTAAGAGGTTCTTGTAATGCTGTTTTCTTTGTCCAAGCTCAAGCAATGCTAAAACATACTTACTGTTTTGTTTAGGTGTTGGTAAAAGTTAAGCTTTTAACTCAAGGAGCTTATTCTCTTTCACAAAACCTTAATTAAAGTAGTCAGACACATTTGCTGAAGAAAGAGATTAATGGAGTGTGCTTTTATAGCTAATACTGATGTTCATGTGGTCTAATTACTATCTATTTAAATAAAATTGAAAGAAGGCTGGGATTTTGAAGCACCTTCACAAAGCATAAAAGACTCAAATCTAATAGGGTATTAAACAGGAATGCATGTTTGAATGAGAAATTTTGTGCACACTTAACAATTCATGAGCAAAACCATAAATGTAGGATTAAAGTACTTTTCTTCAGACTTCTAAAGAGAAGTTAGTTTTATATTGCAGCTCAGAGTATTACTAAGTGCTGAATTTATTACCTTTCCTTATAATCTTTTTTTTTCTACAAACTATTGTATTGGATAATATGTCTACACTGCTGTTTGATTTAAAAGATCAAAGCTGTTCTTTCAGATGAACAGTGAAGGCTGGCTATGTTCAGCATTAATAGGTATACTAAAGTGTTGCCAAGATTAATGTGGAGATGACCCTGTGCCTATTTTCAGAATTGCAGGGGGGCAAATTCTGTCAACAGTGAAGATGCATTTGATAAAAGGCCGAAGCAATGGGGATCCTTTCTGTCAGGCAGTAGAGGAAGTTGTACAAGATTTGGATTTGAAGATTAAAAATATTATCGATTCACAACAGGAGACCTTGACTGCTAGCAGTACTGGAGTCAGTCCAGCACGGGTAATGGGATTTCTTTTGTTTTTTTTTTTTACTATTTAGCTTTATAAGAAGGCAAGTCTCTTTTGCCTCTTTCATTTAAGAGTATAATCTTTTTCCTAACTAAGTTGATTTAAATGTGTTTTTCCACTGAGTACGTTGGATATATATTTCATCCTCATTTTCGTACTTGATGTGAATATTGTTCAGTGTATTTCCCCGTTTCTCTTTCTCATCTGAGAAAATTATAACAATTATCAGTTCTGTCTTAATTTAACTACTTGTGTTGCCAATACAATTTTTAAAAATTACGTACATCATTATAAGCCAGGTAAAAGCATTTTATTAAAACTTCATTCTTCAGAGAAATTCACCATTGCTTTTCCAAAATGATATTTGTTTCTTACTGTTCTCCAGAAGTTCATAGTCTAATGACTCTGTAGAAATGTTTACTAGTATCCTTCTTGAAGCAGAAGATAGCAGAGATGGTTGTATCCTGATGATGTGGGGAGGACCTGCAGTGGAGAAGTTCACGAAGGGCGGTATCCCACACAAAGAAGAGGAGGAGCGTAAGGAAGAAGAAGCAGAAGGGACAAAGTGTTAGGAACTGACTGCAATCCTCATTCCCCATCCCCCTGTGCCATTTGAGGGAGGGAGGTAGAAAAGTTGAGAGTGAAGTTGAGTCCGGGAAGAAGGAAGGGGTCCTATTATGATTAAATGTCAATAAATTAGATTAATTTCATAAAGTCAAATCTGTTTAGCCTATGATTTGTAAGTGAACAACATGTCCTCATCTTACTCCCATGAGCTTTTTTCAAGATTTTTTCACTTGCTGTTCTGTTTAGGAGGAGGAAGGATAGAGCAGCTTGGCAGCTAACCAGGGTCAACCAGCACAGTCCTTTGTGGGGCCTGAGGCGTCAGAGATAAGACAGTAGGTTGAGAGACGTAGTGGGCCAAATGTGGACTGAACATTGGTAGGGAACAGCCTAAGTGAGGGGAAGCTATTCTTTTTCTTGTAATTGTGGAGGGGTGAGGGGTAGAATATGTGTAAATTGCCTTTGTCAGTGTTGTGTTTGTTATTTTGGTGTGGGGAATTCTTTTTGTTGATGTAAGTAAAGTCTGTGAAGATGATGATGAATGTCTATTTTAACAATTATCCTTAAGCATATGATTCAGACAGTTGAGGAGTGGAAAAGGGAGCTTAGACAAATGTTAAGATGGTGATATCAAGTGGCGTATTTAGTGGAACTTGGTGTGGAGGAACATTTTACTAAACATATGGAGGGATAGGTTGCCATTCGTAATGAAAAAAGAAAACAAGATTGAAAAAGTCCAATAAGTTTTCCAAATTAATTCAAACGCTATTAGAGCATCTGTATTGTTCTATTAAGATCTCAGGAAGGATATAAGGACAGCATAGACTAATGCTTTGTTCTGATTCTTACATAGAGCTTGGGGCTTTTGCTTTGATTTCACTTAATAAGGAAGCCCCCTGATGCTATAATTTTTCAGAAAAAAAAATCTATATTCAGTTTAAGTTCTAGTGTGATACGATGTTAGGGTTTTTTCCTATGCAAGAGATTGGATAATTTCTTTGAGTGGAAATTTAAAATATGATCTTAAGTATAGAGATGAAAATTTTACCTCCACTAGCTCCTGCTTCCTCATAAAATGTACCTGAAAAGCATAGCTTCATTAGACAAATATTTACTTTTCTCCTGGCAGTGGCGGTTTTCTTCCATTATTGCTCAATTTTCCTGCAAATACCTGGTTTATAAGAATCTAGAGCTCCAGGAAAAGTT
>WAAE01008309.1:0-43466 GCA_013400495.1 Nicator chloris
GAAAATTTCATTCAAAACTTGAAAAGATTGTTAAAAATAATATTTTAAATAAAGTAGGAATTAAGATTAGTAATGAAAGCCTTCAGTAACAGCACAAACCAGCCATACAAAACATTACAATAAGAGGGAACATTCCAAGTCCAGAAATTCAGATCAAAGAATTTTTTTTTCTAAAAATACCCTTTTACCTCTCTGAAGATACTATATCTGGCAAAATAAGCATGACAATTATTGATGAGACAGCACTATGTCTGATGAGCAGAATCACTGCTTTTAGCTAGTAGAACAGTATTTCAGCCAAATACAGTGTTATAACTTTTGGGTCAAGAAGCTTGACTTCATGGAGCGTGCTTGTAGAGCCTGAAAATTTCTTGCTCAAGTTCTAAGGATTTTTAAGCAGTATGAGGAAATATTTAGTGCTCAGAATTAGAACTGAATCCAGGGAGTTACGGCCTTTTTATATCAGCGTTCAGAAACTTATTTTAAAGCCCTGTTCTTTCTTGCAAATTCCTCTCATTATTGGTCCCTTCCATTGAAGTCAGGAGTAGACATAACTCATCACCACCACCAAGAGGACTCTCACATGTCCTTTTATCTTTTAATTGTGTCAGAGGGCAAAGAACATCAGAGGATCCTTTTAATAATAATAAAAGAAAGGTAGAGACTTTTTCATAGGCTGAAACATAAATAAGGTACTAGAACATTTGTGCTTCATGAAGGAGCAACTACCAGAACCAGATTATATAATCCAAATGACTTTAAAAAATACTGCAAGAGGATGTAAGTTTTAGGTGCTTGCTTATAACTGTCTAAAGCTGCAAAGGCCCTATTCAGCCACTGCCTAATGTGGAAGGCAGCTTAAAGATAAGAAGAGACTGTAATTTCTGAGTTTTATAGGCCCTCCTGTTTTGTTTCTCTGTGGACCTGGGAGCATCTTTGTCTGAGTAGCACTGGCCAGCTTGGAGCTTAATGCCTAGCCAAACTCCCCTGTGATTCACAAGATTCATTCCTGACGTGCCTCGTTAGCTGTCCCCATAAGGGATTAATATGTTGTGTACACTGCCACCCAACACTCAAAATATTGCAATGGTGGTGCCTCTTGCTCTTTTCTTCTGAATGACATCGCATTGTCTCATTAATGAGCCCCACATGGTTCCCTCAAGGGTAGGTTCCCCAGCTTTCTGTTGTGGCCTTGACCCATGTTTATTGTGAGTGGAGTGCTGGGAACCCTGCAGAGGTGGGAACCTCAGATCTGGCCTTGCAGCAGCCTCCTCTATGTAGTTTCATCTAACTCAGGAAATCCTCCTCTCCTCACAATTTCCTACTAGGGGAATGAGGACTCTGGGCTCACCACTGAGCACCCTCAAGGACTCACGTGTTGTCAGTTCTTCTGAAAATCTCCACTGTTGAGGTCATCCCCCCACCCAAAGGGTTGATCTACACAGTGTATACCTTTCAGCTCTTCCTACTGTCTCCTGTACCTGGATGACATGACCTAATCACAATCTAATGAGAATTATATGTCTTGACCACTTACTGTACACAGTCCTGGTTGCTGTTTGATTGCCCCCTGCACACTCCCTATACCCAGAAGGGCTGTTTTCATCAGCTCCCAGAATCTCCTATCTCCAAAGTGCATAGTCAGGTTGTACAACATGCAACCTTTCCTTGCTTCAATAAACTTTTTCTATTTCAGCTTTCCATTTTCCCAGCCCACTCTCTGCTGTTGGAATACAGACACGTGGCAGAAGGAAAAACTACCTTGATAGTAGAGATGTCCAAGACTCATGTAGTTTAGTCTGGAAATGCACGTCTTGGACTAGCTGAGAGCAGTGAACATTGTTGTAGCAAGTCATTGGTGTTTCCTGGGGACAGAAACCCAAGAAGCTCACCATTCTGCTTTTCCCCAGTGATTTACTCATTTTGGTGGTCCCTACCATACTGAAGTACTTGTTGCTTTTGTATGTTCTTCCTTCCCACTGGTGGATTAGCACATAGCAGAGCTCACTGGGGTCCAGAGTGAAGAAGGATAAGGCTGTTGAGGCAGTGAACCTTGAAATGTGCAAAGTCCACCTACTGGGAACACTGTACATTACATTGTTATATCCAGGGCAAAATTAAGGTGCTATGCATGTTTCAGTTGTAATAATTTGGGCCCAAACCATTATACAGTGTACAATCTCTTTCTGAAATTAACTGCTACAAAACACTGCTATTTGCAAAATATCCATATCATATTTAAAACATTTTATTTATTTGGGCAATACAAAAAAGAATTAAATAAAAAGCAACTAAAATCAAATCTGAAGATCCTGTGTCAGACTGAAAGATTACTTCCTCAGAACTTATGAGGTATTTTCTCCCATTAACCCCATTTTGCACACTTCAGGGATTTTGTGCACTTTTGTGGAATACCTGGCACTGGCCACAGCTGGATCAGGATGCAGGACCTCCCACTCAACTCAGTCAAAATTTCTATATTTCTAAATGAGGATTATACTCCTTGTGGTTCTTGTCAAACCTTGATATATTTTGAGGAGTCTCCATGTATACTGATTAGTGGCTAACTTACAGGGAATAACAAACATGCAGCACAGAAAAAATATGTGCTAGCATAAATGGCCCAGTCAGCAGTGGCTGCTCTCTCACTCACTAATGAGGAAGCAAGACCAAAAGCAGAAAAAGGGCTGGCTTTATGTGAGAATTCTGTGACTGAGCAGAGAGCTGCATTCCCTGTTGCTCAGTTCTGAGTAGGTTTAGCCTGCTCTGCAGGTAGCTCTGTCTTGAAATTTTAATGCAATGTAGTTGATTGGTAACTAACCTGGATTATTTCAGCCTTTTTTTTTTTTCTTATTCCTAGTGATTTTTAATCCCCCCTCCCAATAATTCTGGGTAAGCCAAATAAGAAGTTTCTCTAAACCTGTCTGACTGATCATACTTCCCCTCTGGCATTAAACACTTTTTTTGACAAGACATTCTTTTTGCTCCATATCTAAATTAACTTTTTAGGCATTTTTTTTGGTAATACAGATAGGAAATCAACCAGTGCAATGTGTCCTCTTTTATAACCGAAGTTTCCATAAGAAGTACTTTCTTGTTATAGAGAACTTAGTAAGATGTGAAAATCAAACAATGCTCACTTTTTAAATTAATATTGCAGTGAAATTCCTGAAAATAGATTTGCACAGTAGCTCACAAGTTGAATGCAATTCATGAGTTTGTTTTGGCTTATGATGTAGATACTGGGATTTTGGGAAAGGGAAACTATAAGGGAAGAAAAGAAACTTTTTTGTGTGTGCGAAATAAAAAAAGGCATGTGAAAAAGATGTTTTTTCATTGTTCCACATTTATGCTGACTTGTTGACAGGCATAATGCTGTGTTGAACGCAATCACATGAGAATTTTAAGAGTAAGAATTTTCCTTAACAGGAAAAGTGTAAAAAAAAAAAAAGGTAAAAAAATGTTGACAATTAAAAGTTTTCAGAGTATGCTCTGTAAGCTCCTTTGCTTTCTGCCATATCTGTAATTTGGATCAGCCAGCAGGACAATGTGTACTTGAATAGCAGAAAAGTACCAGCAAGGCTCAGGGGCAAAGCTCTGCAAATTGCTGGCTCACCTCTGAGCTCTGGTGTGGATTATAGGATCAAAAGCCATTACAGTACAGGCTTTGTTTGCTTTAGTATGAGTGAAAACTAAGTTTACTGTGCAGGATGTTTGGTGGCTGGATTTTCACACAGAGAATTGAACAAGCTTGTTCATATTTCTGAGTGACAGTTCCAGGGAGACAGAATTTGTTTGGAAATATCCCCATAGATGTGGGTTTGTAAATTTAGCTCTTCACCAACACACTAATGAATACGGGTAATTTAATCACAACTGCCTTTTCCTGAGCAAAAAAACAGGCAAAAAAATACAAACATTTCCATTTCTAGTGGCTGTGCAAAATTTCAGAGTCTGATATTTTTTACTGGAAAATTTTCTGGCTATGCTCAAAATCACTCGGTACTGTGCTGACTATGCTCATCCTTGAAATAAAGGTGGAAAAAATCAGACCAATATGTAATACTTCAAAAGTTTATCCTTAGAGTTCACTAGGTATTAATACTGGTGAGTGATCTGGTCTTCACTAAGAATTATCTCCCTCATTCCAAGTTATGCCATATGCATGACTTAATGGCACCTTCACTCTAATAGTTAGGGATGAGGGGAATGAAGATGTTTATGGGTATTTAAATAATGAATGCACAGGAAATAACAGAAAAAAGTCCAGAGGAAAAAAAAAACCAAAAACAAAAACAAGAAAAAAGTCAGCATCAGGAAAAGAATGTAAAATAAAGTAGTCAGAAGTGCCACAAGCAGTTTTAGGTCAACCAGGAATTTTTCTAATCCTTCCAGCAACAGCGAAACCTTCCTAACTTTAACTCTTGACGAGACATCAATCTATAGAATCTCAGCAAACTGATTAGAAAAAAGAGAAATCAAACACAGTCAATCTAATTATTTTCATCCTAAAAAAATACCTTGATGTTTCAGCATGAAAGAGATTTTCTATTTGCAAAGAGCAAAGCTTTTATTATAATGATATTTGTAAAAAGAAACTCCGTACACATCTTTTTGCAAGCTAGCATGTTCAGAAACATTATCCCTCTAATGAAAATAGTTTTATTAATGTTTTTTAATCCTCCAAAATGTTGAATTGCCATAAGATTCCTGACCAGGTGACAGGAGCATTTGTTCAGAGGCTGAGTTTGAGCAAAGCTCTGTAACTCTGCTAGTCATTCTAGAATGAGTTCTATTAAAAACCAGCTCTACTGGCACAGCCCAGTGCCGCAGGGTGAGTTGTGTGCATCTCATAGAAATAGCAGTGACTCTTAGAAACAGGTCAAGACAACCTTGTCTTTTCTGCTATGAAGCACATTTCTGGTGAAGATAGAAATTTAGCTGACAGGGTCAAATTTTGAGGGAGATAAAAAAGTGCTTTTTTTCCCATTCACATTAAGTTTTTCACCCTGTTATTTACATAATTTTGATGTTTACCATTCTCTCTGCAGTTGAGGTGCCTGAAAAGGGGAAAAGACAGTACCACCTGACATGGGGGATTTAGAGCACAAAGACCAGTAACTTCTTAAGCATATGCATATTTAATAATGATCAATAACTCTGAGATACAATACACATCTTAGAGATTTTTTTAACAACTTTTTACCCTTTCTTAATTGACTCTGGAAGAAAGTTAAGAGTGTGCATGCCTACTCTGAATGTATTAATTAAAGCTGAGCAGGATGAACATGGGTTCACACACACGGACAGTGAAGCCTTGGAAATCAGGGTGCTCTGTGACTGCAGGTGCTTCTTAGCTGAGCCACAAAACAATTTTTCTTTGTTTGCTGCACGCATGTCGAGTTTGAGATTGTTTCCTGAGTGCTGGCTAGTGCTACAAGGTAACATAGCCTAAAAATTAAAAATAATCAAACTGCATCCTTTTGGATATCTGTAGGTTAAAACTCTTCATGATTCATTGGAAACAGTTAATGTTTCTCTTTGGGAGCATCTCTGAGTAAATTATTTTGGTTTTGAACTACTACTGCAGGCTGTATTATTTGCACATAAAACAGCTCTGGGCCTCTTCCTTTAGCTCTACGCCACAACTGGTTTAAATCAGTGGAGTTACTTGAACAAGGGCTTACTGCTGAGCCCAGAGATATAATTAGTAGAACTTGAGTTCCTAGGCCACCTAGACCTCTTTTAGACCTCTTGAGTTACGAGAGAGAGGTAACCATCTTCTAACCATATGACTTTTTTTTCTTAAGAGGCATGCCCATATAACGCACACATCAACCTTGGCCTAAGACTGGCAAGACAGATAATTTTGCCTTCAGTTTGCTAGAGGAGAGTCACTGAAGAGCTGGAATAAATAGAGTCCCAAAGGAACAAGAGAAAAATAATCAAATGTATTGCATGTACACACATAGAAGATAAAAACCAGTTACATGACAGGTGACATAAATGGTCAAACCAGCCCAGTATTTCCTCACATCAGAGTCCTCCAACACAGAAGGGAAGGATTCCCTGGTTTTATGTTGCACTATGGAGATGAATCTCCACCTGGCTGGTAGTTCTGGAGAAAAGAAGAACTAGAAAGGACCCCAAACTGAGCATGTATTCTCAATGTTTAACTTCTGTCAAAAATATTTTTAAAAAAGCAAACACTATATCAAGATGTATAAACATAAGTATTTATGTAAAACAGCTGCTCTGCTGAATGCTGGCCTCAGCTGGAGCATTACTGCATCCAATTAGAGGCACCATACTTCCAGAAGTTTGTGGAAGGGAAGAGCAAAACAGAACAAAAGGCTTGATCAGAAATCTAGAATATGTGGCCTTGAAGAAAAGGTTGGGGTGGTGGAGTACAAGCAATGGAAAGCCGAGGGATCAGTGTAATCTTCAAATATCTAAATGGATGCTGCTAACATGAGATTAGCAAGAGGTTCTCCAGGCATTGTTTAGGATTTGATCCATTGATCCTCAGGGCAAGAAATAGCCTGTTAAAATGCAACCACGAAGATTTAGGTTAGACAAGATAAAAAAAAAATTTATTAGTAAGGATAACTACACAGTGGAAGAGATTTCTGAGGGTAGCTATGAAGTCTCAGTTGCTGGAAGTTTTAGGAAAAATTAGACAAACATCTGCCAGTGATGGTTTAGGTGTAGTTGATTCCACCTTTAGCTAACTCTCTGATCATGACTGTTTATCCTGAGTGATTTGTAAAATACTGCTTTAAAGGTGATAAGGTCAAATGTGGTAGATATATTGATTTCCCACTGTCACTGGCTAAGCTGGCTGCTGGTTGGGGAAACGATGAGCTAAATTTACCAGCAGTCAAAGGAGACAGTAAAAGAGGGCAGAGTCTGAGATGAGTACTAGGGGTAATTTCCTTTTCCTCTCTTGACCTCCAGTTTGAACTTAGCTGATGGACTTGCCATCTGTACCTGCTTCTTAAAGGAGCATGCTTTCACCCGTGTGCTGTAGGAAATAGCATTTCCAAGTTCAGAGCTGATCATTTCAAGTGGGAAAACAAGTAGGGTAAGAGAGCACTGTTAAGTAAGAATGTAGCAGGGAAATAACTGCTATATTCAAAATTTCAGTAACACAGATCAGAGACAGAAAATGGTAGTTCACTATTAGGCAATTTAAGTTACAACAAAAGGTCATTTGAACCTTGATGGAAGGGGGAACATGCTGAATTTGGGATCTGCAGTGAAAGAGAAGCTGCTGGCATCTCACCCTCTGTATCATGAGAGATTGTATCACATGGTCAAATGGTATTTTTAAACTGCCCTCATTGCCCAAAAATAAGAATCTTCCAATAATGCATTAAGTGGGGTGATTTATATCTGCCAGAGAGGTTTGTTCTTTTGATCATGCCTTTGCTGAGGGGCATTGTATTGTTCTGGTTTAGGAGTTTTTTAAATGGTATAACTGATTAAAAAAATGTTCCCCAACACATGACTTTGATATTCATGTTTCATTCCCAGGAAATCTTTAGGATTTATCAATCCAGCCATGTGAAGCTAGTGAATTTTCACTTGGCTAGGTTTGTTATTTCATTTTGAAGGTTTCTGTGACTACATAGGGTCTACCATAACTCCTAAAATCACAGCTTTGGGGCCAGAAATTAGGAAATTCCTATTTAAAATATTTCAAAAGCAGCAGTATGTACTAGGTAATGTAGTACCTATATTTGGGAAAAATCTAAGAAAAGCAGGAAAAAAGGTTTCCATTTGTTAGGAACATTTAAATAAATATATAAGCTAGTGCATTATCCCCCACTGTAATGTTAAAGAAACAATGCAGATGTTCTGTAGATCATGGATTGTCTCTTTACTTGGCAGATGAACAGTTTCTGGGGAACTATGCAACCTGGCATCAGCTGAAATATTTAAATATGTGATCAAAGAAGTTCAGATATTTGTGGGCTTCATGTCCTTTCTAGATGAAGGACTACAAAATTTGGTCCAAATTTGGGCTTTCAAAACCATGGCTTTTTACTGACTTCACATGGCATTAATCTCTTTCCTAATAAAAACAAAAGACTCGGTCCTTTAATTACTTTTTACAGTAACAATTCCAGAGGTCTTTCATATCAGATCTAAATAATAAGTACCAGGCATTGGGGAAAGTAAAATTTTGGCACATTTCTATCAATGGCTACTTGATTAATAATTTCTGACATATTTTTTGTCCACCTCAAAACATTTACAAATACTGCTTTTCACCCTTCCACTCAAACTTAGCATTTGTCAAAAGCAAATTGACTGAATTAACTGCCTTTTCCTTATTTCCCTTTACTTCATACACACACACTGCACATTGTCAAAAGACCTTTTACTCTTCTGCAGTTTTTCAGAATTCATATGCTTGGATTCTGATGCTCCTGCTGGTTTAAAGAAGAAATGCAACACTAATAAATTGTAATAAATTGTCAGTCTCAACGGCTCTGTGACCTTCAGTCAGTAGGGGGTTATGTGCAACACTTCATTTCCCCTTCTTTTAGCTCTGGCTGCTTCCCTTGCTGTTAGGCAGTGTCCTTGATTTATGGGTGGGCCACCAGCAGGACATCTCACCTGCAAAAATAGTTCACACTGTGTTGTTTATTGTACTAAGTAGGCTTCATGCTGGCTGAGGGTTTTTACAAGGAAAAGGAGCTGCTGTCATTCTTTCTATCATTTGAGCAAAGCTGACTCCAAAGTTCTCTCAAATTTCTGCATGAAGTCTAGGAACAAGAAACCAGAGTGAGCTGTTGCCCCTTCTCCAGTGCATCAGTCTCTTCTTGCTTTTTTTGACTTTTTTGGAAGTTCAACTGAAGATGAGAACAAAACTAATGAAAAACAGGGATAAAATGTAAAAAAAAAAAATTCCCATCTTAATTTAAAGCAAATATTTAATGTTGCCCACATAATTGTATATATCTGATTTCTCCTCATGGTAAATTATTACCTGCTGTGTGACACTTTGCCATTTTTTCTGATTAAAACAAAAGTTTTTTATTTGCTGAAGGAAAAAAAACCCCAAAAATAATTGTCCCTGTTCAAATACAGGACAGAAACATTAGTTACATAAATATGAACTAGGTGTCAAAAAAAGCAAACAGCAAGTCTGTAGGGTTACCTGTATGTTTTCTTTTTTTCTCTGTTCATATTTATGAGACTTTCTATGAAAATATTCCATGTTTCACCAAGGCAACATGAAAGTAAAGAAAGGAAGTAGAAACACTGGAAACACCTATTAATTTTGGAAAGGTCTATTAATTTTTCATATATTTACATTGTCACGTTCTGTTATAGGAGTTTGTATAAAGGCTTTCTACTGTGCCACTCCAAAATTAGTAAAAAGTTCCAGAGATCACCCACATTTTTGGAAGAATGCCAGCTATTAATCGCAAATAGATTATAAAATCATGGAATTATTTTTGTTGGAAAAGGCCTCTAAGATCCTCAAGTCCAGCAGCCGTGATCCTTATGTATATTTCAGAAACAGCTCTTTTCTGCTGTGCTCCTCTGTAGCTGCTCTGTGGCTCTGTGATGAGACTCCTTTGGGTGGAAATTGGCTGGCCTGCTCAGTTTTGCCGTATCACCAAAGCTGGACTATTCATGTTTTCCATTATGGAAACCTTTATCAGCTGCTAACCTGAACCAAACTGAATTCTTGGTTGAATCAGTAGGAAATACATGACTGTATGTCCTTTATGAGCATCAACTCAAGTGCAGCTGTGGTGTGCTGTCATGATGGCCCTTTTTGTCTCTGTTCACATTTTACTTCCAAGTCTCCAGGTATTTCCAGGCTTGTTGATAAATCTTGCTCCATTTCTGGTGCTGTGTTTTGTTCCACATAACTGAATCAAAAATAGAGGCAGATGCTTATTTTTGGTTTTATTTGTACAGATATTTTAGGGTTTTGAGAATGCAATTGTGGTTCAAATGAACAAGTGGCACCCAAAGAGACAAAAAATCTTCCCAGCACATCAAAAAATTTGGTTGTGTTGTGAAGCATCCTAAGACATTGTACGTGAAATCATGCTGCTTATCTCATTAAATGAGATTGGACTGGCATGTTAGCAAACATGCAATTAGTCAGCATTTCTGAAGCTAAAAGCACAGGTTAGAACCACAAATCCCAAGGATGAATAAGTCATATGATGACCTATTTATTCTGTAGGCATTCTGAAGGAAACAAGCAATGATAACCTGTTTTGCTGGGTCATAGTGGTTTTTTCCTCACTGTCCTTCCTATCTATCTATCTATCTAGCTAGCTAGCTAGCTAGCTAGCTAGCTAATCTATCATCTATAATTTATAAATTTTCTGCCTACCTACATACCATAACACTTTGCTGAGAAAAGCTCCTTTAAAACTGTCAGATTCAGTACATTATACAAAAATAATATATTAATGAAAATTTTAACTTTTTAAAATGCCATTTAAAATCTACTTTTTTTCAGAAAAAAAATGAAGAAATAAAGTATTGTAAATAAAAGTAAAAAGTATCACCTCCTATTTCTTTGTCCAATTCTTTTTTTTACATGAATACTGTTTTTACATGTTTTTGATATGCTGAATTATAATGCCATTTTTGTAACTCAAAATATAAGAATGAAAATTACAGAAAATGATGAGTCCTCAGTGTTAAATGAGTTAGTCCTCCATGCTAAATGTGTGAGATGTTTACCATTTATTCTGGAAAGAATGCAGACAGAAATACGATTACAGATTAATTCAGAACAGTGATTCCAAACATTTTTTATCTGGAAACATCTAGATAAAATGATGTCTCCGAATTCATTTTTTTCAGTGTGAATAATGAAGCTGACTTATGTTAGCCAGTCTTCTTTTAAATTTCTCTCATCTCTTATAAGTATTCAATAGATCACCAAGATGATTAGGTCACTTTTTCAGGAATATTTATTATCCTAAGTAGAAATCATTCACTTGACAAGTTATTGAGGTACAGTTTTTTCTGTTCTTAAACAAGCTTAAATAACAGTAAATTATGAATAAAACTCTGCCCATTCGGGTCCCTGCACTGATGCAAAGACAAATAGAAAATGTCTGTGATACAATTTTTGGAATGTAAATTAAATGAAAAGTGAAATAAATCTTTAAGACTCTGCTTTCTGGTTAGCCAGGGTGAATAAACATGTCATGTGTTGCATAAATTTCAGTTGCAAGAGCTCTGACTCAAAATGAGAGCTCATTGTTTGTCAACAAGCCACGACACACTGCTGACTTGATCTTTGATGCCGAGGGATTTTCCACTTCACAAAGTCTCCTGCAGCTTGGCCTGCTCGGCTCAGCCTGGTAGACACTGTGGAGGCGCACGGGGAGCTCTCACGTTGCCTGAGTGCATTTTGTCTGGCCCTGCTGTGGCATGGTTACAGACACGCCACTCTCACTTCAATAAGTTGTTGATCTGCACACACACAGCCAAAATATCCAAAGAATTTGATAGTCCTTAGAAAGAGTGGACTTTGCCTGCCAAGAGTATGGTAATGTGTATTAAAGCATTGACTCCTTCTTGACTATTTAAACTCTGCAGCAGCTCTGTGTGATACACGTCTATTGGACTACGTGTATGGTTTAAAACACAACACAGTTCAAAAGTCTGATGTATCTGCTCATCCCTGCTCATGAGTAAAAGGAATTAACAAAAAAAGGGTCTATCTGGCTATCATGGAGGTGGAAAAGTCATTTTCTCTCAAATTATATTGGAGGATGGTGCATAATTCCTTGACTACTGCCTTCTTCTGACTTGTCTTGCAGAGATGTCAATCTTTTCTTCTGCCACTTCTCCTCTCAGGTCCAAATAACCCATGCCAATCTGAGCAGATAAAGTGATTTTCATTGACCCTTTTCTTGAAGAGACCATGACAGTCTTAGAATCTTTATAAAGGTTTCCATAGGATGCAGTCCAGCCTTTTTGTATCCTTCTTCAAAGTCACTTACCCAGTCTTGGGGTTTAATGCATCTACTTCCAGCCTTCCTAACACTGAAGATCAATGTATCCGCTTCTGCTCTTGATCACTTCCATGGCTCTGCTCACACAGGTTTTTCTCTTTAAATAAAACTGAAAAGTTGCTAACCTGCTTTCATTCAAAGCCCTTTCTGATCATCTCTGCTGGATGCTACAAGTAATCAGCCAGGGATGACAGACAGGCAGAATTGCAGTTGTGGATTTTTCATTTCTTTTCAAAAACAAACACCCTGCTATGTTCTCTTTGTCTCTTTTCTTGAACATGTAGATTTTCCTGGAGTCGAGTAAAATGGGCTCACAATGTCTATTTCCAATTTGATTTGTATGAGATAACAACAACAACAACAACAAAATCATTTTAACCAACTGCATAAGCAATCTTAAAGTTTGCTTTGCTTGTTGACTTCTTAAGTTTCAGTTCTTATATTTGTGTTTTGCTGTTAAAAAGCAAGATATTTTCATCCTTATAGATAAGAGATAGCTTTCTATCCTTGTCCAATGCCTATTCACTTGGTCAATGAGGTCAAAACTAGGCATTGGTATAACTAAACTTGCCAGCCAAGGTCCCTGTGCCTGGCTTATTCTGAACCCCAGGGAGAGGAAACTTCTGCTTGTGTAATTTCAAGAACCATGTTTATGATACGAAGAGCAGGAACACTGAGCAATCTGCTTAGTCATTAACTCTTTGCTTTCTTCACCTCTGAAACTCAGTGGTTTTAATTTTTTGAAAATTTGCCTGAAATTGGCTTTCTTAATGTTTGTGATTTGTGCTGAATAGTCAGTTTTGTAAGAATGTGAATGGATTATTTTTTTATTAATTGTTAGAGATACTTGTCACTTTGGACCTATGTATTCAAAAGCCTTTGAGAAAGGAAGTTAACAACATTACCTGTATTGAAAAACATTTTCTTTTGGCTGTCTTTCCTCCAGACCCCCTGAAGAATATTTGGCTCATAATGTTTAATATTTTACATAATATTTTACTTATTTTCCTCTTGGCACTGAAACAACAGTCAACTAGGAAATCTGGAATATGTTCCACATTTTTCCCTTCTGCCTGTGATCAGTAAGCTGCAAAAGATGAAAGGGATTGTGATTTGAATGTTTCCTTTCTGTATTTTTTTTTTACCCTGAAAATAGTTCTGTATTCTTTTTCATTCACTTATTTTTCTTCCATTAGCATAAATAAAACTGACTGAAAAAAAATACTTTCAAAAAAAGCAATTAAAAAAGTGATACTGAATCAGACTAAAAAGCAATATATATATTTTTCTAGGGGTGTAATATGCATAATATTTTTTGACAGGATATAAATTGAGTTGCATATCCTACGAGCCATAACATTACATCTTAGGAGAAAAGTGTGCAGAGCCAGACGCTGTTTCTTGTTGGATTTTTCTTGAATTCTTCCCTCTTTTATTCAGTTTATGTATTATTGGGGCCCATTAAGTAAATCATCACAAAGTAGACACATTGACTGCATATATTAGTGTCTATGTTGAAGTATGATCAACCTGTCCTCTTGTAATGATCAACAAAAAATGGCACAGACTTGAAGAATTATGATTTAAGTCTCATGTTGAACAGTTGTAGCTATAAGGCAAGAACCAAACTGTGATCAGACAGATGTGTGAATAAATCATATAAATGACCATATTTACAGAGACACTATTAAATATAAATACATATAACATATGTAATTAATTAGATGAAAGTGATTTGAAAATCAGATTTTTTACTTCACTCAAAAATGCTTTCTTCAGACACATAAAATATGCTGGAAGTCAAATATATTGCATACAAAAACATGGAAATATGACCAAAGGCTGGAGATGAAACATTAAATGTACAATGTACTTAAAACAAACAAAATAAATTTTATTTTCTCTTTTATCTTTCACGATGTATGATATAGACTTTTTTTTATTTTTTTCTTCTCTGCATATGAAATAAAACAGGAAACAGCACTTCTAATAGTTTTTCCATTGTCTTAAACCTGAAATAGCAAGAGGTCCATTAAAACCATCACTCCTTGCCCCTGCCCCCTTACTTTAGAATAAACATATCATTTCCCTAAAATTGCTCAGAGATAACACCATGTGTATCTGCAGCCTGCCTGGCCATTTGCCATCTCCAGCATAGAGCTTTGCAAAGGTCTGCCTTGGTATTTGTCAGTCACTTCTTGGTGATTTATAACTGAGCTGCAGTCCCTCCTCTCCCTCTCCCCCATTCCCACTACTGCAGGAATTTGTGATGAATAGGATGGAAAATCCACAGCATGTGTATTAGTTAACAGGAGGCTGTGACTACAGTTTAAATCTGAAAAGAAATTGAGAGGCCTCCGAGGAATTAAAGAGGTTTTAATTCATTTAAACCGACGAGCCCTGCTTTAGCTACTCTACAATTGTGAGCCTTTATCATCTAGGATATCTATTACACACTACTAAGCATGAGAAAATATACATATTTTTCTTCTTTACAGCAAAAATGATTAGCCTCCTTATTCACCTACATGTCAGGCCCTTTTGAGTTGCAAAACCTATATCCACATAATTCAGCTGAGGTTTAAAAGCAGAAAATATCTATTTAGAGACCATGAAAAGTTTTTATGAAGGTTCCGTGAAATATTCTGACTCTTTCTGACCAAAAAGCCAAAACCAAACATTATGTACAGCAAATCCTGTGACACTTGGACTGAGTTTAGTCTCATCCTTGGTGTTTTCCCTTCAGCCAAAGATGCTTCCAGGGGAAGGCTGTCTGCACGTCTCTGGAATGAGGAGCAGGTGAATGCACTGGTTTGCCCACTCGGCTGCTCACATGTTCATGTCCAAGGGGGTGGTGTACATTGTGGCTCCCTCCCAGGGAAGAGAGGGTGATGCTCTGTTTCTAGATGTCCCTCTCAGCAAGAGGAAAATCACTGGGAAAAGGGCCAGGACATTCTCCCGACCCTCTGAGTCCATATCATCATACTAAAAAAGAAAAAATAAAGCTTGGTGAACCTAAAACTAGACATATGTCAGTCATTATATCTTATAAAATTTAATCTAGAATCACAGTAATAAAGTCCACAAGAAAACATGACTTAGAGCTTGAAAGTCTTCCTGTGTGTTTTGTGTGTTGTGACACGGAAAGTAAAGCTTGGCAACGACAACAGACACAAAACACAAGTGAGAAAACTAAAGACTAGCACCAGCTACTCTTTCAGGCTCATTTTGTACAGCCCTGTGTGTGAATAACAGGTTGTTTGCAGTTCTTTAGCAGCCCATTCTCAAATGCCTCAGTGTAGAATTGAGGAAATGATTATGGGAAGCCTTATGATGAAGTATACAAAACTCAGAAAGTATAGTCCTGCACATATTTGACTAAGTGAATTTTAAGCCCTTTTCATGGTTAAAAGAAATAAATATTTAAGGGTATTTCCAGGCTTTGGCAAGCCAAATTGGGATCTCAACTCTGGAAGACATAGTAATTTGGTCTGCTGTCATAACTGTAGTGTCACAGAGGATGGTTTCACTGCTTTCAGGAGCAAGATCTGACTGCAAATATCAAACCAAATCAATGCAGGCTGTCAGGATTGGGGGTTCTGCATCAGTGATGGATTACCCCTGGCTGCTGGTATTCACAAGTGTATTTTTTCTTCAGGCTTGGCTGTTTTAGTTCTGTATTTCCAAATGCTATGGGGTATTTTATATCCCTTTGCAGCTTGCAGCAAGTCAAATAAATATCTTGAATTGGAGGTTGACCAAGTTCCTTGATTATTCTACAATGAGGAAAGGAGCTTTCAAGCTATTTAATTTATCTAGCTAATGTATGTCTAAAGTACTTCTCACATTTAGTATTTCTCTTGAACTGGCAGTTGACCAAGTTCCCTAAACATGTCTTTGTACCAAAAAAAAAAAAAAAGGAAAATATGACTTATCTTCATTATGTCCAAGGAACTAAAATATTATTATTTTGCTAAGTATTAAAAAAGCTGAAGATTTATGAACAGCCCTAGTGCCAGAGCAGCTGCTGCTGGACATGCAATATTAATGCATTTAAGTCACTTCAGTGTACCACGCTACCTTCACATTTCATTGTTGTGCTGAATGTCACAAAGTTAGCCATGCAAACTTTGCTAACATCATAACACAAGTCTACAGGAAGGTGTGAAATCTCTTGTCACTGTGAACACAGGGACATGCTGTGGCAGCGCTGTGCCTGCAGTTTCTTCACTGCTGGTATTGAGTCTCCAGCGTATGCAAAGCAACATAATGACTCATGGGCCAGGGTCTCCAAGCCACTTACATCTCCAAGCCACTTACATCTCCAGCTCAAAAGCAGCTCCATGGGAAGGGGTGTGGGGTCCTGGTTGATGGCAAGCTGAACATGAGTCAGCAGTGCCCTGGCAGTCAGGAGAACCAGCCCTGTCCTGGGGTGTACCAGGCACAGCATTGCCAGGCAAGGGAGGGGATTGTCCTGCTCTGCTCTGCATTGGGGCAGCCTCACCTTGAGTGCAGTTTTGGCCACCACAATATAAGAAAGATATCAAGTTATTAGAAAGTGTCAAAGGAAGACTGCAAAGATGGTGAAGGGCCTTGAGGGGAAACCATTTGAGAAGTGGCTGAGGTCACTTGGTCTGTTCAGCCTGGAGAGGAACAGACTGAGGGGAGACCTCATTGCAGTTGCAACTTCCTCTTGAGGGGAAGTGAAGGGACAGACACTGGTCACTTCACTCTTGTGACCAGTGATAGACCCAAGGGAATGGCCTGAAGCTGAGTCAGGGGAGGTTTAGGTTGGATACTACGAAAAGGTTCCTTCCTCAGAGGGTGTTGAGCACTGGAACAGGCTCCCCAGGGAAGTGGTCACAGCACCAGCCTGAGAGAGTTCAAGAGTTTGGATGATGCTTTCAGGCACCTGGTGTGAGTCTTGGGGTGTCCTGTGCAGGGTCAGGAGCTGGCCTTCAATGATCTTTGTCCCTTCATTACATGTCCCTTCCAATTCAGGACATTCTATGACTCTACAGTTCTATATTTTAGCACCAATATCTATAGAAAAGATAGATAATAATGACATCCTGTGTAGGTCTGCTATCACAGGTTTACACCATGGCTTTCCCTGTGGAAAAAGCATAGTATACAAAACAACCTAAACAAACAAGAATATTGTAAACATGAGAAAATAGTAAATCCTTTAACCACTTGATAGGAATGCAATGTCAAGAAACAGTTACACAGTGTCATCTGTTTGAAAAATATCACAGTTACAGCTGGAGGAAAGGTATACAAATACTTAAGAATAGCAGTCAGTCTTTAAATTATCTTTGTTTGTTTTGTCTTGCTGAATGCTATTGTAAATGATCCTGTCAAATCTGCAGAGACAAATGTTTCTAAACCAGTTAACTGCTTGCTCCAATCAATAAACTAAGTAATTTCTGCTGTATTTCTGAAAATGGACATCATAAGAAAACTCTAAATTACATATGGACATTCTGTTGCAAGGTAATTGTCAAATTATGTGAATCCAACTGCAACTATTTGGGCATTAGAAATGCAATAACAACTGTTTCGTAGCAAAAGTTTGAAAGGGTCAGAACATTACAGCACTTCTGTGACTAATAATCACTCTTAGCTGGAGAGAAATTCCATTAAATCAGTGGTAAAATCATTGTAATAGAAAACACACATTTTCATTTGAATCAGTGTGAACATGATTAGGAGGCTCAAGTCAGTATTAGTTTATACTTACTTGCATGTCAAATCAGAGCATTACATAATTACTTTCTTATGCTCTTTTGTGCATGTTTGCCTACACAGACAGTAAATTTTCTCTGCCTTCCCTTATAATAAATTCAACCTTGTTGTATTAAGTTCCCTGGGTAACAAAAATAGATTAGATTAATATCTATTCCCTCTGCAAAGCAATGAAAATTCTAAAAATGCCATCTTCCTGAACACCAGAAATGGAAATTTCTATCAGAATTTTTATGGGTAATTGTTTATTTTCATTCCTATTTTTAATGAAAATTTTGGCTTTTATAGCAATGTTTCTTTCTCATTGAAAAAGTAAATGACAGAATCATAGAATAACAGAAGGACTGAGGTTGGAAGGTACCTATAGAGATCTCTAGTCTGAGTTCCTTGTTCAAAGTGAGCTCAATTGTAGCAGGTTGCTCTGAGCTGTGTCAGGTTGGGTTCTGACTATCTCCAAGCATGGAGACTCTGTGATCCCTCTGTGCAATTTGTGTCACCTCCACTGCAGAAAAACTTATTTGTGTTTTCACGAAACTTCAGCTTATGCTCACAGCCTCTTCTCCTGGCACTGAGTTACACTGGGAAGAGTCTGGCTCTGTCCTTCTCATCTCCCATCTCCCATCAGGTATTTGCACATGTTGATCAGGTCCTCCTGAGCCTTCCATTCTCCAGCCTTTTCTCATGGACGTATGATCCATTTCTTCATCTTTGCTGGCCTCCAGTAAGTTCATGGCTGACTCGTACCAAGGAGCCCAGAACTAGGTCCCTGGATCCCCTGCAGAGCTGTTTCCTGTTTGCTTAGCTACCAGTGTTTATTAGAGCACTGTGAGAAATAGTGTTTCTTTTGACTATTTAACAAATGCTATTCTAAGATGTCTCTTTGCCCAAAGGCATTGGTCAGAACTTATCACGGGCACAAATAAACTGCTATGGGCAGCCTGAAAATAAATAAAAATGAAACTGAAATTAAAATAACTGCTTTATGTAACCACGTATATAAAAATTACAACTACTGATGTTATATATCCTCACATTTAATCTACAAGGTGATTTCATGCTAGGTAGTCTAAAAGGTTTGTGATGACAAAAAAACCTACAAAAATTGGTGTAGCTCTACCTTTTTTTTCTTTTAGGCCAGAAAAATACTAATTTGCTAATAAGTTCCAATTAATAGCCAGAACTTGCATGTGACAACTATTATTGGTGCTACGCCTAAGTTTCAGAAATCAAGAACTATATTAATCTCACCCATCTTTACAAGAGACTGGACATGCTCCCAGGCTCTCTGTATAATTAGTGAAAGGAGAGGCCATTACTGCTTATTCCCTTCTAATAAAACAGATAAAAATTGAGGCATGAATAAGGCTTTAAGTCTGTATTAGAAAATGGCTCATTTTCTGGCTTAAAGGACATAGTATTTTATTTCTTCAGATGTAACTTTATACATATGGTAATGTTCACATTTAGGTAGACAGATCTCACTTCAAACATGGAAGGAAAATTCACACTGTTTAGGGTGGAACAATGGATACATTCTCTTTACAGCCTACAAAAATTGCAGATTTATAATGACCAAAAGTGATACCTGTTTGAGGGTCAGTTGTAACTCTTGCAACAGGCTCCACTCATTCCTGTAGCATTTCAAGAACCAATAACTAAAGAGTGTGGTAGCACCAAAAGGTCCTGTTGTTTCGGGTGTGCTCAGAGCAGACCTCGGAAACAAAAAAACACACTCGGGTTTATTTTCATACAACCATATTTACATCAAGTCAGCAAAATGGGAATGTTTTCTGTTTAGCAAAATAACTTCCTTCTCAAAAACCTGGGTGACAGACAACAAGGTGCATTGAAAAAATGGCAAAGAAAGGAGCAAGTAGATTCACTCCATATATTTTTATACAGGTACTTAAATTCTGCCTGCACTTTACCTGTGAAGTGTGGCAAGGATTTCATAACGGGACTACTACAGGGGTGGTTTCTTTGAGAAGCTGCCAGAAGCTTCCCCATGTCCTACAGAGCCAATGCCAGCTGGCTCCTACATGGACCCATCACTGGCCATGGCAGACCCAGCAGTGATCTGGGTATCTCTGGGGTGACACAAAAGGTGTTATTGGGCAGAAGCAATTTCAGCCAGAGAAGAGAGGAGTGAAAGTGGAGAAAAGAAAAGAAGAAAGCAAAGAAGAGATGGGGAGGAGGTGCTCCAGGTGTTGAAGCAGAGATTACTCTGCAGCACCTGGTGCAGACCATGCTGAGGGTGCTGCGTCCCTGCAGCCCGTGGAGGTTCAGGGAGAGCAGAGTTCCACCTGCAGCCCATGGAGGACCCTGCATTTTAACCGCTTTATTTAAGAACCCATCACCTTGTCCTCATTCAAAAGCCTGCTAAAGCACTGCTTCTCTTTAAATGCACAGAAGTGTAATTTAAGAGCGAGAAAAGAAAATCCTCAAACCCAACATTTCTAGCCTTAGCATTTTCCACTGGCTCCAATCCACTGGGCATCTGAGTCAGATATTAGAGGCAGGGAACACCTTTATTTGGGTATTGTCTTATGTAAGGATACTGTTAGTATTAAATAACTTAGAGGCAATAATGCTAAGAGATTACTTTTACACCTGTCCATCCTCTCTATTGTATAACGTTGACAGCCTCATTTCTCTTCAGCAATGATCTCCTGGAGTTTGTATATGGTTGAGATTTTTTTTTCCACTGTTAAAAAATGGTCATCCACTTTTTGCTTCCAGCTGAGCGTTGGTATGGTTTCTTTAATTTAAATCAAATGAGCATGCTGCTTTTTTCAACACAATTAAAGACTAGCTCCTGATAGAAAAATAGCGTTAGAAGGAATTAATTGTTGGTACTAGTTCGATACCAGATACAAAGAATCTGTTTTTAATTGTGTCCCTCTGGTGAAAATGCTGTGTTATAAAAATGACAACTCAGCATGCATATGAATACTGCATTATAAGTTCGATGTCATGTTTGCATAGTTTACTGTTTTATGAAATGTATTGCTGTGCTCTGCCCTACTGGAATTGAATTAAATTGTGAAACTCAAGCTGGCACAGAAATTATGGTCTGAGGATGTATATAACTTTAGACTCTTCCCACTCCTCCTCAAAACAAAGAAATCGAACTGTCATCTGTTTTGATTTTTGGAGGAAGTGGGACAGTTTAGAGAAGTCAGGAGGGGTGCTTTCATACACTTTAATACCCGCATTGCATGATGATGTAAAATTCTGAAATAACTTTTGCCTGGCTGGAGGAACATTAAGAGAAAGTGCTTTAAACATAACAAACAAGATTTGTCTTATGAATATTTTTTGGAAGAAATTATACTGCGGCACTGTCAGTGCAGCTGTGACAGTATAATTCAGGGCAGAAAACAGTGGAAATATATCTCTCCTTCAAAACTGAGACTGAGCTCTTAAGATCAGTAAAGCCCCAAGAGACTTTTTACAGTTGCAAGTTTTTAAGTTGGGGTATCCCAGCTATTTCAAATGAGGAGGGTTTTCTGCTTACCTGCTGTCTTCCCTCATTTCTCCTAGCTTGCATGTTGTGCTTTTCTTTTCATCAACTTCTGCACATGAAATGCTTCTTGAACTTCTCAATCCAGTTTTTTGGATTCTTGCTCTGATTTAGGCAATGAAAAATTCTTAGTTGAAAAATTATTGTTTCATGTGTGACTATGTGATGCCTAATGGTCATTTCTGAGGCATTTACTAGTGAGTGAAGTGTTTCACTCATTCAGCAAGGCTTTTTGGACCTCCGTGTTTTGGATTTACTGTGAAATAATAAAATAAGGGTGGTTAATATGCATGAAGGGGTTTTTTCTATTTTGTCTTAGAAAAAGTAGTTACAATTTTCTTGGAAGGAGTTAGGTTATATTTTAAGTGCTCTAAAGGATAACCAAGGGTGCATGTCAATTTTAACTGCCTAGAAAAGCTGTATGATTTGCCAGAAATTGTGTTGCTGATAAATAAAGCATTTCTCTAAATCACTGATCATTTTGTGGTTGACTAAATTGAATTTAACTTACCAGTCATCTGTGTCATAAATTTATTAAAACGTGTGAAAGATAAAACTGTCACAGAGATTCTTTCCTTTTTCCAGTTAAATGCAGCATGTTTGATGAGACTGATTCCTTTCTTTCTTGGGAAAAAAAGAACTCTGAAAGAATCTCAGGGAGAAGAAATATCCGTGACATTTCTTTTGAAGGCTGTTCTGTGTTTTCATTATCAGAATGAATGCCTACCTTGGTGAGCGACCTATGAATAGCTGCTCAGCCATCCCAGGAGAAGTTGTCTACCTTCTGTTTCAGGTGAAAGCCTGTGTCTCTCGTCCAATCCATCCCATCAACACCTGGGAGAGTATTAGTAACAAGAGGGAGTATCTAAAATGTACCAGCTGGCTTACAGGACAAAAACATATGGTCCCTACATATTTGCAACATTCAAAATCTAATCTGCCATACTGAAATCATGCATGGAGAAGGTTAAAATTAAAAAAGGAAAAAAAAAAAAAGGATAAAGGAAACTAACAGTAATAAGACTGAGGTTCTTAGTCACTTAATTTTTGTCTCAAAGTTGTGGAGGTTGCTAAGAGGTCTTACATGACCCTATCAGAGGCTGATGTATAAAGTGCATAGTATAAATAACTTTGGTCAAATTAACTTATTCTCTGTTCACAATAAAGAAAGTTGAGATAACAGCCTTAGACAAAATACCTAACATTTCTATGGTGAGACAAATCTACTCAGTATGATGAGCAAAATTTGAAAGGAAGAGAGATATCGACAAGATTAAAAAAAAGTAGAGGAGGGGAAAAGAAGGTAGTGCGAAGGAAGAGGATGGGAAATCAAACAAAAGGAAATTAACAAAAACAAACTAGGAAGAAGAAGTACAAGAGATTAACAGAGGATGAAGAATCTGAAAAAATGCAATAATTAGCCACATGAAAAACAAGAGGAAAAAAGCCTGGCTGATATCTCTGCATATGAAGTGCAGACATCTACAGTTTCAGGCTTTGAAAAGACCCAGCTGCATTTCCTGATACCTGATGTTTCCTTTCTATTTCTCAGGAAAAGGTCTATGGAGAAGTGCCTTTAATGTGAGTCATTAAGTGCATTACCTCTTAAGACCACGGTGAAGAATAACGGAAACATTCAGTGATATTAGAAACAAGATAGAAGTCATTTGCACTGCAGAATAATTGTTTGTGTGCTTCCAAAATACAGCAGCAGTTTATATGCTACCACTGTATCTTATGACAATTTGTGTAATAACATTGAAAAATCTACTTGAAGCATTTAAAATTTGAAACAGCTTTTCTGCGTGACTCAAAGTTTGGCATGAAACAGAAAAGGAGTACGTGCAATAAAATATCATAGAAGTGTTAATACTAATATGTGACACAGCACAGGTGAGTGATACACAATATGCACAGATCAAACTTCCACTTGGATAAATAAAAAAAATAGTTTTGTTAACAGATTAAATGATTACAGCAAGTAAAGCACCTGATAGGAGCAATAAACAGAATCATTGCTTCCTTAAGTATTTTTCCTGTGGGAGGAAAGGTGTTACTTCTATATAAATGTAAGCAACAACAGTTTTCACTCAAGAAACAGTACTAAAAAATGTTTTAAAATGCCTCACATTTAATCCAAATGGACAATAATTTGCAAATACCCACATCAAAGTTGAAGATAACTTGATTTGGACTACTCATGAAATATACTATTACCCTTCTTTCATGTTTTTTTATTAAGTTGGTTTGACTTCCTATTTTTGGGTCTTTTATCATTGCAAATATCTATAAATAGGATTGATAATAGAACCGTAAAATGAAAAAATAGGCTCAGACTATGGTGCTTTGAAGTTATCCGTAGCCTGTTCATGTTCTGCATATTTTCTTTCTGGAGCTTCTACTGCTTTTAGGATATTAGTTTCTCCTGGATGCCATTCTTAATTTTATATTTTTTTATATGATTAGCAAGTTGGCTCCTGAAAAAAAGAATAGCTAAACCATAAATGAGCAAACACTCCCTTATGTTTTAAATTCTGCTTGGTCACAATACTTGTTGCTAATGTTAAATGTTGTTCAGAGAAGCATGTCAATGTATCGTTACATATGGAAGAGGATAATCAATGGAAAAAAATTAATAGCTGAGAATCAGGGACACATTAATGACTTACAGTTATTGGAGCAAAACTGAAAAGGTAAAAGCTTTCAGGGTCACCATAGCAGCCTTGATGTTGTCTCATGCAGATATAGCAGCAGATTTTCTGGCTTGTTTGTAAATTAAGCAGATTTACAGATTGGGTGAAAAATCATCTTCCCTAATTTAAATGTTAAAAGTTGTTTACATTCAGGTTAGACCCTCCAGGGGTGACATCTAGTCAATGAGAGAAACAAGCAATTGGTTTAATCTTAAAGTGGTCGTATTAAGATAGGCTCCATGAATTGTTTTCTGAAGTTACGTGCTTTCTTCTATTGATCCTAAAGGAGACCCCAGTGACTTGGATTACTAAAATGAGGAAACTTAGATTACAGAAGATGAATCCCAGTCTGGGTGTATTGCTACAAATCAATTGGTATTTGAGTCTGTCGGCTTTATTAGAAAAAAAGAGCCTTGCAACAGAACTTTAAAAATAATAGTATTATTTTTATATTGCATGTTTAGAATTTTTTATATGAAACTTTAGTAGCAGAATGTTTTTACTTAATACATCCCTTATATTCAGGTAACTAACAAAAGGTAAAAGAGATAAGAAATTCAAAAAACCGTTCAAAACTAGATTAAAGCTTGTTCAGCTGCTCTGAATGATAAAATTAAACACAATCTGTTTAGTTAAAGATTGCATAACAGTGCCACCAGAGAGAAATGTACAAAATAACAATGGCTGCTAGTTAAACAACAAGTCTTCTTCTAGGAAGTCTTGAATCCACCCAATGATTGGCAATGGTCTTTAAGTTTCAAAAGTATGTTTCTATATTCCAGATACAATTGTTGGTAGAGTGTTGTTATATACTCTTGTTATGGTGTTATCATGTAATGTTTTACTCCTCTTTAAAAGATTCTTCTTGAGAATACCAGTGACAGTATTGTCTCCTTTACTTCCAGTTGCAGGAAACTGCCTTTTGATAGCCAGATATAAAGTCACAGATTATTTATTAGCAATGCCAATACATTCATATATTCTGTTTTAATTTTCTTTCTGTTTCTTAAGAAAATGTGGCTTGTAGAAAAATCCTTGACTTCCCTAAATAGAAATACAGATAAGTATAGTATGTGGCATTTCCACAGGTGTGAACAATTTGGTTTCTCTATACAAAAATATTTAGTACACAAATGAGCATGAAAATTTAAGAGCACAACACTTATTCCTTTTGTATCTGTGAAATTATTTAAAGGCAATAAGCATGGAAGAATTGAACAGCTTTAAAGAAGCAAGATGTTTTCAATAAATCCATGGTCTCATCTTTCACAGCAGTGAGTAGAAGGGGAAAATACTTTGACTTAAGCAAAGCCTGACAAAAAAAGCTTCCATATATTCTTTAAATGAAGGTCTAGTTCTTAGTTTCAAAATGTAGCAAGAAGTTTCATATGGCTTTCCACTCTACTCACTTTCTGACTTTTTTCCCAGAATAACTGGGATGTAGGAAGGAAACATGACCTTTCTTTATTATTAGATCATCCTTCAGGAGGTAGGACAACCACCTGTTCACGGAGGCTGTAGCCTTCTTCCAGAGTTGTGCAATCTCCATTCTGGTGTTTGAAACCAGAGTTCTACTTGATGTTGACAGCAAGTTACGTATCTATTCACCAGCATAGCTGGAAAAACTTTCACAGGCTGCTGATAGCTTGCAGGTTTGCAGAATAATTGTGCCTGGGTGTAATCATCCAGTCCTTTCCACAGCCAATGTGTGTTATATTTCTGATCTTTGCTGGCAGTAAAATTTTGTAAGAAATCGTGAACAAGACAAAAATAAGAGATTGTGGAAGCGGAAAAGTAACAGAAAGATGATATAGATCCAGATTTCAGTGGCTCGGCAACCAATTTATGTAAGACCATACTCTGAGATATGTGGTAAAGATGATAGGTGAATATACAGAAACTGTGAGAGGAAAAATGAAACTCATATTTCATATGTTTAATGACTGGGTGAGGCATTAGTTTAGTTGCAACAACATTAGTATGAACAAACACACAGCCAGTTAATTTTGACACATATTTAATGATTACTTTTTCCCTTACGCTACAGTAGAATATCAGCTTAGTCACTTGTTTTTGTTGGAGTGAACTTGTCCTTACAGCAAGGCAAAAATACTAGCAAATATGAAATGTGATGGTCAAGTGTAGCTGATGGATACACTAAATAAGCACTTTGTTACTTAAAAAAGGATTGTGCTTTTTATATTTTTTTATTATCTTGATATACTAAAACTTTTCTTAGCTGTATATCCATGTTCTGTACCTTTCACCACTCCACTATCAGAAATTGCTGACATGGAACATTTCACAAGATTGGCAACAGGTCTATTTAAGCAAACACCACATAAAAAATAGAATACAATGACATTTTGTTTCCAACATTAAACTAGTGAGATGCTTACATTTTTCTTATAATTTCTGGTAACAGTAGCAGTAAGTGATTTCACTGTAGTTTCCTGGAGCACTAGTCATAGGAAATGTTGGTGTTGAGCTAGACAATGTACAGAGAACAGAAATACAATTCCCACCTCAGACCTCACTGTCTAGTTGTAGGGAAAGAGTGAGCAGATGGGTGGAATCATATGGGACCCATGACGTAGAAGTGAGACAATCTGCAGTCTAAACAATGTCAAGTTTATTGTTAAGATTCCTGTATGTATTATGGTAAAAGAGTGTTCCTAAGAATAATGTAAAATACGATTGCATGTGCAGCTATTTACTTCAGAAACACTTCTTAAAATGATTGGATTTCAGCTGCCTGCTGCTTATGCTGCAACTGATGCAGAATGGCACAAAACAAATATGTCTTATTTGAACAGACTTTAGAAATATGTGGAAATTAATTACTGGTAATAGCAAAATAAACCCTTCAGAAAAAAACATTTTTGTAATAAACACCTGAACAGATAATCATATATTGTAGTAAAAATGAATAAATAAACCAAAGAAAAAAAGTGCTTGTAATGAAACATGAAACCTGTCGCTCTGACTCATATGAGAAGCCAGAAGTTTAGATTATGCACCTAAAAATTAACAGCCTATATAGTGAAGAAGCACAAACTATTTTGTTATACTAGAGCCCATCTGCATGGGATTTGCCACACTGGTTGAACTGTTCCTGTATTGTCCATTCAAATTGCTTACTTCTCTTTCTGGAATTCCTTCAGAAAGTGACAGAGAGTAGTATGCTTTTTTAAAAAAAGAAAAAAAGTGAAGTTATCCTGATAACAAAGGCTTTGGGTAGGTAATTACTATCAGCTATTGCTGATTTTGGCTCTAAAGACGACTTAGACCTTGGGTTTACATCTGTCTCATCATAAAGTAATCTTTGAACGTTTTTGCAGATACATTGATTTCTTCCCAGAAAAACAACCCACTTTGTTACACTAAGAGGACATTGGTTGTAATAATGGAGCAATAAACAAAACCGTTGACTTGGAAGCATCAGTGGAAAGCAGTTGCTCTTTTCAAAAGCAATGTGTCTTATTAAAAACACTAAAGACTTTCTATCAAGAGAATAAAGTATACTGGGGTTTTATTCATTAATTTGCTGAAACTAAGCTTACTGCATTTCCTTTGCATCATTTGTATCATGGAATTACCATTAAATTGTAGACATTATGCCACCATCAAGCCCATTCATTCAAACCAGCGTGAGCTGGTGTATTCTCTTTGACTCCTAAAATATCACTGGTTTGCTGAAGCAGCCATGTTTCATTCATGCCAATCTAAGTGCGATTGCCTGCACATTGTCACATGCCCAACCCACGGGATGCATGGCAGCTCTGTGCTGTTGGGTGTCTGCTTCCCTCTCCGCAGCTCCGCCACACCTCCGAGGTGCCAGGGAGAGCATCCCTGCTCCCGTCCTCAGCGCAACACCCTGCTCCCGTGACTCCTCCTATTCCTTGTGAGGAGAGCTGCCTATCTGATTTTGGAGCTCTGGCAAAAAGCCTGAGCTCATTGATTACAGATCACTGTTAATAAAGAGCATTTGTAATGCAGCAGTGGTGATACAATCTCCACACGCCAGTTCATGATGGCCCTTCAGTCCCCACAATTAAGTCGTCCAGCAGGCATGCCCCCTGGTACAGCTGCTCTGTCAATCTCATTTTGTACTACAAATGATCTTAGACCCAGTGTTTGACATGGGGTTTTAACACCAAAGAAGGCAATTCTGCAACTTCAAATGAGCCTAATTGGTTGTGCGCTCAGGCGTTCACTCAAGCTGCTTCAGTCCATCAGACAGAGATTTCCAACTAATTGAACAGCTCAGAAGGAAAAGAACCAGGGAAATCACAATGCACTGGGCTGCTTGAGAGGCTTTTTCATGATAAAAAACCTTCAAAATAAGATTTTTTTTTTTTTTGGTTAAAGCAGCCACCTGTCAATCTAGAAAGAGGTTTCGTTGGTACAGAAGCTCTTAATGAGGTATGACCTAAAAATCGGTGCTATTAATAGCACAATCTACAGGTAAAGGTAATTTTTTAAAATTTTTATTTTTATATCTAAAAATGTTTATTTCAGATTGTGGAATTATTTTGTTTAGACTGGAAAGCTTTTCTCACAGTTCATAACAATTACACGGTGATGGGTAGATATAATACATCTCTTACCTGAGTAATGCCATTCAAGAAATTCTTGCTGCTAAAGTGTGTGAAGTTATTCATGTGTACAAGTATGGGGACTGGGCTGGGTAAGATTCTGATCACATAAATATTTGCCTTTCTTCTTCTTTCTTCTTTTTTTTGTATTTTTTTAGCACAGCTGAATTTAAAATTTATATGTTTGTTCTAGGAAATTATGAATCACATTTCTTTTCTGAATTGCACCTTTTTTACCTCTCGTTTTCATTCTACTTATTTAAATAACTTTCTTTCAAAGGTCAATTCAGAGACTTTTGCCCTACTGTTTACATTCTGCATGCCTAATAATTTCATATCTATTCCACAAGTGACTCAAAAATATAATTTATGTAATATTTGTATTCGGCATTGATGGTAGTAGTTCACATCTAAATTGATGACAACTGAGTATCTAATTTTTACAACAAAAAGAAAGAACAGACTAAATAATATATACTTATTTTCTTTCTGTTTAAAATTGGAAGAAACTGAAGAGTTTTGTTTCAGTGAACGTGAGCACAAAATTTCGTTATTGAAATGATGATGTGTTCTGGTGAGAAGCTGATTAACCTGCTCTGATAAAGATCTTCAGAAGCTGTTTTATTCTAAGTACATAAGTCCTCTGATTTCAAATACCAAGTTGCCTTTGTTTCTATTTGGGTTGTGGTAGTATGGAGGGATTGAGCCCACACTTAAGTCCCTGTTGAATGGCATGTAAACTTTGGTCAGTACTTACCCCCATAGGTATACAAATCTGAAAGTAAAAGAAGCAGGTGTGTACATCTACCTGTATATATACATACACACACACATAGATATAAAATATAAACTAATTGTTCTAGCTTGTGGACAATTCCAGAGAGTCTAAGGCTTACACCTGTACTTGATTGTTTTTCAGCAATATTTACACAATTGGATTCTAAAATAATTATATATCTCGGTAAAACAAGAGCTCATTTGACTACAGGGAATGCCAAACTCCAAGAAGTCAGTGAGTGTGTTTTTTGTTCTGACACTATGTAGTATAGCAGCACTTATATATTATTGTCACCTTTAAATCCCAGTAACAGTGAAAGAAAACCCAAAGTAGTAAACAATTTCAGCTGCAGTCTCAACAATAGATATATCCCAATATTTTATAGACATCTATCCAACAGCGACACTTGTATTTGACTTCAGTGAGAGCAGAATCGAATACTCGTTTCATGATCTAAGACTAAATTCTTTCAGTTGAAATGAACAGTGAAGAATAATTTCTGCATGTTCAGAATGTACTTTTCCCAATCACCTTGAGGTGCTCTATTGCTCTGGTGTTGAATCATCACTCAGAATTTTAAAATTCAAGCAAATGTAAGAGGATATAAACATAACATGGTTACTTAAGTGAAATATCCTTTAATTTCAGGACTAGTCACTAAATTAAATCAAAACATCATGATGCTTATCTCCCTGTGGATATGTTTTATTCTGAACTATACCCCAAAAATATTTATGTGTAAAATCTAAAAGATCATACTATACATACTATATTGAATGCACTTGTAATACTATAGTAAAGACAATAAGTGTTAAGTGCCTTCTGAGTCCCCTAACAGTGGGGTGGAGCTGTAGCTACAGGGATCCTTATTGCTGAGCTCAGCAGACAAGCTGCCTCTGTGATTCCAGATGTTTCTCGTTTCCTTTTTTTTTTTTTTGCGGGGGGCGAGGTTCAGGGGACCTCCCAGGATCAGAATGCCAGCATGTCTGAGGTAGAGAATCCACCCTGTGACACTGGAAACTCAGCAGTCCTAACCCTATAGCTGTGCAAGAAATTCAGTTGGATCCTTGGGGACCAATGGGCTAAATAGATCCACGTTGTCAACTTCTCTAGACAATTGCATCCAAAAATCACGTTTAATTTGTATGTACACACACACATACACAGACAATATATTTTTAAACCAAGAGGGGAAAAAAAGCCCCCCAAAAGAAGCTGAAAATCTTGGGCAGAAAAACAGCTGCACTCATTTGTGCTGTGAACTGGCTGAGTCAGCCCTTAAACCGAGCCCTAATTAATCTGTGCACACGGTGTAAGCAAAAAAGAATGGCAACAGCCAGAAGAATGGACTATGTTGAGGGGGATTAGTCTCTGGCAGAAAGGGTGGCTGAGAGAGAGAGCCTGATGATAGGTAATTGTTGCCAGGAGGACAAAAATAATGGGCAGTCTGCAACAGAAAGAGAAAAGAAAGGGCTGGTGGCAGCGGTCATCAGGTGTTTGCAGTGATGAAGTTCATTGCCCCAGCTTTTTATTCTGGTGTTGAGCCTTAATGCCCATTTGGAAGAGGCACAGCAAGAAGCCTTGTTAAAATAATAAGATTTGAGTGTGTAATGTATTGATGGAGTCAGAAGTTCATGCAAATATCTGTTTCACAGGGGTCTTTTGGACTGACTGGCATGTAGGGTTCAGTCACTGAGCCTTGGAAAAAACAGACAGCCTGATGTTTTCACACAACAGCTCTGGCAGACACTTGGCTGTGCTTAATACAGCTTGCCTTTATAGCAACTGTTTAAGTGGGTGATGTCTGAAGAGATTTTTACCCTTTCAGATGTGTTCAGTCTATTAAGATCCTGTTTTTCATCTAGGAACCATAGCCCAGTGTTACTAACCCACTAGTAACCTGGATGTAATTCTGCACTAGGGTGCAAGTGGGAACAATCTAAACATACTTCTGCGGTTCCATTTCTTATAATCCAAACAATTAATGTTTAATATTTGATAATTATGCAACATGTTAAGCTGCCCTCATGAATATCTTACTATACTAGCTTTTGGAATCACTGTAAATTTGCCAGCAAGAAGTATCACTGAAAATCAAGCCCCTGATATGGTGAGTTAGGCACTGAAAACTGATGGTCTGCAAAATCCTGACTCTCTGCTCTCATGTTCTCATTGTTTTGCCCTACATATCCATATTATGTCAGGACTGGCTTAAACTTGTTAACTGGGAACAGTTGGCCAGTGCTTTCTGTAGAAATGAACTGCAATTCCAAAACAAACCAAAATATTTTCTGTGACTAGAAAGTTATGCCATTTAGGAAAAGATATGGGAATGTCGTGCATCAAGTATATGTAGACAAGACATAGAAACGTGTTTATGCATATAAGGATATATGAATGTTTTATCCACGATAAATGTCACCAGTGACTGATAACAGGCAAGGGAAGCTATCAGATATTTAAGAATTAATGTTTATAAAATAACAGGAGAAAAAAGAAAATCCCGCTGTTCATATAGTTCAGTAAGAGACAAGGGTAGAACTGCTATCAAATACAATGCAAAAACTACTATCAATTCACAAGAATGTTAACTAAAATCTACTATAAAAAGGCAATTTGAATCAACACAAAGTTGAAAAAGCTCACATCCACCATAAATCAAGGCTAACTCGTGAATTTCTCAGTCACAATTTTTGATTTGTAAGAAACATATACGGTCCTGATATGAAAAGAGATAGTGTCCTTTTGAGTATTCAAGCTGACTAGTCTTCTGATCAAAGCCATGGAAAAGCTCATATCATGCATAGTCAAATAACAAATTAAAGCATATTTACATAATCAATGTCAGCTGATGCCATTAAATGTATTATCATATACAATGTAAGGGCTCAGTACCATGTCATGTTGTGGTTAAAAAATAATTTAATTAAAAATATCATGGAGTTCATATGAAAGAAATTAAAATAGTCTCCATCTAAATGGAGGAAAAATTCTATTTAGGTCCTGACAGATCCTATTCATGATTGACATATGCCCACTTTCCATCATGATCTAGTAGAAAATCTACAAGATCGTGGCTTAGGAAATGATGATAAAAAGACTGAATAAAGTAAAATTATGAGGAAAAAAATTGCCTGACAATGAACCTCTTTTGCATGGAATGTAGAATAAACTAAGATCTCAGAATCTGCTTGAAGAACTTATACTATAAACTTATACATTGTGCATAAAAAAAACCAAACAAACAAACAAACAAAACCTAAAAAACCTTTATTTAATTATATTTAATTCAATATCTCATTTTAATACAAGCTGGTTTTTCTTAACCCCCCAAAAACCCAAAAACCAATTATCTTTTTCTCAAGCTGCAATTTTCAGCCTCTAATGTCTCCCTTCCAGAATATAATTGCAGGAAAATCCTTATTATGATAGAAGTGCATATTCAGAAGGAACATGAGCCCATCATTTTTTTCTCTAATTAATTTTGCTAATATAGGACCCCAAAGTAGGCCTTGCATACCGGAAGGGAGATACTGATCTGCACTTAGGTGACATGAAAAAGAACCCAGAACCACAGTTAGGAATCAGCACAGGAATGAAAGAGAAATATCATCTCAGGGTTAGAAGAGAGCACAATAGGAAGCCTTACTGAAAGTTGTAAAATCCACCATGTAAAAAGCAAACCTAAAAACAACAGAAATTTTAGAACAGTCACCAGAATTATTGGTTTGGCCATTTGTTAACCTTTCCTTGGATAAATAAAGTATATTAAGTTTCCAGAGGAAAACTTTCTGAGCTTGGATAGGTATTCAATCTAACACAATCTTTTTTGAATGTCTCACATCCCCCCAAACACAACAAAGCTGAAAATATGTTCAAATGACTTGAAATGTTGCTTTGAAATAGTGACATACAACTTCACTTGAAGTTCAGACATGGCCAGGACTAATTCCTGGCCCCTACAGCAAGCAACTTAGGACAGTTACATCCATAAAGCCAACCTCATCTATACCACCTTGCCCAAAAATCCTTGTTAAGCCTCTTGGGTGCAGATCACAGCCTGTGCCCCTTCCTGAATGTACCAGTGGACTGCTTGCACCTATGGGGCCCTGGTGAAGCTGTGCCAATGAGCACAGTCAAAATTAAACATGGAATATTCTGACCCTAAATCTACTGGGATAGAGATAGACAATATTGTCACACAAAAATTAGCTTTGCTTCTCCTTTTTTTTCCCCCTTTCCACTATTGAATGCCCTATATTTTGAATCCACTTGTCTTCTTGTCTGACTGACACTGCCATGGAAAAGGTAAAGAACAGTGTTCTGCTCTGAGGTTCGACATTAACCTGGCGGGTGGCTTTGGGCAACCAAATTAAGCTGTTTTCTGGGATCAGAATCTCCCCACTTGACCTAGATGTGAAGAGTTGCTCCAGGATGATCCTTTTCCTCTAGTGGCTACACTGCAGGCCCGGGTGAGGTTCCTCACTGAACATGAACTGAGTAAGATGGATCCAGACTTCTGTTCCTTGGGTTGTTTACCTCTAAAAAAGGTTTAACATCAAGCAAAGGTTCTTAAACATAATTTCCTTTTCCAGGAATACTGTTATATCCACTCTATTTCTAAGGAATTTCTGTCTTGGCAAGTGATCTTCGTCACCGGCAATGTTAGTATCCTCTGCCCCACTCACTGGTATTTCTCAAAGCTGAGAAACCCCAAATCCAAAGTTTGAGCACAACAAATAACAGCCTCAGATGTTTTCTTCTGCAAAGGAAGAGAATATTTTATATTTGTCCTTCAGCTGGGTATGCCCTGGTGTATATTGAGCTAGTGGGCTTGGGCAGTGAACTTCTTCCCTCCTGCCAAATTGAGGCAGCATCCAACAGTTTGCCCAGCTCTGACTGCAAGATGGTCTTTTTTATGTGGATGTAATGGATGAGGACTCAGGGGCAAACTGTTGACCATTTCATAACGGAGAACTTGTGATATGCAAAGGTTTCATGAAATAAGGACTTATGTTTGATTTCAACTCTGCACTCTCTGTCTGTTCTAATATTCTTTCAAATTGTGTGACAGGTCTGAGAGACACGGCAAGAGGAAAGTGCGTTAAGAGGTGTGCAAGAGTTCTCTTTTTTTTCCAGGAGCAGCACTAACAAGAAAAGACCAGGTTCCTGGCACAGTCCCATAGCAGACATTAATCTCATCCCTCTGGGATGATAAGGGAATAAGGCGCTTGAAGTCTCATTGCCTTTTCTGAGGATTGCTTTTAATAATCCAGCTAAAATGACAAAAGTGACTAAATCATGAAACAATGCAAACCAGATTTAAATTGTTATTTCTTGGGATTTTACTTTCTCTATTAAAAAAAAAAAAAATTTAAATGCTCTCTTTCAATTTAATCATCCTTGTGTGTTTTCCTATAGTGCCTGTGCAGACATTTATGAAATACTCGATATTCTTTTTCCTAATGTGACCTAATGGCAAGAGCCTAACAACATTTCTCAAGAGACTTTGGAGTTAAAAGTGCAAAATCTTTCAATGCACATGCAAGGAATCATTTCTGTGGGTTAGCTTTTTTTCCTCCATAGACCTGGAAAGCAGTGTGACCGTAAAAGATTTTTATTTGTGATGGCTAGAGGAACAAGCTGCAGTTGAATTGAGGGCAAATGTTTTCTGGTTTTGCTATGTTCCTCAAGTCACTTTTCTTTGTCTGAAGATGCTAATATTGGTGTTTGTTTTGGTTACTTGGCACAGTTCGAATCTTGCTTTATCAGGTTTTTTTCATTCTTGTTGGCCTCTCCCTACTTAATGCTCCTCTTTTGGTGATTAGTGCTGTGGACTCCTATCAAAAAAAAGCCAAAACCAACCAACCCAGCCAGGCCGCAGCTGGAATGAAAAGCTCACGGGTTCTGCCACTCAGGCCTGATCACAGGGGCAGAAAATGAAAAAAAGAGGGTTTTCTGGTTTTGGTGTGTACTGATTTTTCAGTACATATTCATTGCATTTGTTTCTAAAAGGAAAAAAATCATGTTGTCTTATTACTGGAAGGGTACACAACAGAAATTAATTTAGAGAACAGAGTGGCTATGGAGAAATCAACAAAACATATGTTCATATGTTCCACCGCAACAGAATACAGCCCATGGATTCTGTACACACTCAGAATGATATATGATCACCTGTTATATGCATCCTTCTTTTTAGAATTATAAGATTCCAAGTGTCTTCAATACCACTTGTTTTAAAATCTTGGTTTGGCTACTTACTTTGTTATCCAAAATGGAAGATTCATTCATTAAGTGCAAATATTCAAATCAATGTAAACTGTGACACGAACTGAATGAAGTCAACCTGTTATGCAGGTGATCATCAGTGCACACATACTTCAGGCAGATACTTATTTGAAAGTACTTTCTGGTACACAATAACAGTTAGTTCAAATATTAAAATGTTATTTCTCATCTAAGCAAAGAAAATATGTCATACAAGAGATGTTATTGTTACTTATTTAGTATTATGGAAGTTTAATATATTGTGAAGCTAAATACTATTTTTTACATATTGAAATAACTTGATGTTATTTCATTTTTTAACTGATATAGAAAGGGGTTTTGTTTGATGCTGTTTTTTATTATTAAATGTTATGATACATGATGGGACACATAAAAGTGATATGTGAGTGTATGATGTCGTTACTAGGAATCTTGTCAATCAGTGATATGATTGAAAGATAAAACCAACAAATTATATTAAGCTGTTGGGCAAATCCTTGGGGTTTTTATCCTTCCACTATTTTAGTTTTGGTTTTATCATATTTCTTTTGCTTGCATGGCTTGCTAACTGTGTAGTTTCTATAGCAACCTCCATTGACCACTGAAATAATGAAAGCCACAACAACTCTCCTGCAGTGAAATCCCTCATGCTGACAACACAACTCCTATTTTCTTTGTCCAGTGTTGCCTGTTACTTACATGACTGATTTGTCAAAATACTTGAGCTGTTTGCTAATTACTGATCTCCGATAACAGCAGACAAGACATCTAAACTTCAGTGTACCTGCAGATTTCCACTGGAACTAAGAGTAAAAAGAGATTTTTATTTTTTTTTTATACCAGAATCCAAATTTCATAACTGTGGAAGTATTTAAAAAATGTATTTGTGATATTGAGAAGAAAGAACTACATGAACATTGGAAAAAACTCCAACAAAAAACAAACCAAATTAAACAAATTTTAGTTTCTTTAACTTAATTCTAAGGTTTTTTTAACCTCTGGACTGATGTGTTTTTTGGTTCCTGAATCTGATTCCATATTAGCAGCGAACAGGATCCATGCCTGGATGCTGGACCCAAAAAAGCATGTAGGAGGATCAAGAAGTGGTTCTGGTCATTCAGTAGGTGGCACTTAAGCTTTGTATCCCACTGAATCAGTGATTTATCACAAAGTTAGTGACTCCTTCACTGTTGGAGATGACATGTTCCATCTGAAATAAAGAACTAACCACTGATGCTAATTATGGAGCCTCTACCACATCATGCACATCTGAAATAATAATTCGTGTTGGTTTGGTATGAATCATATTTTTTTGAAATAAAACGCTTAAAATGGTTATACCATAGGCAAAAGAGCTGAACTTTTCATGGCTTTTAGTCAGATGCATCTGTTCCTCTGTTGAAGTGAAGCTTCCAGAATTCATGCTACCTGTAGAATGGAAGATGGAGACCACATAGTTTAGACTCCTGCTTATGTGGGTAAAAAAGCCAGTGGAGGTGTTTGCTTTGTCCTGCTCCATCTCAACCCAACCCCCTTTAGGCAGAGAAAGAGTGAAATCTTTGGAAATCACCTGCAGTCTTTTGCCTCTGGACTACTTTCCAAAACTTTTCCTTAGCTCTCCAATCTGGGTGGCAGCTGGCAGCATGAGTGCATTGGTAAGAGGCTGTGAGGAGTGATTATTGTTTCTGATAGAGAGTGATGATACCCTGGTTAACTTTTTCTCTTAGAGTCAAATGCTTTCTTGATGTGAACTTCTAATTACTACATGTATTTTGGAGCTAGACGTAGAACTTACCTAATTTTATAAAATTTGTTTTTGATAAAATGCTGGAAAAATTGTGGAGTATCCATCAAAATCAAATCATGAGTCCTGATAAATTGCAAAGGCCCTTGACAGTTTTCAGGGACTTTTCCATTTTATAAAAATTGGTTTGAAACCAATCCAGACACTACAAAAATTCTTTATTGTGTGCTTTTATATTTGCCTCAACATTGCAAAATGTGACTTTGGGGCCTTTTATTTGATTGCTGGCATGATTTAACCTTTGTAAAAGTAGTAAACTAAAGGAAAATTAAGGGACAGGAGTAAAACTGGAGAGCCAAAATACATCAAGGATTTAAATATGCATAAAATGCTTTGAAAAAACACGGTTTCTGATGTTATTTTTCAGAACAGCAATGCAAAAATCAGTGTGGATGAGCAGTACTGTCAGCCTGGTCAGCACAAAGCACTGCTATTGAGAAGGAAAAATAGAGTGAATGCAATTGAAAGGTTACTCCATGGGAAGAGATTAAGTTCTGCAGAAGGTTAATTGATAATACTCTGAGTGATAATATGGGGTTTTTTTGTTTTGTTTTATTTTTTCTGCTCACATGAATTTCCTTTGTTTATGGAAAGGATAAAATAAAGCAGCAAAAGTGTGGTGATATATGAAAAGGTAATAATTTATTTGGTCATAGCTGGTTAACTAATTAACTTTGGTTTATCCTCCAGCTGGGTTCATGAAACACATTAACTGACTTTGCTCTTTTTCAATATGGAAAAGTTTTAATGGCAACAGGCCAGCTCTGAACTTCATAGCTCTTCAGCTCAGCAATGGACATAACTGATAAAAAACTGAGGCATACAGGGAAAACACAGAAAACTCTCTAATGGGGCAGCTCCTGCCTTGCATGGGATATCCTGGGGCTTATAGGAACTCAGCAGGAACTGAGATCACTCATGAGTCTGGAAATAGCTGACATTAATCCTTATTCATAAGCTTAGCAATCACTGGCAGACACTGCCTTGGACGTATGGTAGCCAATGGTATCCTACAAGATTCCCCCCTCCTATGAAATTTGGGACCTTGTCCTTGTACTATCCTCCAGCACTAAGCACTGGGTAACAGTCAGGTTTGAATATATGTGTGATATATGTGGGCTTAGATGAGGTTAAATACCCAAAGTGCCTGGGGGATAGTGATTGCTTACTGGATTTCAAAACAAAAATTCCGACCAGCTAAATTTGAAAACGGAAAATTCGGGTACTTTAAGTATGTGGTGTTTTAGGAAGTGGCTATTTGCTGGCTTTTATCATCTCACTGTTATTTGGAAATAGACTTGAATCCCTAAAGTTTCAGATAGGTCCTCAACTTCATGTGTTTAATCTAATAGCAGATAAATCAGAAAAGTATGCTTGAATGCACAGAGATCATTTAACACCTATAGAGAAGGGGAAAGACTAAAATCTGCTGTTATGCACTGGGCTGGAAGTAAAAACTGCTTCTTTGGATGTGCTCTGTATTTACTTATGTGTGTCCAAACCCAGCATTTTATACATTATCTGCAAGGTGAGACATTTTAGATTTTTCTTGCTTGGATATCATCAACTTCTCTTTTAGCTCTAACAAATATAAAGATATTTCTGCTTCTACAGATGCCAAAACAGTTGTATGCATTATCTTGCATATTGGATAAAATAGCTGGGATCTGAAGTTCTTTATCTGCATTCATGGAAAATAATTTGTTGTCACCTCCTAAAAAAATTTCAGATAAGCCTTTCACAATGGCAAATCGGGTTCTTCAATGAGCTGTTTAGTATTGTTTTAATGCAATTGATGTTTGTTCTAGAGTGTGGTAAGACCTTAGGAATTGAAAACCCATCAGGCATTTAACATACAAATGTTCAACACACAGCTTTGTACCACCTGAAACAAGGCAGCAGCAGTAAGTAGGATTGCACAGGTGTAATTCCCCCAAGAGTATGAAACCACCAGCTTTCTTTTCCTGTCACATCAAATGCGCTCCTTAAGGCGAATCACTCAGTGTCCAGTTTTGTGGTGGAAACTGACTAAATCTCTTAGGGGGCTCTGGTTCTTCTCTAGGTTTATGCCATAGTAGCCAGAATCAGCTGGTCTCTTCAAATTAATCATGTATTTGGTCAGATGATTGTTCACTTGAGTATTTTGAAATAGGAGTGAGCTACTGTGCAGAATCTGTTTCAAGCCAGTTTCATGGCTTGGCTACATTGTCCTTAGCTAATGGGTATCAACTTAATTGCTGCATGGAAAGTTTCCATGGCTGTACAGTTCTTGCCATCGTGGTATGCAGTTTTATGTAATCATCTCTCAAGAGAAGTTTGATGATCATTTTTATATTTGAATTCATTCATAACTAGCTGACTGTTTACTAGGGCATGAAAATAGAGAATTTCACTTGATTTTTTCTGAGTTTGCCAAATCTGATTACTGCATATCATAATTTTATTGGAAAAAATACCTACATTTAAAAATTTTCTACATTCCCAGAGCTCTGAGCCCTGTCACTAATGTTTTGGACAGTGAGTTTTGATGGATATTGTCTGGTGAATCTTTTACTACAGGAAAACATAAACACTGCAGCATACTCTTCAGTGTAGCATTTTTACATTACTTTTATGTTCAGTTTCAAAATAAGTAATAATCATTAGGAACCTTTCATAATAAAAATGAAGGCAAACTTTTTCTTTAAGTTCATGTCCCCTCCTTTTCATAGGTTAATGTAATCTATTGAATAAAATATTACCTATTGAAATTTTAAAGTTACATTTTCACTGAAACATAACTGCATTGAATCTACAGCAGTTCTGGTGCATCAGAAAGCATTTATAAAGATGTAGATGTTTATAAACCTGACTGCTTCAAATTTGTTCAAACTCTATTCTTACAAAATTCTTATATGTTGTTCTCAGCACATAAAGATATTCTTGTTTCTTAGCAGATATATTTATCTTACAAGGAAAAGAGCTGCCAGAAAAGACACTGAGCACAGAGGCAGCCCAGCTGGTTCATACAGGCTGGGCACAAATTCCTCATGGATGAACCTAAAGGACACAAACAAGCCATACACACGCAAGCACACACACACTCACACACACACTCACACACACACGCACGCACACACACACACACACAGAGGGAAAAAAAAAAAAGTGGTTGCGTTTAAACAAGGAGGGAGGTTGCTGTAGTTTTGTTTTCTTCCAAACAGTGGGAATGTTTTTATAACTCTTCAGACCAAGGGTGGCAGGAAAAAACGTAGACAGGCTGTTTTTTTAGTAAAGCCCACAGCCTGAAAGTGAAGTTCTGTGCTCCACTCCTGGTTTTACCTCACACTGTAGTCAAGTCACATCATTTCTCAAGCATCTCTGCTTTCCTTCCCTTTCCATAAAATGTGGGTAGCAATGCTACCCTGCAGTAAACCACAGATATGCAAGAGTGCATTAAGATTCCTGTATGACAGTTCTCATTCAAGTGCTAAATATTCTGTTATGTAATATAGATGTTCTTGCATGTGGTTGTCCTTTGATGTTTGCAAAGATTAAAGTAGTTTAAATACAGCACAGAATTAAGGATGGGTGATACAGAGACAAATGGTGAGGCAGCCCATCTGCTGCCCTTAGTGAAAACACTTTTTGTTTCTTGGAGTTTATAGATTTTTTTATACATAATATAAAATATTATATTATACTTATAATATAAACAGATTGTTTCCTTACAATATAAGGTTTTCTGCCATTCTCTAAGATAAATTGGATCCAAAAGTAAATGGCCTACATTTCCATCCATAAAATTGATTGTTTCTAGATTATGTACAAGACAACCAGTTCAATGGCATTGGGAAAAGACAAAGAGGCTCTTGAGAGATCTCAGTAGTCCATTCACTAGTAACACTCTGGCCCATACCCAGCAATGAACTGGCTTCCCTCCTGTCAGATTTTTTATGACAACCAATTAAATCAATATGACTGTTGAGACATATGGCAACAATAACACCCTGAGTTGCTGCCCATTACCACTCCAGCAGGAAACCAAGAACATGCAGTATTTGTTATTGCTTATTTCAGGGATTCACTGAATATCTCCTTCTTAAATAAAGGAGTCACTGTGACTGTGTCAAAGGCAATTAATACTATGGATGTTATCTGTGGAGCTGCTAATATATCAGTGTGCAGAAGAAGTTCTGCTTTTCTGCCATCTGGAACCACATTTAGAAAATGTTGTTGGAATCTTAATGCACATCTATCCTTGCCAAGACATATTTGAAAATATTAGATATTAATCTTCCTACAGAGAACCCTGTGAGACAAGCCTACTCTACTGTGCCATTCTGGAGTTTCTGCTCCAGGGATGACTAGACATTCAGGTGCAGAAGACTGTGGTGAGAATTCACTAAACAGAACTTCTTTCAATAAGCACTTTAGAGCAGTGATTTGTAGCTTTTATCATTCATTAATTTACTTTGGAAAATATGCATTTTGCTCTCTGTGTTTCCATGTCCTGACAGATTTTTCTTCAGGTGATGTGTTGGTAGAGCTTGGCAGGGGATTATAATGCAAGGCAGCTTCAGTTGAAGGTTTGACTCCAGAATTTCTGATTTGTTCAGTGTAAAAAATGGACATGGTCCAAACTGTCTAGGGTTTCTGATTAGTCATTCACAAATAGGGCTAATGACCAAACAAACTGACTGGGGATTCCCCCTGCATTTTGTTTTTTTGGCAGGGGTTATTGTTTTCTTGATATGTTGTGGGGAGAAAGGTCTATTTTTCACTGTAACTGTGATTTATTTGGTACATTGCACATCCTCCCAAGGCAGAACAATTGTGGACACACAAAAAGAAGAAAACCCATGGGATTGCCCTGTATATGCCCATGAAGTTGGGACATGGGAAATGCAGAACCTAACCTACTGAAGTGGCTTAGAGACGTTATGCCCAGAATTATATACCTGCATGTGCACCTGCTGCTTTCTAGATATCTTGCTGGTAGTCTTGAAATTTTGCTAGATGTCTTATATATATCCATAAATGCTTTGACTTCAGTAATCAGGTGACCAGATTCTCCTCAATTTCATCTACATGGAAAGCAGAAAATCATGAATACATTAGCTCTGAAAATGTTAGGCTCTGCACTACTAATGCTGAGTCTAGCACAGAGAGCACAAACCCCATTGGTTACAAAAGACTAACAGCAAAGAACACACCTGAAAAGGAAAAAGAAGAGGGTTAAAGAGTGACTTTGTTTTTATACAATGACCTACTGATTTTAGAAACTGCCTAGAAAGGCAGAAAATGAGTGACAGTTCCTTTCATAGCCTGAGAATATAGAAAATTTTGTACATACTCTTGACAAGTGTGCAGCATTCAATCCAGGCAGCAGTTCAAGGGACATCTCCCTCTCATCTGATTGACACTGGCCACCATGGAATGCATAAGTCATAGAGGTAGAAGAACAAACAAGGAGGGACAAGACATAGCTGCTGGTGGTGTGATGTCTAGGATTCTCAGAATAGCCAGAAGACATCTTAGTCCTGGCTTGTGCTCTGAGTAGTTCCTGTGGGGAGTAATTAAATAAAATATAAATTCCAGTTAAGCTCAAATTAATTCCATAAAGGAAATATAGGACTAAATTTTGAAAGCAGAATTATTCTGCATAGGTCCAGAAGCAAAGGTGAGGGAAGGCACATCAGAGATCCTTTATGACACGTGTCACGACTGTGTCAGCTGGTTCTGATATTTCTTTGTATACCATATTCAGGCTTTCTTGAGCTGTTTTCTTTGGAATAGACACCCCAGTAGCAGTCAACTCAGCCTAGCAAGTGTGAAGCTTCTCTTTTTCAATGTCCTGAAATATAAATTGAGTGTCTAATGTGGAAATTTTGGATTATTTAGTGACATTTAATTAGACAGTTTTCCAAAGGTATCTCATTCATTCTTTGCAATCTAACTTCATTAATTAGAGTTCTGGTATCTGCTTTAGTGTGTTTGATTGAGAGTTTTAAAACAGTGTTCTATTTTGTAAATTTTCTGCTATTTATAATTAAAAGAAA